>CM016568.1:4758574-5358574 GCA_003412495.2 Echium plantagineum | reverse complement strand
CAGACTGATAATGGCCCTACAGAACCTCCAATTATGGAAGTTGGGTCGATAACCACTATGCCAAGTCCACGGTTCTGGACTGGCTTTTCAACTACGTTAGAGCATTCGGAGCAGATGCCTCAAACCACTCTCTATTCTATATATAGAATAGGGAATTTGCAAAAACAGTGAAAGGACACAAATATCAGATTATCTTCTCTATAAAAATCCTCAAAAAAAATTTTCACCAAAGCTTACTAAGCCTATTTTTACACCATCCTCAAATATGTACTTTCACAATAAAAAATTATATCCTTCCATTTTATTTTTATAAATATATTGATTTTATAAATTTATTTTAAATTTTATCAATTTTTATTTTGTTTTTTTAATTAAAAAAACTACTCATTAATTATTTTAAATTTTATTATTTTCATCTTCATATTAAAATAATTTGAGTTTGTCTTCAAGATTTAAATAATTGGAGTTGTCTTCAACTTGGAACTAAAAATATGAAAAGATTGATTTGAGGAGTATAAATATGAAATTTGATTTTGTATGGAATGTTAAAAATAGATCCTAAATTTAATAAAATGGGTTGAGGAGTTGATTGTAAGGAAATTTTATGAGGAATCTGATACGTATAGGGTGAATGAAATTAAGGTCCCCCAATTTTTACTTAAATGTCAGATACGTCCCTGAGTTTTTGAAATTACACTTTAGGTCCTTAAATTTAAATTTAATTGTCAAACAGATCCTTTAACTTAAATTTAATATCTTATTGACTATAATGCCCTTATATTATTTACACCTCAATATTTTCAAATCATTTTTATCTCATTAACTAATTTACGTTTGTTTGAAAATATTTGAACTAATAAATGAAATAAAATAAATAATTTTAATTTGGAAAAAAATTTGAAAAATTATTTTGGTTATTTTTAATATAAATACATCGTTTTAGTTGTCATTGTAACGATGCGCACGTCGATTAAGAATGAATAATATTTTACATTCATATTTTTAATCAATGAATAAAACAATAATCTAATGAATGTATTAATATTAGAAACTCTTATGATATATTTCTCATCAAATAGAGCTTAAAAATAAAATTCAATCAAACGTTACATTTAAATCCTAAAGTGACAAATAAGTTAGAACAAATTACTTTATGTAGGATGACAACTGAAAAATATAAGTTGTATACGTATAATGTCAATAAATTTGATAGATCACTATTTTCATAAATATATATTATGTAAAGCTATTAAATTATTGAAAATAAATTTACTAATCTATGAAGCTTTTTTAAATCATTTAGTAAATACTAAATTAACTTAAAAAATATTGTTTCATTTTTTTAAGAAAGATATTTTATTATATTGATTTTGTATTATTTATAAATTTTAATATTTTCTCAATATAGACAATAATTTTTCTGAGCTAAAAATAAGTTATAAATATTGAGGTAATTATATGTTATAAGACATATCTGACAATTAAGTTAAAACTTAAAGTCCTAAAATGATAATTCAAAAAAAATCTATGTGACATTAAGGTAAAAATTGAGGGACCTAAATGTCATTCACCCGATGCGAATACTCTTATAAAAAGAACGCAAATGATTGTCCTGAAATATTAGTCAACGCACACTTTGGAGGAGTGAAGGTCGAAACATTTTCTGAAATGGCAGCAATGGCGTCGTCAACCTTCTACGCTTCCTTAATCCCCAACACGACAACCTTTTCCACACAAAAACAACTCATCATTCCTCCTCGTTCTCGTCTCTCCACCTCCTCAACCTACGCTCCCGTTCGAATTCCAACAAAAACAACATCCCCGCGGGTTGTCGTTTCGGCTGCTGCCGTTGAAACCGAGCCGATAACAACTGCTTCGACTCGGTCCAAGGTTCTCCCGTTCCGCGTCGGACACGGCTTCGACCTTCATCGCTTGGAGCCTGGCTACCCTCTCATCATTGGCGGGATTGATATTCCTCATGACCGTGGTTGCGAAGCTCACTCCGATGGTAATTATCAACTAAGTTCGAATTTGATTGATGTTTTTGTTTTTGCTGTGTCTGATTATCGATTAATGTTTAGTTATCATACGAAATTTACAAGAAAAGACAATTAATAGTACGAATTAGTTAATTGGCAAAATTGATATGGAAAAACGAAAACGTCAATTGAAAGAATTGGAGGGATAATTTGCTATGAAATCGATGTTTGTTATACCAATTAATTTTGAAGTAATTAATAGTCGTTGCTTGAATTGTACATTTCGGGTAGTGTTTTCTGTTTATAACATCATTGTGACACCAATCGAATTGACCGAGTTTCGCTGCATGATTAATTCCCTGAACACAATTTGATCAATCCTTTAGGGATTATCCTTAGTTACTAATCCTACGCTTTATGCAACAACGACAACAACATGCCTCAATTAACTCCCGCCTAAACTAGGTGTGTGGAGGGTGGGATAGGATATTATTACGCATCCTTAGCATTTAGATAACAAGGAATTTTTTTTTCGACTTAATGGTACAATATCATGGGTGGGGGGAGGGGAATAGGATAGTACGCAACCTTAGCATTTAGATAACGAGGATTTTTTTTTTCGATGGTACAATATCATGGGTATTCTGCATCATATGGGAATGGGCTCCCTCTATTATAAAATCACCACAATCCTTGCAGTGTGCTTTTAGATTTTACCATGTTCGTAAGTAGACTCGGAACAAAGCTGCTTTCTAATAACCTCCATACTTTTCATCATGTACGTCATCTATCTGAATCTATCCATTTTCCAGTTTCTCTAGTTGAACAACTCTCGGCATATATTATCATAATGTACGTCATCTTTTGCATACTAATCTTCATTGTCCTGTTGTAATTGTAGACGACTTTCAAATGTCTATCCCACCTTCTGCAAGCCTTTGATTTTATTTTTCCATTCCTTCTCCTTTTTTTCGTAATTGTTACGATTTAAACTAGTCAACAAAGCTTCTTGCTACAGATATTGCGTCTATTTACTGGTGAATTCTTCTTCCATCAATTTGAAGGATGAAAAGTTCGGCAAATTAAAAGAAATCAAAAGAGAAAAATACCAACATAGAACTTTTAACCTTCTCACGCTTTTTGTTCGAATGATAAATTGAAGGCAGCTCAAGTTTGATCGCATGTTGTCAGTAACTAATGATGTGTTAAACAGGGAGACTGTTTGTGAATTGATCCAAGAGTGGCATGCAAGCGCTATCTAGCATTTCACGATAGATAAGAAGTGCAGGTAGAATGATGATGTTAGCATATGCATAAAAAAAATGTGTTCGCAGAATGTTGCTTTGCTTGTAAAATATTGGAGATAACTGTAGTTTAAATGAATTGCTTCATCTGAAGCTCAGAACTTGTTGATACTTTACACATGAAACGAGCCATCCTTAATCTAATGCTGCACTTGATGACTTACAGTGTTACAGAATTTTTATATTTTCCTGCCAAGAGAAAGTATACTTTAGACTCCCTTTTTCTCACCAATCTAATTAAGTTAAACTGCGCCCTTATTTTTTCCTTAAATTGTACGTGTCGTCATTTTTTTACTATAATGCAGCTAGTGATAATTTGATATTTGTCTGTTGAAAGGTGATGTTTTGCTCCACTGTGTGGTGGATGCAATTTTGGGGGCTCTAGGACTACCAGACATTGGGCAGATCTTTCCAGATACAGATCCTAAGTGGAAAGGAGCACGATCATCTGTTTTCATTGAAGAAGCTGTGAGTTTTGAGGCTTCACTGTATATTGTGGATTGTGACATTTATCATTCTGTCCATGCATTCATCATCTCTCGCTCTCATCGCACTACACCATCTTCGCTTCTATGTATCATAAATGTTTTCTCTTTTATACTTACTGCGAATTTTGCGAGATTAGCACCTTGTTGGTGGGGGGTATCCGCATGCAACCCTTATCATGATCACACTAGATTATGGTATTATAAGAACATGGGTATGTTGCAAATGACATCTACAACTTGCCAAACAAAGATACTAATGTCCAGCGACTCCAGTCATAACTAACCGATAAGTTTGGCTATAACTATTATTTATTAGTTGGTTGTAGTTTGCAATAGACGAAACCTGGGTGCCTTTATGTAAGATTGTAGTCGATTGATTAGTGAACAACGAAAAATATCATCTAGACGGGTGAATAGATTGACCTTGAAACAACAACGATTAATACTTGGCAACAAGAATTAAGTGCATGAGACTGTAGAAAAGGTTGGAGTGGTTCACATTAGGATTCTGTTTATCCTGATATGTTTTTTCAAAATGTGTTTATTGCTTTTCGTATGACTTAATCTGTTCTTGTACTTCGATCTATGATCTGCGTAGCAGTGAACGGCGGACTGAACTTTCGTTGCACATTCACTGCATTATTTGTTTCATACAAGATTTTCAAAGCTCCAGCTAATCTCTGTGATCAAGGCATATATTACCTAACAAACAATGCACATAAGTTTTTCTGAGTGTGGTTCATATATTGACTCGCCCCATTATTATTTCCCTTTCGTTTATTGTACAGACATGAGACAGTTGTATGCATCGTCACTCCCATTTTACTTGATATTGATAATTACTTGTATCCGAATGGTATGTGATTTTAATGAACACTATGGTCGACATCAGGTGCGGCTAATGGATGAAGCTGGCTATGAACTAGGCAACTTAGATGCCACTTTAATTCTGCAAAAACCGAAGATAAGTCCGCACAAGGAAACTATCAGGTCAAACTTGTGTAAGCTCCTTGGTGCCGATCCATCAGTGGTAAACCTAAAAGCGAAAACACATGAGAAGGTTGACAGCCTTGGAGAGAATAGAAGTATTGCAGCACACACAGTCGTCCTCCTTATGAAAAAATAGTGGCTGCTCATACGCTGCTGTAGGTGGGGAGCACTGGGAATGGGACGGAACCCCACCATTGTATTGAAGTGATGTAAGAATCGAGTAAACCTTATCTTGCGGAAGTCTGTGCAGCTGGTGTTGTAACATTTCCATAGTCAATAGGCATATTGTCTTGAAATATAATACACATTTGTCTTAAAAGATACATATACACATTTGTCTTGAAAGATACAATTGTAGACTAAACAAACACAGGAACATCTGAGATCACCACATTACTTCGTTGTTAACATTAATCGACAATGGTTTCAGAGGGATTAATCAACGATTAAGGTTTACTTTTATTGACTGAGGAGGCTTGAGGGCTGTTAAGGAAGGCGGCAAGGGCCGATGAAGGGGGGAAGATGAAAGGCCGCAAAATGGAAGTTATTTAAGATAGTTTTAGGAAAACTGACAATGTGTTTCATCTGCACTTCTGACTACAAAGCTCGAAATCTAGGAGCCGCCCTTGGTTGATTTTTGGGGAAGATCAAAATTGCTTATTACGTTAGGTATTTTTAAAATAGTAGATGCTCCTTGCAATTCACATAGACGCGAGCATATTTATAGGTGTTTGAGTTTTACATTCCAAATTTATAACCACACTCCAATTTATCACTTTTTGAAGATTTTTATAGAGTAATTCAAAGGTAAAATTGGAAAAATTGAGCTTATAACTTTAACAAGAACTTTCGTATGAAAATCGTCTATTGCTTGAACTTTTTAATGTACCAAATATGAATGGACATGAAGAGTATTTATAGGAGTACAAAATAATATTATTAGTCATTATTCACATGACTCATCAAGGATGCTATCAAGATACGTGATTCACGATGTAACTCATTAAGTAGCTCATCAATCTAGTTGACTCACTATGTGACTAATCAAGTAGCTTATTGAGTTAGGTGATTCACTAGGTGACTCGACTCATTCACTATACATGATGAATGTATTTAGATCTATTACAAGAATGATTATATACTATATTCACTTACTCCATTGATGGGTTGTGGTGTTAATGGGCCTAAAACCTGATCCACAGACGGTATTCGTACGGACGGCCCATGGACTCTTCTTAGTGTAATCTACAACAGACACGTGTAGATAATCCGCTAGGTGAAGGTACAATGTTCTTTCTTCCTCTCTTCCTTCTTTGCCTATAAATACCAAGTCACTATTCATTCTTGAGCTGGAGGGGGTACAACTGGCGGATAGGGTGTAGCCGAAGAAGACGATGAATGATCTGCTGAAGCTGTAGCTACAGAAGCGGCTGGACCCTTGGTCACTTTAGCCCTCTTAAAAAGGGATTTCCTCAAAAACACCCCCCTATCGGGACATTTAGAAGGCCTATGACCAGCAGGAGGAATGATCACCAGATTGCCGGCGGGAGGAGAGTCCAGAGGAATCGTAGAAGGGTCCGTTACCGTTCGTTGTTCGACCGCAACAGGATGAAGAGGAGGACACACCCCCGCCATGTCGCTCATTTCCAGCTGAAGAGGATCCTCTATGACTGCTGCAGCCGCCAACACGTCGTCTGTAAAATAAAGCAAGGTGGTCAATAAGCTATAGATAAGAATTTGGAATTCATAGAAAGAGTCGGCTAAGTACCCTAAGACGGAATGGGCTCTGCGAAGACCTTCGTCGGCACCAACTCAGCTCGAATGAGTACCCCTTCCTCGATAAAGACTTGCCAATCAGCGAGAGGGGAGTAGGATTTGATAAGTTGTTCATGTTGAGATACCTCCACGGCGGAGGTGGGGATATGATCTAACCGCGTGATATTTTCACGAGGCACTTGCGTCAAAGGGATATCTTGGCTCAAGCCCCCTCGAATGAGAAACCATTTGTTATGCCACCTTTTATCGTATACCTTATTGGGACGCATAGCGATGGTAGCACCATGGGGGTTCACGGAGAAGGTCAGAAGAGAACCGGCCCTATGTACTACATGATAGTTCTGCTTGAAGAGGGCAACGGTCGGCTCTATGTTAAGCCTCCGACAGGCCACTTGGAATATGGTTAACAACAACCAGGAGTTGGGGTGAATTTGAATGGGGGCAAAGGGAAGGGCATGCAACAGATTCTCAATGAATCGGGACAAGGGTAGTCGCATGCCCAAGGAAAAGTTCTCTACATACATGGACGTCCAACACTCAGGGAAAGAAAAAAGAGTGTCCGAAGACGATGCTGCCCACATCTCGACGAAGTCAGGGATAAAGAAAAACTCTCTAAGGCCGGGTAAGTTAGAAGGATATACAACTACGGGTATAGACTTCCTTATATACTTGGGAACAAGGTTGGGTTTTTTACCTTTTCCCGGTCGACGTGAAGATCCGGCCACATTGGACGAGACGCCCGAAATATGTTTCTGCATTCCGTCCCCCGAAGAAACGTCCTCATTGGTTTCTCTCTACGACACGAGAAGTTGACAATATGAGACGAACGGTTGGGATGCGTGGATAAGAAACTAGGGATAATAGAAATACCTCGGGACGAGGAGAGGGAAGAGAAGTTGTCGGCTCTGTGGGCGCCGACTGACTAATGGGTGTGACGTTGCCAGCAAGAGAGTTTGTCTGTTCTTCATACATCTTCGGTAAAGCTGCACACGCGCCAACAAAAGTTAATTAGTACAGGTGTCAGAAGGAGACAGAGCGTCACATTTTCCCGCCCGTGGAAAATGGACCGCTCGTGTCAGAGACGGTTCCTTCCTCAAGAAGACTTAATATCACAAATTTGGAGAGTCACCGGAGTTATATCGGGAAATCACAAACTCCGGTGAAACATCAGACAAAAGACGTAAAAGGGGTCAGAGGATTCCATTAAGGGTACCCTAAAATGCCTCATGAAAAGGGAAAAAGACCATTTGTTGGAAGAATTGTGGGAAAAACTAAGGGTAAGCATTAAAGAAACCCGATATACTCATGACTAGTTAAGCAAATGGAGAATGTAAAGTAGAATCATACCCGATTAAATTTAAGGAGCAACCAAGAGAGGAAAATTTTAGTTCTAAAAGAGCAGGGAAACAATGAACCAGAAAGATGTGGAGGATGAGAATGGAAGAGGATGATAAGAAAAGTGGTTTGAAAAGACCCCAAAATCTACCATTTATAGGTAGCCACTTCTGTCGCATAAAAGGGCCAGATGACGCGTATAAGCATGGATAGACATATTGGTGAATGTCCCAGCGAGTGGGGCCCAGCTGATTATCAAACCAATCCATCCCTCGATCGTCTCCCATTGGTATAACCGCAGTCGTCGGTCAAGAGATGGTGGGGGAAATGATGTGGACCAAAGCTATCATTATATAGAGAATGGTCTCAGGCCAGGCCCATTGGTACTGGACTCGATCCGTCTAAGGGCCTGGAATCCTAGGTCATCCATAAACTCCATTGACAGCGTGACACGTGTCCTTCATTATTATGGGAGTTATAATTGGAAACTTCCTATAAATACCCACACCATTCTCCACACTAGGTATGTGATATTCTTCCCTAAAATACTCTCTCAAACACTGTTGACTGACTTGATCGTCGGAGTGTTTGTTCTCGAATTCCGGTCACACTTTCAGGTCAATGGCTCCACGAACTCCCCCTTCCAAACAGGCTGGCGGATCGAGACCGCCTCCTCCAGACGAGCCGAATCAAAGAGCATCCGCCCCCATTTTGCCTCCACGAGAGGCGAATCGAGATCTAAGGAATTGACTCAATCGAAGCCGACAAGAGGAGGCAGATGACACCCAGTCACGTCGACATGAGCCCTCATCCCGAGCCGGCGATAATGTGGATAGGTTGCACGAGTCATACATTCGTAGGCGCACAGAATTGACTGGTAAATAACTTTAAAATAGCTCCGCACACATAAGTTGAGGTTAAATCCAGATAAATGCTCATTAGGAGGAACGGAGGGAAAAGTTCCTAAGTTACATGATTAGTAAAAGGGGCATTGAACCAAATCCAGATAAAATCAAGGCCTTGACGGACATGCAACCACCCAATAGTTACAACGAAATTGTGAAGCTCAATGGTTGCTTAGCAGCATTGAGTCGATTCGTATCTAAGTCAGGGGAAAGATAGGTAAGGAAGGATTCGTCTGGGACGAATATTGTCAAAGAGCACTTTTGGAACTTAAAGAGTATTTGGGAAGCCCACCATCGCTGTCACACCCAGAATCTGGAGACACCTTGCAATTATACTTGGCCGTGTCTGAAGGAGCGGTGAGCAGTGTGCTGGTTCGAGAAGAAAAGGGAATTCAAAAACCGACATACTATACGAGTCATGTTCTACGAGGAGCGGAACTGAATTACCCTATGATAGATAAATTTGCTTTAACATTGGTCATGGCAGCTAGAAAATTAAAGATATACTTTGAGTCTCATCCCATAGAAGTTGTCAAAGACCAACCCTTGAAACGAACCATTTCAAATCCAGCATTATCAGGACGGCTAACAGCATGGGTAGTCGAACTTAGTGAGTTCCACATTACCTTTGTTCCGAGGACAGCTATCAAAGCGCAAGCCTTAGTGGATTTTATTATAGAGTGCACCGTCACAGATACATCAGAGCAACCTACACCGATGGAAATACAACTTCCCCAAATACCATGAATTTTATACGTCGACGGTGCAAGGAACGCTAAAGGATCAGGGCATGGATAATAATCGAGGGACCACAGGGCATCCGTCTGGAGTATGCCCTAAGGTTAACATTCCCGACAACCAATAATGAAGCTGAGTGCGAGGCTATGATAGCTGGGTTAGGGTTGTTAAATGATTTGGGCTTAACAAGTGCAGTTGTGAGGGGAGACTCAAAGTTAATCATAGACCAATTGAAAGGGGAAAGTGGAGGAAAACACGAAACCTTACAGAAATACCACAATAAGGCCAAATTATTGGCAAATAGCTTTCAGAATTTGATATTTCAACATGTGCCACGAACGGCTAACCAGATAGCTGACTATCTCTCCCAGTTAGCCACAACTCATTATGAAGAGCTTTCAGCCAATGTATACATTGAGGTCAGGGAGAAGCCAACTTATGAGATAATGCACATCTTAAGAGTACTGGAAGAAGCTGTTGATTGGAGAACTCCCATTGCTAAGTACTTGGAAAAAGGTGAGCTTCCACTCAACAAAAACGAGGCCAAGCAAGTACAGACTCGAAGTTTCAAATACCATATGATCGAGGGAGAGCTGTACAGAAAATCCTAGGATGGCCCGTTACTCCTGTGCGTCTCAGCTGCTAACGTACCCAAAGTCTTAGCTGAGGTACATGAGGGATGGTGCAGAAGCCATATTGGGGGAAGAGCGTTAGCCTTAAAAATAACACGAACATGATATTGGCATATCTACAAGCCACTTGAAACATGGTAATAGTGAATATCGAAAAGGGATGAACATGACCAAGAGCGGCTGGTAGAGTTTGAAGCATTATGTTGGCAAAACTATTCAAAGGAAAACGCAAACCTAGATGTATTGACTCTAGAAATACCGGCGTCCAATCCTCGTCATGAGGGAAAAAATCTTCATCAGAACGAGGAAGGCGCATCCTGACGGAGGAAGGAATGGAGAAATAGGTCCTAACCTTCCTAATAACGTCGTTAGAAATGTCAGGGCGAATAACTCTCTTAACAAAAAGGGGTTCCAAACCTGTACATGGGGGAGGCACCGTCGAGGAAAGTTCGGCTGCTGCGTTCCCCGAGGTAGCACGAACATACTCTGGAACAGAATGGGAAGATGTCTTCTTCGGTTGCTTCTTTTTCTTTGCAGCACCAGCTCCTTCGTTGCCAGATTTTCCTGAACCTTGAGGAGCAGCGGTTTGGGTAGTAGTAGTTTCCTGAAAAAGATTACCGCTATCAGAAGAGGACGGAGCACCCCAGATGAAAGTATCATGAGTCACAAGAATAAGGTTAATCAAAGGATCATGAGTAGAGGTGATATTTAAGGAATCTCCTATAACAACACTTTCAACACCGGATTTAACCCAAGATCGATACAAATCTATAATTTCGGGGTTAAGTTCTTCTACCTCGTTTAAGACTTCCACCATAGGAATAGTGGATGAAGGGTTGATGGGAGAATTTACTAGATCATCGTTGGACTGATAAGCGGCAGAGTTAATACCGCCCATGTCTATAACTGAAAGAAAAGGAACAGTCAGAGTGGAATACAATCGACAAAGAGGAAAATCAATAGTCACACTATTAAGTTTTCCCGCCCAAGAATTGGGTGAATAGTCACGCCCTAGGATGACAGCTATATCTAGGGATAATGAACAGTCACTAAATACGAAAGGGTTTTTATGAGAAAGAAGTGGTTAGATCTGAAAAATGGGAGAAATAACAAGTTTAAAAGTGTTTTTCAATGAAAATATAGATCAAATCGGGTTTATGGGAAGAATCTTAAAGAACCTAACCCAGAAATAAATCTAGGCAAAAGTCAAGCATTCAACTTTAAATAGACTGAAACAACTTGAAGAGCCTACCAAGATGTGAGAAAAACACTATAAACACGTTATGAAACTTGAAAAGCTGATATACAAGAACAAAATCAAAGAGGCGGAGAAATTCGCAGAGAATCTTTTAGAAGTATGAAAAGTTGAAGAGAATCTTTTAAGAAATGTTGGAGAAGAAGATGTAAAGTACAAGATAATCAGTACTATTTATAAGCCAAAGACCTCTTGAAAAGGCGTTGTATTCGAGGAAATTACACGGATAGTCACACCGGCGTCTATCCCATTGAGAAGGTTCGATTTGGTTCAATAAACCCCTAGTTATCTCATGCTTAGCACTGTCCATGAACGGCGGAACCTTGGGGCAGTTATAACAAGACATAAGGAGGCAATGATGGGTTGTGGTGTTAATGTGCCTAAAACCTGATCCGCAGACGGTATTCGTACGGACGGCCCATGGACTCTTCTCAGTGTAATCTACACCAAACACGTGTTGATAATCCGCTAGGTGAAGGTACAATGTCCTTTCTTCCTCTCTTCCTTCTTTGCCTATAAATACCAAGTCACTATTCATTCTTGAGGTAACTTAATCCTAAACTGATAACTACTTGCTCTACAGCTTAGTAGTACGACGTTCCTCTTCCTTTACTGACTTAAGCATCAGAGTGTCTCCCAAGACCACAGTTTCAGGTACGACAGATTTCATTGATCATCACTCGAACTATGACAAGGACCGGCAAACAAGAAGAACAAGGACGATCCCCAAGAAGACGATCTCCACCAGGCTAACTCAAGTGCTTGATAGTCCCGTATGTCCTAGAGAAACTGACCTAAGTCCCGTGACTTAGCATTGATTGAACTACCTATAAAGTTAGTTCCATCATCCATCTTTTAATTTTGACTAATATAATACTTTGAGGTAAAGTTTAAGATACCGACATAAACATTTATGCAAGCCATTTATTACATCCTAGTAAATTTAGGTAAACGTTTAAAGTATGTATTATCACAAATGAATTATTCTTTCACGTATATAACGTTGAAAAACTCAATAAATATAGTAGCGGAGAAATGCACTACAAGACGGTATTCTACGAAAATTGTAGGACTTTGAACCCAGATTGCCATCGTGAAAAAGTTTAGCGGGTCAACTAACTTACATCAATTTTTATTCTACTTTTTACCTATATTATATATAGAAGATCTCCAAAACTTAGGAAGGGGCGAAGGGCCGGCCATCCCCCCTCCACCCCCTTCTTTCACCCCTGCATGCAAGGGCTTTAGCGCAAGGACCAAGTGACACGTGAAAGTCCAAATAGCAAGCTATCTAAATAGACTTTATCCTTTTAAAAATTGAGTTAATATCGTGAGATCCGATGGTTCATATATCAGATATTAAACTAATAAGAACATATACTACATTTGATCTTAGCCAAAAGCCTGAGGAAGGTATATACGATTAGGTCTTTTAATAAAACGGAAAGATCCATTAGATAATGAACTATTGGCTCTAAGACATCTCTGACGATTAATCAACAATTCGAAGTGTTATTTTTGCGTATTCTTGATAAACCAGTGTTTATATAGATGTAGGAGGATCTCTTTGGGCAGTAAGAAACCCCTTTGACATCTCTTCACATGCAATTAATTTTCGATGTGAAAACATAGAGCCAGGGGCTGATCTTTCAATAGATAAAATAGTGGATCCACGGGATCCCAAAATGAATTGGCCCTTTTTTCTAGATTTATCCATATTGAAACGATTCAACGCACTTTTAATATCTGTTTCACTTTCGGAAGACCATGCTTTATATAACCAGATCTTGATTTTTCATAAATAAATGTAACTAGTGTTTATCCTTCGTAAAGAATTTTTTCACAATTACCATGACCAACTGCTTTGGGGTGGTCAAAAAGATTTAGTAGATTGTATTACTATAATAAAAAATGATGTGTCACTTATTAAAAACATTTCAAGAATGAGAAACTTTTGACTCGGAAGGTTTCCTAAGTGGCCAAACATGTTAGGAAGTAGTAGTAGACCATGTGGTTGACTAAGGGAGTGTTTTGACTTTTTTGAGATAAAATATGTTGACTTTGACGGATTGTTGGTAAACATTTAATCACAATACCCAAATGGCAAACACGAATTAGCCAAAACTAGCACACGTAAGTTTATAATGAGTGGGACCCAAATCACACTGAAGCAGACAATCGATTGTCCACTTTACTCAACAACTGATGACAAATGTCAAACTAACCACAGACAGACATATCATTTCTCTCAACTCTGTAATAAATCGCCATTGAAAATCTCATCATCTCAACAAACCTATTCCACTATTCACGAATCACGTGGAGCCTATTTTCAACGCTTTTTGTCCGTAGGAAAGGTATGCATATTAAATGCGTGTTTAGTGTGCTCGTTATTAGTTAATTCGCTCTCTTTTACTCGCTCTTTTTATTACTTACTAGTATAAATTAAAAAGGAGTTAATCGAATAGCTTAGTGAAAAATGCTCTTGTTAGTGATCAAAAAGTCTTAGGTTCGAAACTCATCTAATCGTTAATTTTTTTGAAAAAAAAAAAAAGGTCTGGGTTTGAAACTCACCTCACCGTTAATTAAAAAAATATATATATATAAATTAAAAAGAATAAATAGTCAAAAGGTACATTAAAAATGTAGAAAGATAATCAATTAAAACTTTATAATTGGTTGGTTGATGACTTCATCAAAAAACAAGTAATCAAAAATTATATTTGTAATTAATTATACTAAAAAAGATAATTATTTCAAAATACAACCAAAATAAAATGGATGTGATAAAGTCCACTATTTATAGGATCTAATAGTGTACTAACCCAGTACAACCAGATTCCTTCCAGCTGCCCAACATGGGCTGACCCAATGAAGGGGTCAGGCCTTCTCTCTCATGGTGTAGTCCACCGATGAGATCATGACAAATGTCACCATCTTAAGAGTCGAAGGTACACACTTTCTGTCTCCAGTACTCTATAAATATTCCAGTACCATCAACCATTTGAGGTAATCCTAATGCGAATACTAAATGCTCTGGTGACTAGATAACTGACTCTCCCTTAAGATTCCGTACTGACTTAAGCATCGGAGTGTCTGTGGTCGGTCCCCGACCACGCTTTCAGGTCGTTGATATTACTAGCGAGGAGACCTGGCTTCGAGAGGATCTGGAAGGAGTTTTAGTGGATATCCGAGGAGAACCATCTTAACGAGGCTAGTTCATATATCTCCTAGTCTAGAGCAGATCGTTGACTCTCCAGTCTCAGGCCCGTATAAAGACGCGGATCAGGAAGCAGAAATTAGAGACTCATCAAGAGGGAGTATATCATAAAAACTGTTGGTGAAATCAATGTGTTGAGCTTGTGTTAAGATACACACCCACATCGGATATCGGTGTCCTCCCGAGTCAATATATAAGATCTTGGGCTACTCCCTCTATTGCCAATTGGTTTAGAGTGGAACCCCATAGACTCTTAACATGGTATCATGAGCCACCCCCGAGTTATTGAGGCACGTGTAACCCGCCGATGTTGTTTCCGGCAGTTAATACCGGTGAGGAATATTCTGCCGATGATTGGGTTACACGTGAGGGGGAGTGTTAAAACCCACATCGAATATCGGTGTCCTCCCGGATCAATATATAAGATCTTGGGCTACTCCCTCTATTGCCAATTGGTTTTAGAGTGAAACCCCATAAACTCTTAATAACTTGTATGTTCATTACAAGAAACATATGGACGGTGCTAATTACGAACGCAGAAAATAATGGAAGAGGTAGCACAATTGTTAAAACGTAGAATCATTGAAAAAATCTAAAAGCCAATAGAAAGACAATTGCATATCGTGTAATATGTATATTGTATACCCCTAAAACCAGAAACCTCAGTTAAATCAAACACGATATACCGCAAGAGTCTATAGGGTACATTGAGTATTATACATGGTATACCGTGTTGGAGTTACGGTATACCGCAACTATCAGAATACAATAGAAAACTAAAATAGAAAGGTTTTTTTAAATCCTGAAACGAGGCTTATCCCTATCAATGAGAATTAAGAGGACATTAACATGAAACACTATGTTTCCTTATCTATTGTACGAACATGTATGTCTTTCAAACTAACATGAAATTTAAACGGCAAATAATGAAATAAACTAATGTATTTCTTCCAAATAAATTTTATTGTACTAATATATCCAGTTATAGTTTATCGTCCATAAACACAGATTGGTATGTAATTTTTTTTAGGTTAATAAATATGTAATTTTAGATTGCTAATAATTCGAAAGGGATGTAACATTAATTTTCATATTAAGAATAAAATTGTTAATTTTGGATTAAGGGTAAAATGGTAAATTTACATGTCAAAATCAAAAGGTAGCACTTGCTACCCCTTGCTTGTATGTACGTCCGTCCCCGGTGCTAAACCATCCGTATACATTATTTCTAACCCATGATATATACTCTTATTAATATATTATATTAATATTTATATTATACTAATATAATGTAGTTGATTCGGGAGAGAATTATGATTTATTTAATAGAATAATTATCAATTGATCAGGGTAACTATTTTATTTCTCCATAATACAAGAAACCATTTTTCATCGCAATTCTATTCAAAATTATACTTTGATGGCTAAACTAGTATGAATTGATGAGGTTAATTAGTTAAGAGGTCGGCAAATCTACACTTAAGAAAGTCTACACCATGGTCTGTATATATATCTCAAAAAATTATTGGAATCGTTAATTAAAATAAAAAACGTGACGACTATTATCTATCACCCTAGTGATATGTGACTTGAGAGTTTCTATCAGAAGATATTGGGTTTAATCCTCTCTAGAAGCATATATAATTTCGTACTATTCGTTATTCCCGTCGATATTGTTCTAGCAAATATTATTGACAAAGAAAAATTTCGTCGGTGATTGAGTTACACGTGAGGGGGAGTGTTAAGATACACATCCATATCGAATATCGATTTCCTCCCGAATTAATCGAATAAGATATTAAGCCCTCATTGAAAACATATTGGTAGAAAATATTCTGAGTGTAATTTTTTTAAATTTTTTTTGAAATGTGATTAGTTGATGCTCTAATAATATTAGTTGAAGAAGATCAACTAAATTGGCATATTAGCATCCCTACACGACACTACAGGCTGTAACAAATTGGCTAAAACTCAATAACTTTTTCTATATATTATATTTCAATTTGTTGAAGTTGGGAGACAGTGTTAATGGATTAGTCTGGACTCTGCAGATTTAGACGAGATTTCCTAATTGTAAGCGTGTGTTTGTTTTTGTGTTCATCAGAAGATTCTCTCATATTGGTTGCACATTAATTAGTCAACCTGGTTAAGGTATAACGCAAGTAAATTCCATTTAGTGGACTTTTGGGCAGCTTGCCCTAGACGTAGATACTATTTTGACATTAAATTGGGTCGTCATCTTGTCTGTATTTATTTTCTTTAGTTATTGAGTGTTGATTACTCACCAACGACCCAATAGTAGTGTCTCTAACAATTTGACTGTTTGTTTCTGATATTGTGTGGTTACTTTTTTAGGAATTTAGTGGTAAGTACATAGTGATTGAATGGAGACACGTCACATTGTGAATTTGAATCCGTATAAAAATAATACTTTTATCAAATATTGCTAAAATTGTTTCTGTTCGTGTCTTGTTGATCATCTTCCTACTTAAAATAAATCCATCAATTAACAATCCTTCTGGAAAAAGGGCTTCTCATACATGCCGGGAGATTCTACATTCATGTACAAATGTGGTCCTTTTATTTAAATTGCTTAAGTTGGTTGTCACTCATATGATCAATTTCTCTTTGACTTCTCAATAGTGGAAAGGCTTATTCGCATTTACCCCTTATAGTATCGTTTTCGTTTTAAATTGTCCCATGTACTATTAATAGTTTCAGATTGTTCTTTGGACTCTTTTTTTCAGTTTTAAAAGATAAAATAACTATGGTATCGCTATCATTATTACAAAGTATAGGGAGCGATATTAACATATATAAATAATTAAAATTAAACCACACCCCCACACCCCTAGCCCCAACCCCAACTTTGCTTCACTGTTTTTGACACCCCCTTCCCCCAATGCAAAACCTTTCCTCTTTTCCACCTCCCTTTGTTCTCGACACTCCCCTTGTGGGAAGTAAATATTCTGCAATAACATTATCAATTGATAATTCAACACCCATGGAATATCCATATAATAACACAAAGATCCACATTCTGCAATTTGTCACAGCATACTATAAAACTTGGAGTTAGATTATTAAAGTTAATTTATTTCTTCAATTCATTTATTCTAATACTTACTCTTGGGAATTTATCTTTTGAAACAGTGCCTTGTTTCCGAAGAGCACTGTTCCTATCTTTGTAGAAGAAGGGGTGTTTTGAAGAAGAAGGGTGGGGATTTAATTTTAATTATTTAAAATATGTTAATATTGCTCCCTATACTTTGTAATAGTGACAGGGATACCAAAGCTATTTTACCTTTTAAAACTGAAAAAGGGGTCCAGGGGACAATTTAAAAATATTAATAGTACAACGGACAATATGAAACGAACACAATACTATAGGGGGTAAAATGCGAATAACCTTAATGGAAATGAATAGAAAAAGTTGCAAATACTTTAGGTGGACTTTTGGTTCATGAAAAACCTCAGTAGTGAAACTGTAATGAGCTTCCTTAATTAGTAGTGAAGATGGTGATCCCAAATATGTCTTCAAGTGGGAGATTGTTGAGTTGTGAAGCCAATTTTGCAGGAGATCGGAGGATGGGTCGGTGGATGGCAAGTTCCCATCCAGACAGATTTCTCGAGGGTTTTGGTGAATTCTGATGGGCTTTTAGCCCGGTTTCTTATGCTAGCTAGGTTTTGTCTTTTGCCCATAAATAGGGAGGTTCTCTTATGAGTCATAAGAGGTCTGAAACACAATGTAGACACATAGGGAGAATTGTTCAAGGAAGAATATTAGGGCTCTAATATTCTTGAAGAACTTAGAGAGTTTATCTTTGTTCTTGGTTAGGCTTTGTGGTTGAGACTTTCGGTGTATAAGAAAGTTCTCAACTTTTAGACTAGCTCGTTGGTAGGGGTTGTGTAACAATCTATATTCATTGATAGTGGAATCTGCAGCAGCAACGTGACGTAGTCACTCATATTGAGGGCAAACCTGGATAAATCGTTGTGTCTGTTTAATTCCGCACTTTATTCTTTTCGTTATCATTGGGATTTTTTATAATAGCCAATTGGTTTTAGAGTGGAACCTCATAGAATCTTATCATGGTAGCATGAGCCAGCCCGAGTTATTGAGGCACGTGTAACCCCGTCGATGCTGTTCCGGCAATTAATACCTGCATGGAAAAACATTTCGCCGATGATTGGGTTACACGTGTAGGGGAGTGTTAAGATACACCCCCACATCGGATATCGATACCCTCTCGGTCAATATATAAGATCTTGGACTACACCATTTATTACCAATTAATTTTAGAATGAAACCCAGACTTTTATCACTAACATTATTTTATTAATCATGCACATGTATTTTAATAGAACATGACGCCACATTTTATGAAGACTCATAGAGTTATAGTAGTGGCAAGAGAGGCATAGTCTTATATGGGAGTGGACAAGTCTTATAGAGTTAGCCAATCGATTATAGCCTATAGCTTTTGAGTGGCTAATGTGAGGGGAAACATGACACTTCTCATGTATAGAGGATTAATATGTCATTTTGAACATACACTTTGGAATAGTTAAATCCACTCCTTGATCGGAGTCTTCCTTAATTGATAATTATATATCGATCGAAATTTAAAAAAAAATTATTTTTCAATCAATAATAAGAACAGTGATAGGAAGGAAAATATAGAATTTGATGCAAAAGAAAATAAACATACCGACAATTTCAAGGGAGGATAAACAGTGACATTATTCAAGATTAGAACATAAGCTAATTGGAAGTCAGAAAAAATAGTGATTTTGACTTTTAAGACTTTGGCCTTTGGAGTAATAATACGATCATTAAACACTTTAGTTAGGAGGAAGTAAAGTTGCTTGGCGTTACCATCAACATACACATTATTACATTTCACACCTACTTTCAATCACCCCTACAAAGAAAATCATTTTATACTATCAGTGTTAAGAGGCAGTCTATTTGTAAGTGTTCAAGATTGAGACGAATATATCTCGACATTATATGTTTAAATTCGTGTGAAAATAATGTTTTACTGAAATATTGTAGGGGTTGGTTTTAATTTTATATCTTGTTGATCACCTCCCTTACATGACTATTACTAGAACATATTCCTCGATTTATATCTATACTATTAATAAAATATGCCAAGGATTTGATGTTGTAGCCTTTGGTGAGTATTGAGCTAAAATATTTTGATGAGCAAATGAAAGAAATGGTTAGATAATATATGCAAGTTGCACTTTAGTACATTTATGATATTGGCTACTTTAGTCTCTCTTTTGACTGAGACGTTCAATTTTGATGGAAATAGAGTCAAAATTAATATTTCAAAAGTTAAATATTTCTTGAAATTGTGCAATTTAGTCCGTCATGTTGATCGAAAATGGGCACTTTAGTCCATCTTTCCATCAAAATTTAACGCCTCCCTCAAAAGAGGGACTAAAGTACATTTGTCGACCAATATGATTTATGTAAACCAAACATTTACGAGGACTAAAGTGCAACTTACATATATTATCTAACATCCTTTGAGAAATTATCTCGGCAAATGGTCATGACATCAGAGCTCTCAAAAGAGGGACTAAAGTGCATTTGTCGACCAATATGGTTTATGCAAATCGAACATTTATGAGGACTAAAGTGCAACTTGCACATATTATCTAAGATCATTTGAGAAATTATCTCGGCAAATGGTCATGACATAATAGCTCTCTGAAGAGGGATTAAGGTGCGTTTGTCGACCAATATAATTTATGCACACCGAACATACATTTACGAAGACTAAAGTACAACTTATATGTATTATTTAAGATCATTTGAGCCATTATCTGGACAAATGGTCATGAAATAATAGATATTGTGTACAGCTATACAATTTTATTTTCTGCCTTTAGCCCCACAATTGATATGTCATCAAGTCTATAGCTGCCCACTTGATCTTCAAAATCAAAACCATAGACTTTCAAAGAAAATATAAAACCATGTCCCTTTCCAATGAAACTTCTCCAACTTGTGTAATAATTCCTCCTCACTCAAATAATTCAAAGACTCCAATTCTATAAATAGGGTCACCCCTCAAATTCATTTCCATAAAACAATCTTCCATAAAACATTACAACATTTTTCTCAAACTCAAATAAGTAGTGGTTTTTTTACTTCAATATCCATCAAGAATTTTCAAAATTTTGTGTGTGACTATTTCAATTTGTTGATTCCATAATTCATTTTTCTACATTTGAAACATAATTATTGAAGATGGTAAAGGGATTTAACAAGAAAGAACAACTACTTTCAAGAATTGCAACCAATGATGGACATGGTGAAAATTCACCTTACTTTGATGGATGGAAGGCTTATGATAGTGATCCTTTTCATCCCACTAACAATAAAACTGGAGTTATTCAGATGGGATTGGCTGAAAATAAGGTAAAAAATTAATTCACAAATTTTTTTTATACAATTTCTTGGTCGAGCCTGTCGCGCGCATTTAGCGTGCCTACCACATGGCCATAATTTCTAGACTATTACGTCAATTCAAAATCTTTCGACTGCACACTTATTAAACAAGAAACTTAATTATCTATTATTCTTTTGTAGCTTTGCTTTGACTTAGTTGAAGAATGGGTAATAAACAACCCAACAACCTCAATATGTACACCTGAAGGAGCCCATGATTTCAGAGAGATTGCCATCTTTCAGGATTATCATGGTTTAAAAACATTCAGACAGGTATTTGAGAAATAGCTCAAACTTTTTCAATTTTTTTAATGTTTTTTTATTTTTTTTATTTTTTTTACCATGTTCTAAGCTTAACAACAAAAAATAATTTACTTACTTTTTAGGCAGTTGCAAGATTTATGGAAAAAGTACGAGGAGACAGAGTATCATTTGAGCCTGATCGCATTGTTATGAGTGGAGGAGCTACTGGTGCTCATGAATCTTTGGCCTTTTGTTTGGCTGATCCTGGTGATGCTTTCTTGGTCCCGACTCCATATTATCCGGGGTAATTTCATCTTTTTAACATTATTACGAGTATATTTTCCTCTAATACGTTGTATCAAATAACGTGTAGTGGTAGTGACGGAATTGAAGAGAGATCAACTCAACGATAATAGTAATAAATATAACATGACGTAGGATACATAAGCATCTGGTAACACTATACACACGAGAACAATGCTGGCTAGAGGGGTTGAAATTATAATTTTACCCCCATTTAAGTCGAATAGAAGGGCAAAATAATGATTCCATCTCTAAAATTCACTATTCTGGTGTGTATAACAGATCGATAAGAATCCAATGTCATAATTGGGCATTATTGTGGGACATAATATAACCCCAACCAACCATACTAATTGGAGTATCTGTAACGTTTGGTTTAATGTGTTAGTAGAAACTGCCAAGTAATCAATTATTTTTTTGCAATAATTTTGTATTTTCTTTATTATACATCTAATGAGAAGATTTCATTTTTTTTTTACAGATTCGATAGAGACTTGAGATGGAGAACCGGAGTCCAACTTCTACCGGTAGTTTGTGAAAGCTCGAACGAGTTCAGACTCACCCGAGAAGCCTTAGAAGTCGCATATGAGGAAGCTCAAGCAGCTAATATTCGAGTTAAGGGGTTGCTCCTGAACAACCCCTCGAACCCTCTGGGCACTGTAATGTCCAGAGAAACTCTGCTAGAGGCAGTCGAGTTCATAAACGAGAAAAATATTCACTTAATCTGCGATGAGATATATGCTGCAACAGTGTTCAGCCAGCCTGGATTCATCAGCATTGCTGAAATAATATCAGAGAATCCAAAATGCAACCTCGACTTGATCCACATCGTCTACAGTTTATCGAAGGACCTAGGATTCCCTGGATTCCGTGTAGGGATTATTTACTCCTACAACGATGCTGTTGTGAGTTGTGCCAGAAAGATGTCCAGTTTCGGGCTTGTTTCGACTCAGACACAGCATTTGATTGCATCAATGCTGTCAGATGAGATCTTTGTGGAGAAATTCCTGGCAGAGAGTTCAGACAGGTTAGCCAAAAGGCACGAGGTCTTCACGCGGGGACTTTCACAGGTTGGAATCGGAAGCCTAAAAAGTAGTGCTGGGCTATACTGCTGGATGGATTTAAGGAGGATGCTAAAAGAGGCAACATTTGAAGGTGAAATGGAGCTTTGGAGGATGATCATTCATGAAGTGAAACTGAATGTTTCACCTGGATCATCTTTCCATTGTTCCGAGCCAGGTTGGTTTAGAGTCTGCTTCGCTAACATGGATGATGAAACTGTGAAAATCGCTCTTAGGCGAATCAGGACCTTTGTCCTACAGAGTAAAGCAGGATCAGCCAAGAAATTGTGCCGGAGGAGGAGCAACCTGGAAGTCAGCTTGTCCTTTCGAAGGTTGGATGAACTCATGATGGGGAATATGATGTCTCCTCACTCTCCAATGTCGTCTCCTCTTGTTCACGCGAGAACCTAAAATATGAACCTCCATATCCTCTGCCCCTTATTATGTAGCGCTGCATTGTGCCCCGTGATTTAATTCTCGATTTAGGTAAGTTAATAAGAAAATTATGACCGTTATGCAATTACAACGCCATCGAGGCATCGATAGATCATTGTTTATTCGATTTTTCTCAGTGGTTTTTGTTTTGTGTTTCCTTCGTTTATCTTATGTGAAGGAGGCTCAAATTGTAAGTTGTTATTGGAATAAAATGTTGCATTATTATTTGAGCTAAGATAGCTTACACAACTCATACCCCTCCCTCCCAACCAAATTATTATGTGATCACAATTAACGACTATTGTATCTTTAATTGATCATAAATTTGATATAAAGTAAAATTATCATATTAATACTGAAGAACACCAAAATGATATTAACGTATGCTATAATTTTTACTAAGTACAAAACACACTATAGACATATACATTTGAGTTTTTAATTGAAAAACTAAAATTAAAATTCAAAGCCAAACAATTTTGTGCTGTCTAAATAAAGACGAATGTATACCATAACATATTGACATTGTGATATCCTCTTGTGGATTGTCTGATTTAGTCACAAATAGTGAGCCGGAATTACATATTACTTTCAGATAATTATATTGCTGAATACTAGTCTCTGAAATGTTAAATGAAAGATAATATAAAATTATCCCAAAATTTTGAATTACATCACTATCACAATATGTAAAATGAAAAACATAATCTAGATACATCCAGTCATTTAGATGTATATATATTATAAATTGAAATGGACTATAACTGTTTCATTTATCCCGTGAGCTTGCAAGAAAGTATGAAGGTGATTTCTTTCTCTTTGCCTATAAACTTTACTTTATGTGTTATTGTTATGTTTGTGATGATTCTATTTGATGGACAAAAGAATCTATTTATAGGCAGAAAAATGACCACCATCATCTCAAATTTACATGTAATATTAACTCTCCATCAATGCTAATTATGGTGTAACGTTTATAATGGCCATAACGTTTTGTAACGGTTGTAACATTGGTAACGGATTTTCAACATAAACATTCTATTAATGACCAACAAAATGAGGATATTATTAATGCAACGACCAACAAAATTAGGATATTATTAATGTAATAATAATTAAATAAATAATATTTTTACACGAAAGTGACACAAATATTGCAGTATAGTCCCGGAAGGTACAATCATCCCTCTTCTTTCGAGTATTATATTACAATATTTATCATTTTCAAGTATTATAAATGATGCATTATTGCAAGTTGTTTAAGGCCGGCATTATGATGAGGATATACCAACCCCATATTAGGTAATCGATTATGCATTAGTGATAAGGATTAGTAGATAGTGAATATCTAATACTCCCTCCGTCCCTAAAAGATTGTCACATTTTGACTTCTGGTAGTCAAACATTGCAAAATTAGATCATGAATTCCCATTAAACGATAAGAAATAATATGGTCTTGTGGGACCTTGTTAGATTCGTCTCAATATATATTTTTGAAATATTAACTTTTTATAATCTTTTCGCATGTAGAATAATAGATATTTATGTTTTAAATCGTGTTTTGTTGACCACCAAAAGTCAAAATGTGACAATCTTTTAGGGACGGAGGGAGTAATTAGAAGACAATTATGTCAAAGTAATGAGTCAAATAATGTCTTGTTTATGAATGGTGCGCCACCATATAAAATGAATGAGGCTAAGTCTCTTCCAAATGATGACAGTAAGACACTATCAACAGCTGATTTGGGACATAAAGAAAGGAATCGGCATGATTGACCCTAATGTGATTTCTCACAAATCATGAGAGTGGTAGTATCAAATTTGGTGTGTTCAAGGTTAATAACGTCACTTCATAACTGCATAAGCTGATCTGTTATGAAAGTTCTATATCCACTACGTGTGTTAAACTAGATGTTAAAAACAATTGGTTTAACAGAAATGAAATGACAAGTAAGTAAACTAACACGGAGAGCTTGGTAACCCAGTTCAGTGCATAAGCACTTACGTCTGCGGGGCAGCCTCCCCGAGGGAACAATCCACTATTTAAAAGGAATCTTACAAGAAGGGACTTATTAGTATGCCCACATACTATCTATTGCCCTAAACTATGCCTTTTCAAATCGGCTCTCTACGGCTATATCACTTTTGTGATTTGAGGTTTACAAGATTCAATTGTAGTAAACAATCCTCACTGTACAACAACTGTACAGTTTAGTATAGAAGCTTGAAGAATGTGCTTCTATACAAAATAGCCTAGAACACTATTACACAAATTGCTTAAAAGCTTTGTTCGTGTATGAGTAAATAGAATGTATAAGAGATGTGTTGTACTAGTGAGGACACCAGCTCCTTTTATACTAGGCATTTCGGCTCATCTCATTTAATCAGTCAATCGAGATTAAATGCAAATTGATTGACAAAGACCGAATAAATGCTCCTCCTTATTGTTGACCACGACCGCATTTATGTCTTGTAATAACTTGGTCTTTAGGTGATTATGTCCGCATCGTAAATTACTCCAATCAGCAATAATCACTCTTGATTCTTCTAGAAGGAGTTGACTTGATTAATCATAAGGCACAATGCTTCTTTTGAATTAACTTCTTTAATGCATTGTTGCTAACACTTGGTGTAGTGAAAAACTTCATCCAACACATGTTCATGCTATGTACCAACATGTTATACACACCACACACCAAAACAACGATTTTGAGAAGTGAAATTACCATTATGATTTATGTCCCTTATTTGAACGAGTAGCACGGTTAAGTGGGGTTAAAATAGTGATTTTACTTCAATATAAAACATTATTCTAGTGTATGTACAGTGTTGCCCCAGCATAAGCAATATATTTCAAAATATCGAGTGTTGAAATTAGTAGTTTTTGCTAAAGTTGTGCATGACTTAGGTCTGTGTACGGTTATGTTCGATTCGGTGTTGGACAAAAAAAGAGCATAACAACTTATTCGGTTCTAAGGAAAATGAAATTGAAATCGGTTAGCTTCAGACCGGTTTTAGGTCAGTTCCGGTTCTGGTCCTGGGCCTTGAGCCCACTTTTGACCTTGAAATATTGGCTTTATTCGTTCATAATTAATATTATTATTATTGGATGCAAATCTAAATGAGATTAGTATTGTTTTATATTAAAGGTGACTCATAATTAAACTTTCAAAATATTTCTACTCGATATAAGTTTAACGTGCTCCTTTTAAAACTAATTTTGGAAGTCGTATACACATTCGTCACACGATACCACTTCTTAAATATATATATATATATATATATATTTAAGAAGTGGTATCCATATATTATTAATTTAAAAAAATATTTACTTATCTATTATTGTATTCATCGGTTCGTTTCAGTTTTTACTGGTTCTCCCAAAAGTCGAACCACATCGGTTCGGTTCCCTCAAAGACAAAACCAAAATTGGATCCAAGAAAATTGTTATTTTTTGTTCGTTTCGGCTCGGTTATCATCCACGGCCTTAGCATCACTTGCACTAAATCAAATGGGTTGCTCGGTTCGGCACGGGGAGACGAGGCTTGAAGCTTGTCTCGTAAAAAAGATGAGCTAAGCCGTTAGCTGGGTTCCTAACTCGTCAGCTTGGCAACCTAATTCACCAAGGCGGCTCGGTAACTCGATAATACATACGTTAGTATTATTTTTAATAAAATTAATTATATTACACTTTGTTAGACATTTCAATGACGATTAATGTTAATTTATATTCAATTTAATATATTTAGTTACATTGTTACATGTTAATTACTTTTATTACTTATTACATGTTAATTTTATTAATTGTTTAAGTAAAATAATTTTTTTGTTAATCTGATTGAACTTGAAATTTTGAAATGAGCTAGTAAGCTAAATTGGAGATCGACCTGGCGAGCTTTCTCTGAGAGCCGAGCGGAGCCTAAGGCTTGTCTATTAACAAGCCAAGCCAAAAATTCATGAGCTCGGCCTCGACTGGCTCATGTACAACTCTAGTTGTTCAAAAGGATTGGTTATGACTTTTCTATGATTTTCTTTTTTTCGTTTTTCTTTAAACATACAAAATTACTGGTCATACTAAACATAGTATTCAAATTGATTATCAGTATTTAGCATGCTCTCTACAATATATCATTATTGAGGATTTTCGATCCGGTGGTGCAGCGTGCTTAGATGTCTGCGGACCTCCAAAAGGAGAATCAACTTCTTTTGCGAACTAATCAGGTATGTGAACTTGCCTCGTGGATATCGTCTTCTTCGGGTAGTCCCGCAAACTTCGCTTGAATGTTTGCGATGCCATACTTCTACCTCAGCAATAATCAACGACCTGAAATTGTGGTCGGGTTGCTCCCATAGACATTATAGAGTACTAATCAAGGATTTGAAATTACCTCAAACGATCTTGATCTTCTACTATTTATAGAGTACTAGAGAGAGAAAATGTTTACCATATCTTAATAGGATGGTGACCCTTGTACTCATCTCAGCGGTGGTATGTGCCAAGAGAGTGGGTTCGGCCCCTTCCAATTGGTTTGGTTCGGTTGTACTGGATCAATATGATTGGCCCATTATACAAAGTCCGTACAGTATAGGGCTTATAACTACTGGACTCCCTCATTGCCCCCTTTATATGTGTGAGGTGAGTATGCAAACCTATTTACCTACGCGGTTGTATGAACGAGTCTCATCAAATAAATAAAGGGTTGACGAACCAGTTTTGAACCCATCTTCGGGATATTCGTAATTTCTCCACTTGTGAAGCTTTTGATGGGTGTATAGTTGCTGACGTGTACCCGTGACTGTCTATAAAAGATACTTGCAACTAACCCATTTGTACTTTATACAATCTTTTCTCACCCTTCTCTCTCTTCAAAAAATTTGCTGCACTGTTGCTTAAGGTAAATTATCTCCTGATCATGAATGCAACAATAGATTTTTAAGTTGAGAAATAATTCTACTCTTATAATAGCTTGGAAACATGATAGAAACATGTGACTGCACCTTATCGAAGCATCGGAATTTTGCAATTGAGCTTTCTGAGTCAGCAAATCTACTTGCTGTTTATCAAATTAAAACATACTCAAATTTGGAACATAGTTGAGAATTTAACTACCAGTAAGAGTCTCCTTGCCGGTCGTGAAATTGGATCTTGAAGTCTCCAGCAGCCAACTTCGTGAGCCCGGGGTCGCCAAGAAGTGCGAAGACCAATATCCCTTTCGTAGGCGCACTAAATGAGAAATCTTCAGGATGCAATAAAACATCTTAAGCTTTACATCATATATGTGAAAATGGAAGAGACCATATCAATAGTGATAGCGACAAACACAAACCTACTATTAGAATAGCAACCGCTATTTGCATGTGAAATGAAAAGAATGAATGATAGTGAATTGAAAATATTACGCTACATTATAGGTGGTGACAAAATTAGAATATGAATCACCAATATTATTAATGGTGAGAAATGTTTAAGATCACCTATAAATAGTAATCGCGTAGAATTTATAAAATGTAATAAAAGCAACAACAATATATATTATATAGATACCAAAGTTTCTCCACAGAGAGAATAGAGCAACTTGTGTAATAATATTTTTGTCTTCTTATCACTAGTATAAACAAAATATATTAATTCCATTTTCGCGTATATATATTATATAAACCCATTACGTCTCCAACAAGTGGTATTAGAGCTAAGGTTTTGTATGATGAAATTTAAAAATGGCGAATATGATGCAATCTCAAATTCCAAAATTGACGGTGACAAATTATGGGAACTGGAGTATACAAATTAAGGTTCTACTCGGTTCTCAAGATCTATAAGACGTAGTTAAGTCGGGTATACCGAGCCTGAAATTTCAGTTGCTGAAGCATCTCTTTCAAACGCCGCAAAACAATATTAAAAGTATTC
This sequence comes from Echium plantagineum, assembly GCA_003412495.2. Lineage (NCBI taxonomy): Eukaryota > Viridiplantae > Streptophyta > Magnoliopsida > Boraginales > Boraginaceae > Echium > Echium plantagineum. The sequence continues at coordinate 5,329,533 of CM016568.1, read as the reverse complement.
TCGCAAAAATGATAAAAAGACATTGTTTACAATTTTTCAAGGAGTTGACGAATCAACCTTTGAAAAAATATCAGGAGCAGGAACATCCAAGGAAGCATGAGAAATTTTACAAAGATTGTATCAAGGAGTAGATAGAGTGAAGAGGGTATGACTCCAAGTGCTTCAAGGCGAGTTTGAAAATTAAAGATGAAAAGCTCAGAGAACATTGGTGAATATGTTAATCGTTTGAAAAATGAGATGAAAAGAAATGGTGAAACTCGTGATGATATCAGGGTCATGGAAAAGCTTCTTCGGTCATTGACAAGAAAGTTTGATTATGTTGTTATTTCGATCGAAGAATCAAAAGATCTGTTTACAATTTCGATGGATGAGCTTTTGGGTTCTTTAATGACAAACATGGCACTAGCAGCTTCTCATGAAGAAGCGGTGTTTTTAGAGGTGGCTACCGAAGTGGACGAGGACGTGGAACGCAACCATTCAACAAAGGCCTAAGAAATGATGACTATCAACCATCTAGTCGAAGTCAAAATTTCAGAGGCCAAGGAAGAGGCGGATATCAACAACGCAGTGATAAGTCGCAGCTTCAATGTTATAATAGTAACAAATATGGTCATCTCAAACTCTCAGTTATGAATGTCGATCAACACTTATAGTGAAAGAAACAAATAATTTTACAACACTAGATGAAGAAAAAGAAGTTGGATTTACCATATTTCTAACATATAATGGAAATGAAGAATGCCACAAAAATATTTGGTATCTTGATACCGGCGCAAATAATCACATCTGTGGTCGAAAAGATTTGTTCACAGAATTTGATGAAACGATCAAAGGAAAAGGTACTTTTGGTGATTCATCAAAAGTTCCGGTGCGAGGAAAAGGGAGGATTATGATATTCTTTTTTCTTTTTTTGTAAACTAGTATTATGTTACGTGCGTTGCACGTGATAAATTTTTGAATAAATTGTTAACAATATATACTACATATATCAAGATTTATATGGATGTGTAACTTTTCACATTAATCGAGTTCAATGTCAGTTCATGTGCAATTCGTAACTTCCTCGAAGAAAACATCAAAAAAGGAAAATTATACTATTACACATGATTGATTTATAGTAATCAACAAACACAAGTGTACAACCATTATAATTTATAAATATTTTACCAAATAATAATGAATTTAAAAAGAACATTTACTTATGCATAAAGTAATATAATATTGATATACTTAAGAGTACTATAGTATTGATATACTTAATTAAAGATATCCATATATGAATAATTGGTATACTATATACCAACAAAAATATCTCACAGACTACATGCACTCATGTATACGTTAAAGCTTATTATTAAAATTCTTCATATGTAGATAATTCATAGATAGCGATTTAATAAAAGAGAATGAAAATTATCTCACATGATAAACACTTCAAATGTTATAGTTTTTCATCACTAATAGATAACTGAGAAATACTATGAAATATTATTACCACTACTGGGCCATCGTTGCAGTAAATATATAAAGTTAAACAAAAATATCTAAATTTAAAAATATAATAAAGAAATCATTTACATAAGAACTTCTCTTTTAAAAGTGAGTTTGTTACTAACTAAAATAATTAATACTTTTTCAACTATATCTATCTATTCGTAGTATATATATAGATGATGATTTTAAATCAAATAATATTATCCATAAAAGATTAAAAAAATTTACATTTTTTGGATTAACTCATACTTGTTACTAAGAATACACATATGATAGTTCACCATTCTACTTAGTGTATTTTCTACGTAATACTAAATAACTACATTATATTAATATATGTGATGATGCATATGTGCAATATATAAAAATAGTAATTGACTATAATTCCAACGAGTCATACAAAAGTACATACCAAAGATTTTGCAATTCATCTTTGAAAGAAGATTATGAGACACTCTAAGACGAAGTTACATAACATGTTTTGGGCCTTAGATAGTATCAGGACTATAAGAACTTCATCTAATCGACTATTATTATTTCTTCAAATATGTATTCATAAAGAAATATAAGCCATTCGCTAACGCGTCTCATAGATAGTTCTCTTGTAAAACAGTTACCTTGATGTTTTATTCGTATAAAAAAGATAGTTAATCAAATCATAAAATCAATATAATTGTTCTTCTTATTTTTTGTTTTAAATTGATCTTCTATAATGAAAAGAACTATGACATTGATATAAAAAGAATGTAAAAAATCAATTTGAAGTCATCAATATGATTTTTAATACTAAAATAATACAAACATTATTACACTAAAATATAAGGGCTTTAATACATTCACATTATAGTTGAATCTATAGTTGAAACTAATATTTTAATAATAACTTTAATATAATTATTTTTTATATATAAATTAGCGATGAGAGTATGAGTGCGATGGTATTACACTTAACTATTACAATAAATTTTTAAGTAATATACAATTAAAGTACATATGAGCTAAATTGTCAACAAGGTTTGAAATTATAAATAACCGAAGACCTCCTTTTTCAATAATAACTTTAATACAACTTGATGACTACTTTTCCCTAAAACAAATAACGAATAAAATATATATTAATCATGAAATTGTAAGGATCAAAATTCAAATAAAATTTGATATGTAATGGTAATAATTTTTTAAACTAATTGTAAGATTTATATGGTTTGATGACTACTTTTGCTAAAGTAAACTATGAATCTAACTTTTCTTACAATTTACATAGTTGACATTCATATGTTAGTCATGTATTATACAAAATTGAATATATTGCATATAAGTCATATATAAATACATACAAATACATATTTTAGCCTTATTTGAGTATCAATCATATGATTGAAAAATTTTATAAAGAAACAATGAATTAAATAATTTATAATGAAAAAGTTGTATATATTGATTCTAAAAGAAACTAAAGGGTCATATATAATTTCGCAAATTAACCCAAAGATTTACTCCCTTCATCGCTAAATAATAGACCCATCTACTTTTTTACGGTCTCCAAGATACGACGTAAAACATAAATATTTTTAATTTTACAAGTGTAAAAATTATAAGAACTTGATATTTCAAAAATATATATTGAGAAGAATCTAAAAGATCTCATATGACTATATTATTTCTTATCGAGTAATAAAAGTTTACGGTCAAAACTTTCGAAGTTTGACCCAGAGTCAAAATGGCTCTATTAAAAAGGGATGGTGGGAGTAATTTATATTAACTTATATGAATTTAATTTAAATTTTAGTAATAACAATTTTAATTTTTTAATTTGACTTTTGATCCTTATAATTTCATCATGTATACATATATATGTATGTATATATATCGTTTTAATATATAATAAAAGAACACTCTTACAAAATTTAAAATAATATTATATGTAGATTGAGCTTACGATAACATTAAAGAAATATTTTCATAATATTGTTATTGAGTATTATATATCAATAGAAGACATATTATTATTTTATGCATAAATAAATTTATATAGAAAGAATATAAAAGTCATCAGTTAATTTTACATATCTCATACAAGTTTAATAATTAAATAATATTATATGAATGTATTTTTTGTTTTATATATAGATATATTAACCTTAGTATATTGATCATATTTCTAGTTTTTATTGTGAATGAACTAACGATAATTCATAAAAGTAAGTAAAGAACTATAATATAAAGGAAATCTTACATTGAGAAGTCTCAACAACAAACACATATTCCTGATGATTGTTCAATTGTACATTGTATGTCCAAACCTGTAGATGAAAGATAAAAACGATGTTAGTTGGTAAACAACAGAGAATTTGTGCAAATATGATTTTTTTTTCTTAATCATCGATGTTAATGAAAATGAAAAAGTGAACTGCTCGAACAAAAAAAAATGAATTTACTTTAGATGAAAGACAAGAAAAAATGATAATAGATTGAAGGATATAAAGGAATGTTAAAAGTAAGGTAATTCAAGATATAGTGTTAAAACATATTTATTGAGTGTCATTATTTCTCAAAAACATTATTTATTCTCATTATTTTTTTAAATTAGATTTTTAATTGACATTATTACCAACTATATAGTGTAGTTTTAAAAGTTATATGTTATATATCTTTAGTAATTGTTGTATATTTTGAAGATCTTTCTACTAATTTTAACTTCTAACTTTTGTTATAGTTGAATTTGAACTCTTATAAATATTTATTAATTTTTTCAACTTTTATGTCCGAATATTGCTTTTTGATCTCATAATATGCATATTGTCATTTTTCATCTCTCAATATCAATTGATATTTTGTAATTAAATCATGTAAAAGAAATAGTTCTCCATATTATCATCTTTAGAGCTAAATATTATATTGATAAATATGAATATTTTTACCTATTTTTTAGACTCTCGTGGAACATTAAAAACTATTTGAGCATTTAGGTTATGTCATTAATAAATTTAATGGAGAGCCTTATACTCTTGATGATGTGATTCTTATTGGCTCTTGAAATTCTCTATCTTGTTATTATCACAATGATTATTGAAAATATAGTATTTGAATGTGCTATAAAATTCAAATTGTATTAGTTTAATTTGATTATATATGCTTAGTTTTATTTTGATATAATTATTATTAGAGAAAGTTGAATTGGCTCATCAAAGTGATGATCCTAAAATTACACTAAATAACACATTTAATTACATTTATTGTGTAGGAAATGATAACACTAATAACGGTAGTGAGGCACCTTCTCTGAGTAATTTGCATTCGAATGAAATAATGTAGTTGTGGCCAATAATTAATGGATACAATTGGTTGAGATGAATTTTTTATTTTTCAAATAATCATTAATATTACTTCATAATGTACCCATCCCTTCAGCTTCTCATTAAAAGATACATATAATTGAAAAATTAAATTAATAGTAATATATGAATGGGAAGGGGTATAATAGTCTTGACAAAATGTGGAAGAAACACCTAAGGGTGTTGGCTCTTTTATAAGTATTATAGATTATAGATTCTCATTAAAAGATACATATAATTGAAAAATTAAATTAATAGTAATATATGAATGGGAAGGGGTAAAATAGTTTTGACAAAATGTGGAAGAAACACCTAAGGGTGTTGGCTCTTTTATAAGTATTATAGATATTATAGATTCCCATTAAAAGATACATATAATTGAAAAATTAAATTAATAGTAACATATGAATGGGAAGGGGTAAAATAGTCTTGACAAAATGTGGAAGAAACACCTAAGGGTGTTGGCTCTTTTATAAGTATTATAGATTAGCGATGAGGTGATTATTGAACCCATAACCTTTTGGTCACTGGAAGGAGCCTTAATGGCTATTCAATTAACTCGAAGATTATGATATTCTTAAACAATGAAGAAAATAAACACATAAATGATGTTTATTATATACCGGCATTAGAAAGCAACATCATTAGTCTTGGACAACTTCTAGAGAAAGGGTACACCATAAATATGAAGTAAAACTTTCTATCGATAAGAAATCAAGTACAAGAATTGATTGCAAAAGTTGATATGACCAGGAATCGACTTTGCACTTTGGACATGAAGACTGAGATACAACATTGTTTGAAGTCGGTCATAAAAAATGACTCATGGTTATGGCATCTAAGATTTGGTCATCTAGGTCATTACAAATGTGATTAATGAACCAGAAAATTTATGTGATGCATGTGTTAAAGGAAAGCAACATCGTCAAAGCTTTTTTGTTGGAAATCCTAGAGAGCTAGAAGGTCATTGAGATAGTTCATACAGATATAGCTGGTCCATTTGATATCACGTCACTTGGAGGAAATAGATATTACTTAACTTTTATTGATGACTATAGTCGAAAAAGTTGGCTATATATTCTGAAAGAAAAAGGAAAAGCTCTTGAAAAATTTAAAGAGTTCGAAACACTAACTGAAAAACATAGTGGAAACAATCTGAAGATACTTAGATCTGATAGATGTGGAGAATACAATTCAAATTTGTTTAATAACTTCTACAAAGAGCATAGAATTATTCTTCAACATGACAACGGCATATACTCCACAACAAAATGGTGTTGTAGAAAGAAAGAATTGAACAATTGTTGACATGGAAAGAAGTATGGTGAAAGGAAAGTACATGCCAAGAAATTTGTGGCTGAAGCCGTGTTGTGTGCTATTTATTTGTTGAATCGTTGTCCAACAAAAAAGTTTAAGACTCTAAATGAAGCATGGAGCGGTATCAAACTGTCTGTTGGACATCTTAGAATATTTGGAAGTATTGCATATGCGCATGTTCCAGATCAAAAGAGAAAGAAGCTTGACGACAAAGGCAACAAGTGTATTTTTATTGAGTACGACAAAAGGAACAAAGCTTACCGGCTTTACAATCCACTTACGAGGGAAGTAATCACTTTTAGAGATGTTGAATTTGATAAAAATGATTATTGGAGGTGGAACACGGAAGAAAGTAATGTTGTATGACAATTTTTTGATGATGACAATGCTGAAGATGTTGATTTCAATACTGAACATGGTATAAATGATGACTTGACTCCTCCACAAAGTCCAATTCAACAAACTCTAACCACGTCTGGAAACAATAACAGTAGTATTGGTCGTAGTCGTAATTCACACGGAATGCCGATAAAGATGTGGATGCTGATCTATATGACACGACAAGTCCAGTACAAAATTTTGATTATTCATTATTTTGTTTAATGACAGAATATGATCCATCAACATATGAAGATGCCAGTCAACATGACAGATGGAACAAGGCAATGGATGAAAAATTTCTTCAATAAAAAGAAATAATAATTGGGAGCTTACAAGTCTTCCAAAAGAAAATAAAGCAATTGGAGTAAAATGGGTCTATAAGACAAAGAACAACCAAGATGGAAAGGTTGAAAAATTCAAGGCAAGGTTACTTGCTAAAGGTTACAAACAGAGATATGGCAATGACTATGACGATGTATTTGCTCCAGTTGCAAGAGTGGATATCATAAGACTTCTCACAGTAGTTGCACCCCAAAATCAGTGGAAGATCTTTCAGATGGATGTGAAATCAGCATTCTATGGGTATCTTGAAGAAGAAGTCTACACAGAGCAACCATGTGGATATGTTCAGAATGGTCAAAAAGATAAAGTGTATTGGTTGAAGAAAGTCTTATATGGATTGAAGGAAGCTCCTAGAACATGGAATACAAGAATTGATGAATACCTTCACAAAAATGATTTTGTGAAAAAGTCCGTATGAGCATTCGCTATATGCAAAGAAAAATGAGAACGATGATATAATGTTTATATGCTTATATGTCGATGACATGGTTTATACTTGTAATAATCTAGTCATGTTTAGTCATTGTAAGGAAGCGATGACTAGAAAATTTGAAATGACAAATATTGGAGAGATGTCATATTTTCTTGGGGTTGAAGTAAAACAAGAAAAAGTTGGAAGTTTCATGTCAAAATGGACATATGCTGAACAAATTTTGAGCAAATTTAGGATGAAAGATTGCAAGCCTTTAAGTACACCGGTAGAAACAAGCATAAAGTTAAGAGCTAATTCAAGTAAAGAATATGTAAATCCAACATTGTTCAAGAGCTTGGTAGGAAGTTTAAGGTACTTAACTTTTACGCATTCGGATATAATGTATGCAGTAGGTTTGGTGAGTAGATATATGGAAACTCCTAAACAAGATCACTTCATCGCGGCAAAAAGAATCCTAAGATATAACAAAGGTACATTGAATTATGGTTTATTTTACCGACACTCTAATAATGCAAAATTAGTTGGATATTCAGACAACGACTATGGTGGAAACATTGATGATGGAAAAAGCACTTCAGGATATGCTTTTCATATTGGCTCAGCAATTTTTTCATGGTCATCAAAGAAGCAACAAACAGTTGCACTCTCAACATGTGAAACAGAGTACATGGCTATAGCTACATGTACATGTTAGGCAATATGGTTGAAGTATATTTTTGAGCGAGTTATATTACTCAAAGCAAGAACCAATTACTACATACGTTGATAACATGTTAGCCATATTCCTTGCAAAGAACCCAGTTTCACATAGTCGAAGTAAACATATCAACATTGAATATCATTTCATACCAGAACAAGTGAACAACAAGATTGTGGAACTACTACATATCAACATTGAATACCATTTCATACCAGAACAAGTGAACAACAAGATTGTGGAACTACTATATATCAATATTAAATATCATTTCATACTAGAACAATGAACAACAAGATTGTGGAACTACTACATTGCAGAACAAGTGAACAACCGAGGTGTTTCAAAATTGGAAAGAAAAGTTTGGAATGCAAAGTCGCGTTTGAAGGGGAATGTTAGAATAGCAACCGCTATTTGAATGTGAAATGAAAAGAATGAATAATAGTGAATTGAAAATATTACCCTACAGGTGGCGAAAACAAAATCAGAATACGAATCACCAATATTGTTAATGGTGAGAAATGCTTAATGTCACTTATAAATAGTAATCGCGTAGAAGTTATAAAATGTAACAAAATCAATAACAATATATATTGTATAGATACTAAAATCTCTCCATAGAGAGAATAGAGCAGCAGCTCGTGTAATAATATTTTTTGTCTTCATATCACTTGTATAAATAAGTATATTATATTCCATTTTCGAGTATATATTATATAAAGTCACGTCTCCAATACCTACTGTAACGACCCGCCTCAGGTGGGCCCTGCCCCAAGGTTGGGATCGATAACAAATCCGAAACCAGAGTCACCACTAGATGGATGACTCGATAAGTAAAATAATAAAACAATTAAACAGTACAACAAATGTTTAAAACTCAAAATACTACTCATGCTAAGAAAAAGAGTAGTAAAATAGTTCCATCGGGGTGTTCACCAATGACACCACAGAGCAATAACAAAACCATAAACACTTGATAACCCACGCATGGGTAAAATAGTAAATGCGAACATGAAATAAAGACTCCAAGAACAACGACTGGGAGACCCTAATGCCAACCGCCACTCACCGAGAATCGAGTACCAACGCCGTAACTCTAACTTGAAAGAATCAGATCCCCGAAGGGTCAACTCGACAGCTGGTGAAATTCGAACTCACGTGTGGTTACCAACCCACATACGTGATGCGAAAGTAAATGTAATAACATGACTAGGAATAACGGTACTCAAAATATAAATAAGTGATCTCAAAAATAATAAACGATACAACCACATAAATGCAATACTAAATGCTCTGGATCTGGACTTTCACACTTTACAACGCTCTACCTAGCTCAACCTGCAGGGAGTACATACCATTTCATCCTCAATATACCTCATCATCATCACATACCACATCTCATAACTAACCATTGACAACACGATTTTTAGTGTTCCGGGTCGAGTCCGGGTCGTGTCAAGTAATATAGTGATAAAGTAGAGTATTGTCTCCACGAAATCCAATCTAATAAATACTAAGGATACCATCGATCGTGAGATATCCAAACGGTATCCTGGTACCCCTTCTTCATTCTTGGACCCTCCGGGAAAAGCATGCCCTTCTTCTAACATTGATTTGCTATGATGCCCGCTTGTAAGGAGTCCTAAAACCAAGAAATATAGGCCTGCCTTCTTTATCCTTAATTAGCTAAAATTAATGAGAGATTTATTTAATCTAAATTACTTAACTAAATGAACTAGAGAATCAAACCTAATTAACAATGGAGTAATTTATTGACTCATAGCAATAGCATACGTAGGCAACTGACGTCACTTCTTAGTTAATTATTAGTTAAGTCCCCTAAGAAGCTAACTATATCTCTATGATAACTTGAAATAGGAGGCCGTATTATCACAGATGCTCATAAATTGCACATGTCAATACATATATCTCTATGGTAACTGAAACACGTGTTTTGCTTACTAGTTCTTAAATGGTTGCGGTATCGCTAGTCACAAGTAATTTATATAAACGATTTAATATTGATATCTGGATATTAAAAAGTAATTAAGCACAATAATCAGAATTATGAAAGTAGAAAATAAGTTAACTCCAAAATAAATCAATTTATCAGATCCAACTACATCATTGTCTCAGCCAATAATAAAATTAGTTCATAATACGAGATGGAAATAAACAAAATACTTGAATTGAAATCATATTAAATAATAAACTAAAACTGAATAATAATTATACTAGAACTCCAGCAGGAAGAATCTCTTGCAGAGCTTCTCTAATTACTTTTGCTGAAAAACCAGAATGAGGCTAGACAACCTAATAGTCTTCTTTTAATAAGCACAGGCTTTCTCTGATTTTGGGCTCGCATACTCTTCTTGGGCCATGACTTAATATCACTTTAACGAGTTGTCCAATATCATCAATTAAATATCCAATTTCTTCATTTTAATAAATAATTGCTGAAACTCAAATAAGACGCGAATGAGTGCAAATTATATCTCATCAACGTACAATCGATATAGATTAATATCCAATTAGGCTCTTAAAATACGATATAATGAGGACTTATCAACCATCACAACCATATACCAACAATCACATCACAAACCTACGGACCCTTGAAATGGAGACTGTTTAAAACCTACATTGCCGGATCAGGACAACACACATAATACATACTAACATACCATGCAATCATCAATCCTAAGACAATTTCATCCCTATATCCATACTCACAATCCATAGTCAACCACCACTATCAATTCACATGATACCCAAACAATAAATACCATCATTACCACACAACACATATAGAGAAAGTACACAACGCGTGAGTAAGAACTCACCTCAAGCACAACAACACAATAGCAACTCCACTCCTCGGTCCCGAAGTCACTAACACAGTAGATCCTATATAACACATATTCTGAGTTAATTACCACACAATGCACCCCATCCCACTCTTAATAGTTTAATATTCACTTATAACTTATCTACAGCTTTTTAGTTCAAACTTGGAAAAATGACGATTTTTCCCTTGGGCGGAAAATGACCATTTTGCCCTTGGACCGCACATGGTCAAGCCCGAGATTTGTTATAAGTCATAATAGGTGTACGTCTTTTATTCATTATTAAATTATTCATATCTTAAAGGTCTAGTCGAAGTCAACGGTCAAACCCTAGTGAAAGTCAACTATGGTCAAACCTAGGTCTACTCTCGTAAATGTCCAACCTCTATTCCCAATTTCCCATATCAAGTCAAATCAATTCCTTATCTTATTCTAAGATTAAACCCTTACTTCTAGTTAAATTATGCTTTTACCCCTCAATTATACTTAATTACAAAGCTGCCCCAATTTCCACACTTGTCACTCTATGACCCCAAATTAACATAGATTCCAACTTAGGCCCCGAACTTGCCCCTTTAACTCTCTAAATTACATCATCTGCCTATATTTCCTCTAAAGTTACACTTTAGCCCCCAAACTTTATTAAATATAATTCTAATCCAAAATATATCACATGAATATTAAATTAACACCTCATAATCATAATTGTTAATTAATACGTGATCCTTAGGGGGGGGGGGAGAATAAGGATTACTACACTTTTTGATACTTTTTCGATTTATGTAAAATACGACAAAAGTAGATGCTCATTATTTTAATATAATTGAGATACAATTAAAGCGGAATATAATATAGCGATAAAACTTGAACGATACGGAAATACAATATAGATGCAATAAAGTAAATAGTTAAGGGATAGAGATGCTCAGAGATTTTAGCGAGCTTCGGTTCCCCTACTGCCCGTCGACTTTCCAACCTCGGGATTTCGGTAATGATCACTAGTAAAATATGGAACGCTTCCAATGTTTGATACAAGCAATCAACTACTTCTAGCTATCCCTAACTAGAAACCCAAAGCACCTTCAGGATTTCAGATCTCCTAATAACCCTATTAGGAACCCAAGAACACTCTCTCAGGATTTCGATTGAACTATGAATAATTAAACGATTACAAGAATCACACAATGAACACTCAAGCTATCTCTCTTAGATTAGGCAATTTAACGTGCTAAAGTTGTGTGCAATTGATCACAAAAACTTTTAGGTTTGAGAAAGGTGAGGGATGCTTTTCAACGGAACAAGTGTGGGCTTTTTATAGTTGATACATAATTCTAGACGTCGGACCTTGGTCGGTATTTCACTAAGTACCGATCAAGTCCCGATTCACTCTAACGGTCATATTGGATACGCGATTGGACCTTGGCCAGTACTTCACTAAGTACCGATCAAGTTCCGTAAACAACTACGAAGCAAGTCGGTGGTTGAGTCGGTACTTCACCAAGTTCGGACCAACCTCCGTAAACAGCTACGAAGCTATTAGGTACTTGAGTCGGGACTTAGCAACCTCCGACCCAAGTACCGATTATGGTCTTTCCACGAACCTTCCACTTCGGAACTTGAGTAGGGACATGGCCAAGTTCCTATCAACCTAAAAACGGTTTTTCGAAAGCTTTTTGGGTATGTTTGGATCAAGAAATATAGCACAAATTGACCTATTTATATCACAAAGATATATCATTCAATTTCGACTATATTTCGAGTTTCAAATACAAAACATTTTAACAAAAAACTCCACACTTAATTTTTCTTAAAACAAGATCCATTCCTTTTTAATTTAGGAAAACATTTAAAACCCTTTAACACCTAATATCACTTAATCGAGAAAGATAACTTGTGAATTCGTACAAAGACGCAAATACGAAATATAAAAATCTTCAAGTCTTCGTCTTTGTCTCTAATTGAGTTTCGCCTTCATCCTTCCGAATCTAAATAGAATAAAGGCTGAATCTAGGCGACACACAATGTTAGATTACATGTAATTTGTTATCGTACAAAAAAAAGAGTATTTCGATTTTTCAATCAACAAACTCCCCCTTTTTTATGATAACAAATTACCTAAGGAGATAAAAGAGAGTTCTCCTCAACATAGCATATAAAGACAATGAAGCACAGATAATAAGACACCAGAGCATAGAATAAGCCATAATCAACAAGGCGCCAAATAATATCCTAACAAGTAAGTTCAAAAGAACGCATAAACATCATAAATTCTCCCCCTTTGTTATCAACAAAAAGGGAGACCTCCCGAGAACACATCATCATTAGGTGCCTGAGAGTGCGAAGAGGTAGGCATGTCCAGGTGGCGTAGATCATCATCAGTAGCACCATGCTTCTTGCTCCAACAGGTGAGAAATCTGACAATGTTCGAGTAGCAAGTCATTTGCTCTTTTCGCATCTCCTTCTGTTCCCGCCGCATCTCATCATGTGACCGGCGAAGCTCCATCTGGTCCTTCTGAATAGCATCAAGTCGATAGTGAACCGAGACTCACGGAGCATCAGTACCCATCCCTGGATTCATATCCTCCTCATTTATCTAATCCAACGGGAAAAGATCGTCTTCATTCATGGGGAACTGAGAAGATGAAGGTCCAACGACATCCTGTGTCCTTTGGCGTTTGCTCGCCTTTCTCACAAGAACTCCATTCTCCAACCTCAACCCCATCTTGCTTACAGTGGTCATACTAATCACATGAGGTTGAATACTCGGGATATCAGCCCCCAACTGTACTACATTCAACTTCATCATGATATGTGACACCAACCCACCATAAGGGTAAACATTCACGTTCCCGCGTATAATGGCGGAGCGAATGTGTGAAACGATCAATACCGGTAGGTTTATAGGATATCCTTCTCGAAGAAGATAGATCATCATTGCTTCTAACTTGGTAAGCCCTAAATCACTATTGGATGTAGGCAAAAAGATACTCCAGATAACTTTCAAGGCAAATATATTATCGCCACGGAGATTTGCTTTCCACGGAATATTTTTCACAGGTAAATTCTAATTCAATATATTAGTCAAATCCGAATAAGAATTAAGCCTGTAAAAATCATCTAGTGGTTTACTCATCTCATAATCATGAAAACCTCTACCACGCATATCAAAATCTTCCATTAAATCAGTAGTAGTATACTCATATTTCCGACTTCCACACATGACAAACACAAACCCAGTTGCCTCACCATCCACCATATCCCATTCAAATGCGACATAGTTCGAGACACATTAAACTGTCAATCAAATATTGACCCATAACTCGCAGTTCAAAATAACTCCAATTGATAAATCAAACTTAGTCCTAATGAACTTGTATTGACTTCCAACGTTAATAATTTATCTCGATATTAATCGATGTCTACGTATTATCCTATTAGCACCGATGCAATCTTCCACCAACTGGGATTAAAGACCCCCCTACTTATGTCGAATCGATTTCTACCCCACGCCCATCTAACGTTAAACTTACCCAACTTCACGTTATCGGACAGTTCTCACCTGGTTGCATATCTCCTCATTCTACGAAAAGAAAGAAATAACACAAGCCTTAGACACTCTAGCAAGTAGGCACATAACAAGTAGGACCTAACAATCCTAGAACTTGGCTCTGATACCAAACTTGTAACGACCGCCCCAGGTGGGCCCTGCCCCGAGGTTGGGATCGATAACAAATCCGAAACCAGAGTTACCACTCGATGGATGACTCGATAAGTAAAATAGTAAAACAATTAAGCGGTACAACAAATGTTTAAAACTCGAAATAGTACTCATGCTAAGAAAAAGAGTAGTAAAATAGTTCCATCGGGGTGTTCACCAATGACACCACAGAGCAATAACAAATCATAAACAACTGATAACCCACGCATGGGTAAGATAGTAAATGCAAACATGAAATAAAGACTCCAAGAACAACGACTGGGAGACCCTAATGCCAACCACCACTCACCGAGAATCGAGTATTAACGCCGTAACTCTAACCTGAAAGAATCAGATCCCCGAAGAATCAGCTCGACAGCTGGTGAAATTCGAACTCACGTGTGATTACCAACCCACATACGTGATGCGAAAGTAAATGTAATAACATGACTAGGAATAACGGTACTCAAAATATAAATAAGTGATCTCAAAAATAATAAACGACACAACCACATAAATGCAATACTAAATGCTCTGGATCCGTACTTTCGCACTGTACATCGCTCTACGTAGCTCAACCTGCAGGGAGTACATACCATCTCATCCTCAATATAATATACCTCATCATCATCACATACCAGATCTCAGAACCAACCATCACAACCATATACCAACAATCACATCACAAACCTAAAGATCCATGAAATGGAGACCATTCAAAACCTACGTTGCCGGATCAGGATAACACACATAACACGTACTAACATACTATGCAATCATCAATCCTTAGACAATTCTATCCTTATATCCATACTCACAATCCATAGTCAACCACCACTATCATTTCACATGATACCCAAACAATAAATATCATCAATACCATATAACACATATAGAGAAAGTAAACAACGCGTGAGTAAGAACTCACCTCAAGCACATCAACACAATAGCAACTCCACTCCTCGGTCCCGGAGTCACTCACACAGTAGTTTAATATTTACTTATAACTTATATACAACTTTTTAGTTCAAACTTGGAAAAATGACGATTTTGCCCGTGGGCCTCACATGGTCAACCCCGAGATTTGTTATAGTTATAAGTCATAATAGGTATGCGTCTTTTATTCATTATTAAATTATTCATATCTTAAAGGTCTAGTCGAAGTGAACGGTCAAGCCCTAGTCAAAGTCAACTATGGTCATACCTAGGTCAACTCTTGTAAATGTCCAACCTCTATTCCCATATCAAGTCCAATCAATTACTTATCTTATTATAAGATTAAACCATTACTTCTAGTGAAATTATGCTTTTACCCCTGAATTATATTTAATTACAAAGCTGCCCTAATTTCCACACTTGTCAGCCTATGACCCCAAATTAACATAGATTCCAACTTAGGCCCCAAACTTGCCCCTGTAACTCTCTCAATTACATCATCTCCCTATATTTCCCCTAAACTTACACTTTAGCCCCTAAACTTTATTAAATATAAAAGGCATCAATCATCACCTATGTTTCACTCATGTTTTATATGGTTCCATTCACTCACTCATCTTTTAAAAACGGTTCCAATTGGTTAGTCAATCATTTTGGTCACCATTGACTTTTTTAATGGCAAACTAGTCATTTCACATCTATTTTCTTATATATAAAAATAAAAAATGACTATTTTGGTTTGGTTCTAAACGGTTCGATTCATATCGGTTCCACGTCGGTTCTGGTTCGGTTTCGGTTCTGGGCCAGTTATGGGCCTTATTGGTGATTGAAAAATCGACATACTCTTTTGTTTTGACGATAACAAATTACATGTGGTCTATAACTTTCAAGATCAATTACTTTATTACTACTCAAAAGACTAATGTAATTAAAAAATATTTAGTGATGAGTATGTATATTTGAAAAATGTATTGATTTCTTTCTTCGATTGTTCATCCATTTTTGTTAAGAGAATATGTTATTTAATTTCTCAAATTTATGGACAATTACCAAATTAGGACACCAGAATATTTGGAGAGACTTGAAACTCGATGTTTCATCTCTATAAATTGATGTTTGTGATTATTGGTGTTCTTCATCGATTATACACAAATCATCTTAAGATGTCTACTACATTATGGCTTTTGTCTTTCATGGTAATAGTGGTTATCACCACCCAATCAATTGCTGCACAAAATAATGATAACATAGAATTCATGAGTGGAATTGATCTTCAAGATGCGAATTTGGATGGAGATGAGCAATCAATTTCAATTGACCACCGCCACCATCACAAACATAAGCACCACAATTGCCGTCGTCATAAGCATGCGAAGGCACCTGGTCAAGCACCATACACAGATGAACTCAATGATTTATCAAATGATGTCCAAGATGTGAATTTGGATGGAGATGAGCAATCAATTTCAGTCGACCGCCATCACAAACATAAGCACCACCATTGCCGCCGCCATAAGCATGCGAAGGCACTTGGTCAAGCACCATACACAAATGCACTTAAGGATTTATCAAATGATGTCCAAGATGTGAATTTAGATGAAAATGAGCAATCCATTTCAGTCGACCGCCATCACAAACATAAGCGTCACCACCGACGCCATCACCATAAGCATGCGAAGGCACCTGGTCAGGCACCATACACAAATGCACTAGAGAATTTATCAAATGATGTCCAAGATGTGAATTTGGAAGGAGACGAGAAATCAATTTAAAGTCGATTCTATATGATGTAGGTTGAATTGTCAAATTCATAAGTTATATGTAATAACTTTATGTAACAAATATCAATCATAAAAAAGTAGGGGAAAGTAGTCCCCGACAACTTATTTTAATAATATGCATATCCTCTGTTTTAATAAAATGATTAATTAATACAATTTGTTGTTCAAAAGTTAATGTTGACCTTTCATCTAACATGATGTAAATATACTTTTTTTTTAGAATATTGTTATGAGATAATTGTTCGTAATTAAAACAATTAGTGGATTGTAAAATTGTCTTCACACAAAACAAAAAAACATATCGTTTACACACTTTTATAGATGTTACTATCAAATGAGTATTACTTTCGTTGTTATTAAAAATATGTTATAAACTAATTCAAGCTATAAATTGTCAATTGTCTATACAGTTATCTCATTCTACTATATAAGTAACACAATAGCATAGCAAAAACATAAAAATATTTTTCATTTTGAAATTAATTTACAACTATATGTAAATAATTTCATAATGATTGCAACTAACTTAAAAGTTTATGAATGTATTCATATCAATATTTTGATGACCCAAATGTGATGTTATGAATTAATTTCAATAATCTTATATCGATAATAATACTAGATATATGTGACTTAATTGCATAAAGTATTATATTAATGGAAATGACACCAAAGATCACACATTTTATATGAAGTATTATAAAGTGCACTTATTTTAGTCATGCAACACCCACAAAAACATATTTTTATAAGTTCACTTAAAATATAAATATTAATAAAGTATTTTTGCTGAAGTGATGATACGTCTAAATCTAATTTTTCATCATTAATATTTATTGCTCTTCACCAACTGAAGAGATTAAAATGTCTATTAACAAAATTTATTATTGACTACCATGATTTGACAAGGTATTTGTTTGCTCACATTACTTTTAATAACCATTATTATTTGTTATTAGTGTCATCTGTTAAACCTTGATATTACATTCAGTAACATCATATACACCAAAATAAATTTTTTATATTTCTTCAATCGTGATTTCCAATGTGAACTTTCATACATGTGTTATTATTATTATTGCATTTTCTTAAAGTTTAATGACTTATATTATTTCATCATTTTATGAATTTCCTCCATTATAATTATAACTCATAACTAAAATATGAAGAACAAAATATAAATTTACTAATTATATTTATGTATAAAATGTATAATAACTGTATAATAATTGAGAAATAGGAGTATAATAAAAGGAATAAATGTAATTCACATATATTTAGGTATTCTACTCGAAGATAACTGTGTTATGGGGTGGCAAATTTAAGCTGTTAAAAATAAAGAAAATAGAAGTAAGGTCGACATAATTAAAATTATAAATAGTCAACAAAAATAGTAAGATATAATTTCATGAGATTGTATGATATATTCAGTGGTAACTAGTGTATATAAGGTTTTAAAAAGATATCAGCATCTTTTATTATTATTCTTAATGGTTAAATATTTAAAGTGATCGATTTTATTATACATTGAATGCACAAATTTGTGAAATCCATATCTACAGGTATCTATGAATTTTCTTCTCCGTGTAACGAAAACAGAGGTACGTATGAGCGTTAGTATGACGACTTCACACTTTTAGAAATCTATAAGTTTCAAGATCAATTACTTTATTACTACTCAAAAGACTAATGTAATTAAAAAATATTTAGTGATGAGTATGTATATTTGAAAAATGTATTGATTTCTTTCTTCGATTGTTCATCCATTTTTGTTAAGAGAATATGTTATTTAATTTCTCAAATTTATGGACAATTACCAAATTAGGGCACCGGAATATTTGGAGAGAGACTTGAAACTCGATATTTCATCTCTATAAATTGATGTTTGTGATTATTGGTGTTCTTCATCGATTACACACAAATCATATTAAGATGTCTACTACATTATGGCTTTTGTCTTTCATGGTAATAGTGGTTATCACCACCCAATCAATTGCTGAACAAAATAATGATAACATAGAATTCATGAGTGGAATTGATCTTCAAGATGCGAATTTGGATGGAGATGAGCAATCAATTTCAATTGACCACGACCACCATCACAAACATAAGCACCACAATTGCCGTCGTCATAAGCATGCGAAGGCACCTGGTCAAGCACCATACACAGATGAACTCAATGATTTATCAAATGATGTCCAAGATGTGAATTTGGATGGAGATGAGCAATCAATTTCAGTCGACCGCCATCACAAACATAAGCACCACCATTGCCGCCGCCATAAGCATGCGAAGGCACCTGGTCAAGCACCATACACAAATGCACTTAAGGATTTATCAAATGATGTCCAAGATGTGAATTTAGATGAAAATGAGCAATCCATTTCAGTCGACCGCCATCACAAACATAAGCGTCACCACCGACGCCATCACCATAAGCATGCGAAGGCACCTGGTCAGGCACCATACACAAATGCACTAGAGAATTTATCAAATGATGTCCAAGATGTGAATTTGGAAGGAGACGAGAAATCAATTTAAAGTCGATTCTACATGATGTAGGTTGAATTGTCAAATTCATAAGTTATATGTAATAACTTTATGTAACAAAAATCAATCATAAAAAAGTAGGGGAAAGTAGTCCCCGACAACTCATTTTAATAATATGCATATTATTTGTTTTAATAAAATGATTAGTTAATACAATTTGTTGTTCAAAAGTTAATGTTGACCTTTCATCTAACATGATGTAAATATACCTTTTTTTTAGAATATTGTTATGTGATAATTGTTCGTAATTAAAACAATTAGTGGATTGTAAAATTGTCTTCACACAAAACAAAAAAACATATCGTTTATCCACACTTTTATAGAAGTTACTAGCAAATGAGTATTACTTTCGTTGTTATTAAAAATATGTTATAAACTAATTCAAGCTAAAAATTGTCAATTGTCTATGCAGTTATCTCATTCTACTATATAAGTAACACAATAGCATAGCAAAAACATAAATATATTTTTCATTTTGAAATTAATTTACAACTATATGTAAATAATTTCATAATGATTGCAACTAACTTAAAAGTTTATGAATGTATTCATATCAATATTTTGATGACCCAAATGTTATGTTATGATTTAATTTCAATAATCTTATATCGATAATAACACTAGATATATGTGACTTAATTGCATAAAGTATTATATTAATGGATTTGACACCAAAGATCACACATTTTTTATGAAGTATTATAAAGTGCACTTATTTTAGTCATGCAACACCCACAAAAACATATTGTAATACCCGGTCCAGAGTGGGTGATGTGATATGTTTGATATGATTTGATTGGTACTACTCATACCATCAAGATGCATCTTCTTTTCGGTAGCCCAACTCAGAAGAACTCCAAAGTTAAGCATACTTGACCTGTGGTAATTCTAGGATGGGTGACCCACTGGGAAGTGTCCCGGTGAGCACGTGAGTGAGGACAAAACGTGCTGGAGAGACCTGTGGTGGTTTGTGAGGCCAGTTCATCAAATCAAATAACGTTCCGATCCGGTTTCGGGGGGCGGGGCGTTATAAATGGTATCAGAGCGGGGCCGTCCGAAATGTGAGATCTAAGTGCTATGCGGCGCAAAGCGCTACGTCGAGGACGGGAGTGACCTCTTGTGGCCGTAGGAGCCACCTCTAGAGTCTCACACGGATGGTACGGTCCTGGATGTGGAGTGGATGTGGCTCAACGAGGACGTTGATTGTTTAAGTGGGGGAGATTGCAATACCCGGTCCAGAGTGGGTGATGTGATATGTTTGATATGATTTGATTGGTACTACTCATACCATCAAGATGCATCTTCTTTTCGGTAGCCCAACTCAGAAGAACTCCAAAGTTAAGCATGCTTGACCTGTGGTAATTCTAGGATGGGTGACCACTGGAAGTGTCCCGGTGAGCTCGTGAGTGAGGACAAAACGTGCTGGAGAGACCTGTGGTGGGTTGTGAGGCCAGTTCATCAAATCAAATAACGTTCCGACCCGGTTTCGGGTGGCGGGGCGTTACACATATTTTTATAAGTTCACTGAAAATATAAATATTAATAAAATATTTTTGCTGAAGTGATGATACTTCTAAATCTTATTTTTCATCATTAATATTTATTGCTCTTCACCAACTGAAGATATCAAAATTTCTATTAACAAAATTTATTAAAGTAATTGCTTATAGGAAGGGAAGAAAGAAGGCAAAGAAAAACCTCGCTTTTAGTACCATGGAGAAGTTCATGAATGATAAGTGGTAACGATGATGAAAGTGATGAAGAGATGGCTATGATAACGAAGAACTTCAAGAAGTTTCTGAAATTCAACAAGAATACATATGACAAGAAAGGAAAATTTGATTGAAACAAGGAATCTTCTAGCTATCAAAATGATCCGCCAAAGTGTTTCGAATGCAACAAACCTGGACACATGAAGGTGAATGTCCTCGGCTAATTAAAAGGAAATCACAACCAAACAATAAATCGATGAAAGCCACTTGGGATCAAGATTCTGATGAGGAGACGGACTCGGATGTAGAGGAGGTAGCTAATGTGGTGTGTCTAATGGCTAACGACACACTTGAGGTAATTTCTGATACTTCATATATTTCCGATACTGATAATGAGCACGGATGTGATTGTGATGATCACTGTTTCACTTTTGACAATTTAAATGAGCTTAATGAAAATCTTATTAAGTATTGTGAAAAACTAAAATTGAAAAATCGAGAACTTCAGCAAAACAACAAAGTTTTAAATTCCAAAGTTGCTGATCTCGAAAATAAGATTTCCGTTACCAATATTGAAAATGATTTAAATCATGGTACGGTTGATTTGGAAAAACTTGAGTTAAAACAAAACTTGGAAAAAGGTAACACTCAAATCAATGAGTTGAAAAGTAAGCTAGCCAAGTTTGATATGAGAACTGATAAACTTAATGAAATCCTCGAGTCTCAATTTAAACAAGTTAATAAACGAGGCTTGGACTTTGAAGAAGATGAAACTCATACTTTTAACCGTACTTCACCATCTATAAAATTTGTAAAAGGAGTTACATCTTATCAAAATGAAATCAATACTAATTCGACTCCAAAAGCTCGTTTTAGTTGTTCTTATTGTGAAAAGGGTAATCACTTTTCAACTTCATGTCCTGTTCGTCATTTAGCTGAGTTGGGAACGCTTATACCTTGGTGGCAAAGACCTAGATGGGCTGTGCGTAAACCAGCTGAAAATACTAACCCTAAAGGACCCAAGCAAGTATGGGTACCTATAGTGAGAATCTAATTTTAATTGCAGGTACACCACTCGACCGTTAGAAAAAGAAATGTATGGATGGTCGATAGTGGATATTCGAGGCATATGACGGGTGACTCTTCATTATTTTTAAAGTTGGGAAATAAAACTAGCGGTTCAGTAACTATCGCAAACAATGACTCGGCTAAGGTTCTTGGTAAAGGTACAATTGGTAAGAACAATTGCTTTAAAATTAAAGATGCTCTACTGGTTCAAGATGTTAAATTTAATTGAGCCAGCTATGTGATAATGATTATGATGTGTCTTTTTCTAAAGACAAATGTGTCATTTCTCATTATGCTTCATCCTTCATTATGCATGGTTTTCGTTTAAATACTGTTTATTATGTTGACTTTGATAAAGTGAATGCAAGTAATGTGTGTATGAATGTGAAGCATGACAATATGGATTTATGGCATCGACGTTTGGGGCATGCTAGTATAGATTTACTTTCTAAGCTGTCTAAACATGATCATGTAAGAGGTTTGCCTAAAATCCAGTTTAAAAATGGGAAATTGTGTGATGCATGTCAACGACGTTTGGGGCATGCATGATCATTTAAATCTGTTAAGCATATTTCTACATCTAAAGTGCTTGATTTGTTGCATATGGATTTATTTGGTGAGATGGACGTTGTAAGCTTGGGTGGTTCGAAATATGTGTTCGTTATTGTTGATGATTACTCTCGTTTCACATGGGTTTTATTTCTTGCTAAAAAGAGTGATGCGTTTAAGGAGTTTGCTAAGTTGTGCAGAAAGATTACTAATGAAAAGGAGATGAAAATCAATGCAATCCGAAGCGATCATGGTGGTGAGTTCGAGAACTCAAAGTTCGAAGATTATTGCGACAAGCATGGAATACAACATGATATTTCAGCTCCTCGTACACCACAACAAAACGGAGTTATAGAGCGCAAAAATCGTACGTTACAAGAGATGGGTCGAACAATGTTAAATGAGCACAACATACCAAAGTACTTTTGGGTCATGCAATCGACACTGCTTGTCACGTACTAAACCGGGTATTTCTTAGACCTTCCTTAGATAAGACTCCGTATGAGCTATGGTGTGGTAAGACACCTAGTATAGGCTACTTTAAAGTGTTTGGCTGTAAATGCTACATCTTGAACACTAAAGATAACCTAGGTAAGTTCGATGCTAAATCGGATGAAGCCATTTTCATTGGCTATTCTTCACATAGTCGCGCTTATATTATTTATAACAAAAAGGATAGATGTGTTCAAGAATCTATACATTCTTTTGATGAGTCTAACCCTTTTACCAAGCATATTGTTGAGGATGATGATGAGTCCATAGGAATTCAAATGGACAACATTCCAACAATTGTGGAGAAACCCAATGATCAGGAAGCAACGTTTGAGGGGGAGCAACCTATTGAGGGGGAGCGACATGCTGAGGGGGAGCAAAATGCTGAAACTGAAGTTGAACCTCAGGATGTAAACGATTATTTGCACGGGAGGACACATGATGACTTGCCCAAGCCTACAAGGACGGTAAAGAATCATCCTCCTAACCTTATTCTAGGTGATCTCTCACAAGGTATCACTACTCGCTCCTCTTTTAATAATATATGCTTTCATAGTGCTTATGTCTCTCAAGTAGTCCCTGTCAACATTAGACAAGCTCTAGATGAATGGGTAATATCTATGCAAAAAGAACTTGAACAATTCGAAAGATGTCAAGTCTGACATTTAGTTGAAAAACCTCACGATCGTACTATTATTGGAACTAAATGGGTTTTTCGAAATAAACTTGATGAAACCGGTATTGTTTTAGTTAATAAAAGCAGACTTGTTGTACAAGGTTATAATCAAATCTAAGGGGTTGATTTTGATGAAACTTTTGCACCCATAGCACGACTTGAATCCATTAGAATTAATTTGGCTTTCGCCAGTTACATGAATTTTAAATTACATCAAATAGATGTCAAGGATGCTTTTCTAAATAGTTTTCTTGGAGAGGAAGTATTTGTAACACAGCCCCCGGGTTTCGAAGATGCTAAATACCCTAATCATGTTTTTAAGCTAGATAAAGCCCTTTACGGATTAAAACAAGCACCTAGAGCTTGGTATGATAAACTGAGCACACATTTAACTATCAATGGTTTCACAAAGGGAAAGATAAAAATTCTACACTTCTCCTCAAAACCAAGGGCAAACATCTTATCGTTGTCCAAATTTATGTTGATGACATTATATTTGATTCTTTGGTTGAGGAATTTTCGAAACTAATGACGAGTGAATTCGAGATGAGTATGATGGGTGAGCTCAATATTTTCTTGTGGCTCCAAATAAAGCAAATGGAATAAAGCAAATGGACGATGGTATCTTCATCTCTGAGAGTAAGTATACCAAGGAGCTTCTCAAAAAATTCAATCATGAGGATTGTAAATCTATCAGCACACCTATGGCTACAACAATGAAGCTGGACAAAGATGAAAATGGTAAGAGTATAAGTGACACACTCTATCGAGGTATGATTGGAAGTCTTCTTTATCTTACGGCATCTATGCCTGATATTATGTTCGCTATGTGTTTATGTGCTCGGTTTCAATCGTCGCCAAAGGAATCCCACCTTAAAGCCGTTAAGCGTATCCTACGTTATATTAAGGGAACTGTAGATTTTGGCCTGTTTTATCCTAGAAGCAAGAATTTTGATCTATTAGGTCACTCAGATGCGGATTTTGCGGGATGTACCTTAGATCGTAAGAGCACGAGCGGCACTTGCCACTTTTTTAGGACAAAACCTTACCTCGTGGGCCAGTAAGAAATAGAATAGTGTTGCGTTGTCCACCGTAGAAGTCGAGTATGTGGGCGTAGGTAGTTGTGTTGCTCAAATACTTTGGATGAAACAAACCTTGGAGGATTTTGGCCTTAAGTACAATCATATCCGTGTATTTTGCGATAACACTAGTGCGATTAACATCGCTAAGAACCCTGTCCAACACTCACGAACCAAGCACATTGAGATCAGACATCACTTTATCCGCGATCATATTCAGAAGGGCCATATAAGTCTAGAGTTTGTAGGCACAAATGACCAACTAGCGGACATTTTCACGAAACCTTTGGCTGACGCATCGTTTTCTAAAATTCGTCGTGAGCTTGGTATGCTTGATTTCGCTAGTATTTGATTATCACGCGTGATGTATTATGTTTATA
This sequence comes from Echium plantagineum, assembly GCA_003412495.2. NCBI lineage: Eukaryota > Viridiplantae > Streptophyta > Magnoliopsida > Boraginales > Boraginaceae > Echium > Echium plantagineum. The sequence goes on along the minus strand of CM016568.1, from coordinate 5,303,768 downwards.
TGCTATGTGTTTAAATTCATCGTAATATGCATGCTATGTGAGTTATAGTCTTTCGGTATCTTCTTGACTCTTCCCGGGACACACACAAAGCGTGGTGATGGTTGTTGGATGATTTTAGAAGCTCTCTCAAGACCTTGGATGGTTTTTCGGAAAAAGATTGGGGCTTGGTCTGTATTTGAGCTTAAATAAATGAAATTCCGGAAACAGGTACGAGAAAAGTCAGAGGATCATCGGTACTTGGTCGGTGGTTGACCAAGTCCCGATATCGGCTTTTCAGCTTTTTCAGAAGAAGATCGGGGTTTGAGATTGGAGGATAGTCGGGACTTGGTGAAGTTCCGCAGACGAGGACGAGACCAGTCGGTGGATGGTCGGAGGGTAGTCGGGACTTGGGAAGTACCGACCTGTCTTTTTGAGAATTCCAGAAGCCTTGTCGGGACTTAAGTCGGGACTTGGGAAGTACCGATCCAAGTACCGACTTCTGCGTATATAAGTTAACACCGAACCCTAGCCGCCCCATCTCCCAACTTCTTCTCCAAAATCCGATCCTTCCTCCATTGTTGCTCAAAATTCAAGCTTTCTTCACCACAAACTCACCAAAGTCCTCCCAAATCACTTCAATGGCACCAAAACGAGCACATATCCCCATGCGCCGTGGAGTAACTCAACCCCCATTCATGAACAAACTTGCAAGTCGAGGAGGACAACCCGGTGACAAAGGTGTCCTTGAATCATTCGTCTTACATGAGACTGAGTTGGCACAGCTTCCTACTTGGGTACCTCTTCAGACAAACGGGTGGCTTCACTTTGTTACACGTAAGTTACCCACTTTTGAACCACTTGTTATTTGGTTTAATAGGCATGCCCAATTCGAATGGGATATGGTAGATGGTGAGGCAACTGGGTCTGTGTTTGTCATGTGTGGAAGTCGGAAATTTGAGTATACTACTACTGATTTAATGGAAGATTTTGAGATGCGAGGTAAAGGTTTTAATGATTATGAGATGAGTAAACCTCCAAATAGTTTTTACAAGCTTAATTCTTATTCGGATTTGACTAATATATTGAATGAGAATCTACCTGTGAAAAATATCCCGTGGAAAGCAAGTCTCCGAGGCGATGATATATTTGCCTTGAAAGTTATACGGAGTATCCTCTTGCCTACATCCAACAGTGACTTAGGTCTTACCAAGTTAGAAGCGATGATGATCTATCTTCTTCGACAAGGGTATCCCATAAACCTACCGGAATTGATCCTTTAACACATTCGCTCTGCCATTATACGCGGGAACGTGAATGTTTACCCTTATGGTGGGTTGGTGTCACATATCATGATGAAATGGAATATAATGCAGTTGGGGGCTGATATCGCGAGTATTCAACCTCATGTGATTAGTATGACCACCGTGAGCAAGATGGGGTTGATGTTGGATAATGGAGTTCTCGTGAGAAAAGCAAGCAAACGCCAAAGGACACAGGATGCCGCTGGCCCTTCGTATTCTTAGTTTCCCATCAATGAAGATGACCTTTTCCCTTTGGATTGGATAAATGAGGAGGATATGAATCCAGGGATGGGTACTGATGCTCCGCGAGTCTCGGTTCACGATCGACTTGATGATATTCAGAAGGAACATATGGAGATTCGCAAATCACATGATGAGATGCGGCGGGAGAAGAAGGAGATGCGAAAAGAGCAAATGACTTGCTACACCAACATTGTCAGATTTCTCACCTGTTGGAGCAAGAAGCATGGTGCTACTGATGATGATATACGCCACCTGGACATGCTTGCTTCTTCGCACTCTCAGGCACCTGATGATGATGTGTGATGTGTTCTCGGGAGGTCTCCCTTTTTGTTGATAACAAATGGGGAGAATTTATGATGTTTATGTGTTCTTGGGAACTTACTTTGTGTTGTTATTATTTGACTCTTTTGTATGTTTATGACTCTTGTATGGTTATGGCTATATCACTTGTGCTTCACTGACCTTGTGAAACCTAGACATAATTAACATTAAAATGACTAATTCCACAACTTTGGTATAAGTACTACATATTTTTCTGCAAATATAATACAACACATACAATAATATTTTATTGAATTGAAAAAAAAACATAAAAACTCGAAACTGGACAATTAAATTTGGGACACGGAGGAAATTTAGTAGGACCTGGTGAGAGATTGAGCAATAAACGACGGCCCGGCAGCGGTCACACGGTCAGGTAGGTGGGCCCACTCAAGGGGTGGTGCTACCTTTTCCGGCACACTCTATTGTTAAATGTTAGTACTATTCAATTATTATCAGCTCGCTTTAAACTATATATCTAATGGGTTGGGTCAAGTTTATTAGTCCAACTAGTATTTTGTTAGCCCACTAATTTAACGATTCGACCCTTTGAGAAGACTGACTGACCAAGTACTCTGTTAAGTCTCACCTTTCCAAGTCAATAAATTATACTCCCTCCAATTTAAATTATATATTTTTTTGTTTTATCGTGTCTAACTTTTATTGACAATAATTAATTTATTATATTATAAAAAATTATAAAAATATAATTTTATGAAAATAATTTTAAATATAAATTTATCGATATTAATTATATATTTTTTGGACTAAAGAATAATAAGTAACTGATGGTCAAAGTTGTGCATGCAAAAACGAAAACGACTTAAATTTTGAATTGTAAGGAGTATGGAATATATAAACTTTATAAGTATCACTTAATTCGTTTTTCAAAATATTTTCATACTAATACTTTTTGTGTAATTTTCGATAATGTACGATAAATTGATTAATGGTTAAAGTTGTGTTTCGAAAAAGTGTGAGATAGAGGCCCTCGGGGCGCAACACAGTTGGCAAAGAGCTTGAGTGTTGTGATGACAGTCTAGCCCCTTTCACACGATATAGGTTTAAATCCCGTAATGGACAGAACTTTTTGTTCAAATGGTGAATAGGTAACCCAAAGCTTGTGAACTTTTAAGATACAGTCACGATTTAACTTCTTACATACTCCCTCCGTTTTTTTTATTTGCTTGTTTGGGGAAAAAGTATTTTAATAAGATATTGTGAAAAATTACATTGGGATTGTAAAATGATGCATTGAAATTGTAAAAAAGTGCATTGGAAATGTAAGAAGGTGCATTGGAATTGTAAAAAGGTGCTTTGGATTATGTGGAAATGATAAAAGAACAGGTTGAAAGAGTTCAGCTGTGACATATAATTAGGGCTGTGAACGAAGCGAATAGTACAGAATAGTGGAATATTCTAATTTGATTTGTCATTAAGCGAATAAAAATTCGCTCCGATTCGTAGGGGTAGGGCTTCTGAAAATACAATTCGATCCTATATTTGGGGGTAATATTTAACTTAATGCCCGATTTGATTCGCTTCGTTTTAATAGAATAGCTCGAAATAATTCGCTTCGAAATAACATGTAAAATTTAAATAAAACTTAACAATCATTGAATCAGTGATCAGTCTATGTTCAAAATACATTAGAATTTACAAATTCATAATTCAAAATATTTATAACAATAAAATTATACATTTTAAAGACTGAAATAAATACAAACAAAAGCATTTTAGGCTCAGATTTAGGATCTTCATCATTCAAAAAGTCAAACATGCCATGGTTGCAAATTTACATGGAGTTGCCATGCCAATCAACAAGTAATGGCAGCAAACATCCATACAATTGCCATGCCGAAGATACATGTTTGATCTTTTTGTGTGTTGACCACAATTTAAAGAATCATCATAGCTAGGGCTGTGAGTGAGCTTGAAAGCTCGCTCCGATTTGGCTCGAAAAAGTTCGATTCGGCGCTCGATTCGTAACAACAAATATAGGGCCGAATTCTGAGATGTGGAATTCGTAGGGCCGAAGCGAATAATCGAATAAATTCAATTATTCTATGGTGTGTGTAAATTACATAAATGCCCCTTCCCATTTGGCCCATTGGCTGATCTTCCCAACAGCCCAAGCACACATAGACTAAAGCCCAACGCCCCAACCTAATTATTTAAACCTAACCATACCTATTTAAATACAACCCTTCCTAGTCTATCAGTTCATTCCTCCTCCCTCATGCCCTAATTCTCTCTCAAGTCTCTTCAGATAGAAAATTCCGCCTCTTGACTTCTTGAGTCTTGACTCTTGACTCTTCACTCCATTATCACATGATAATCCGATTCTCGCTGAAGGTAATCGATTCTGGTTTCGATTATGAGTTTGAATCTTCTAATTTTTATATGATTTTTTGTTAATATGTTGTAATCTGAATGTTGACCACAAAAATAAAAGTATTTTGGCCTTTTGGGTTCAATTTTTTGAGATGCATGTTGTTATCTGAGTGTTAACCACAAAAATAAATGTTGACCACAACTATATTGTTCCGATTTGCGTTTTTCTGTTGTTAATTTGAATTTTGGCCACAAAAATAAAAGTATTTGGGTTCAATTTGTGAGATTCATATCGCATGTTGACCGAATGACCGTTGACCATCGAGATTTCATATGAATTTGTATCGCTTTGGGTTTGCATGTTGTATCTTGTATGCTTGTAACTTGTAAATAATATTATTGTTAATCTGAATATCTGTTGTTGACCACTAGAATAAATGGATCTTGGATTCTTGGTTTCAATTTTTAATATATGCTTGAATGTTGACCAGTGACCATCGGATTTGAATAAGTGTTTACCGATTTTGACTTATAATTTCTAAATAATGGTTAATCAATTTTGAATTTGTGATTTTCAATTAGGATTAATCAATTTGTGATTTTCAATTAGGGTTAATCAATTTTGACTTTTCAATTAGGGTTAATCAATTTTGACTTTTCAATTAGGGTTAATCGATTGACTTTTCAATTAGGATGAATCGACTTTGACTTTTCAATTAGGGTTAATCGAATTTCCCTTTTCGATTACTGTTTTTTTTTGAATTTTCAATCTATACATTCAGTTTCCAACTACATGTTTATTTTAATTCTAAATGAACAGTTTGATTAAATATGGGTAACTGAGATTGTGTCAATTTAGAACCAGAAATATGGGTAACATGTTGTGGAAACAGTTTATGTCTTGCAGGACAAGCCAATTTCAAATGTCTTTGTAAGTGGGTTGTGGTACCCCCTTTTTGATATGAAAGGATTTTGGTGCAATGTTTACATTTGTTTTTTTTTAGCCTAGAAGGAAAGGCTATAGGTTCCATGTGATCCCAAACAAAACTGCTCTTACTTTGGTCAGCAATAGGAACAGTTGGTTCATTCCTTCCTCCTAGCCCTTCATTCCCCTCAATTGTCTCATCTTTTAATTGTTCAATAGAGATAGGCAAACTTGTGTCTTTATCACTTGCAGATTGATCACTATCAGAATGAAATCCTACATCATCATTACTGAGACTCTCATAAACATTCAAGGGAGGGGGCTATCTGAAGATTCAACAACAGACAGACCCATATATTAGTTAGAAAATTACAAGTTACAACTTAAAAGAACAAATAATTCAAAGACTACAGGAAATAAACAAGTACAATTAAAACTTAGTTGGGTACAATTGAACTTAAACTGTTTACGCATTTCTATACTGTTTAAACTGTTTATTTAAAATTTAAACTCTTTATTTAAACTGTTTAAAAACAGGTAGTTGGAAACTGAATATATAAATTGAAAATTAAAAAAAAAACAGTAATCGAAAAGTGAAATTCGATTAACCCTAATTGAAAAGTCAAAGTCGATTAATCCTAATTGAAAAGTCAAAATCGATTAACCCTAATTGAAAAGTCAAAACTGACTAACCCTAATTGAAAAGTCAAAATTGATTAACCCTAATTGAGAAGTCAAAATTGATTAACCCTAATTGAAAATCACAAATTTGTAATTGATTAACCATTATTTAGAAATTATAAGTCAAAATCGGTAAACACTTATTCAAATCCGATGGTCACTGGTCAACATTCAACATATACTAAAAATTGAAACCAAGAATCCAAGATCCATTTATTCTAGTGGTCAACATCAGATATTCAGATTAACAATAATATTAATTACAAGTTACAACTTACAACTTACAAACATACAAGATACAACATGCAAACCCAAAGCGATACAAATTCATATGAAATCTCGATGGTCAACGGTCATTCGGTCAACATGCGATATGAATCTCACAAATTGAACCCAAATACTTTTATTTTTGTGGCCAAAATTCATATTAACAACAGAAAAACGCAAATCGGAACAATATAGTTGTGGTCAACATTTATTTTTGTGGTCAACATTCAGATAACAACATGCATCTCAAAAAATTGAACCCAAAAGGCCAAAACACTTTTATTTTTGTTGTCAACATTCAGATTACAACATATTAACAAAGAATCATTAAAAAATTAGATGATTCAAACTCAAAATCGAAACCAGAATCGACTACCTTCAGCAAGAATCGGATTATCATGTGATGATGGACCTGATTCTGACATCGCACACGATAAAGACACAGAAAAGAGAACAGAGAAGTGAAGAGTCAATAGTCGAGACTCAAGAAGTCAAGAGGCGGAATTTTCGATCTGAAGAGACTTGAGAGAGAATTAGGGCATGAGAGAGGAGGAATGAACTGATAGAATAGGAAGGGTTGTATTTAAATAGGTAGGGTTAGGTTTAAATAATTAGGTTGGGGCGTTGGGCTTTAGTCTATATGAGCTTGGACTGTTGGCAAATCAGCAGATGGGCCAAATGGGAAGAGGCATTTATGTAATTTACACACACCATAGATTCGATTATTCGCTTCGGCCCTACGAATTCCACATTTCAGAATTCGGCCCTATATTTATTGTTACGAATCGAGCGCCGAATCGAACTTTTTCGAGCCAAATCGACCAAATCGGAGCGAGCTTTCAGGCTCACTCACAACCCTACATATAATATAAAGCTTTGTCATAGAAAACAAGACAATGCATGGTTAGATTCTTATGCTTTTATATACCTGGAATAGTAATGCTGGTAATTATCAATGCTAGCGTGTTGACATTGTTTCTCATTTGTTATTTTGAGTCCTGACATTTTTATTGGATAGTCAAGGATAGCAGCAAGCAAAAGTTTGTTGATTCCTCCATGAGACGACATAATCATGTGATGAGAGAATATTTGACGATTAGATATTAAAGTATTGGTCTCACATAATCATATGATCACATAATATTTAACGATAGGATGTTAAAGTACTGGTAGCTCTTAATGAATCAAAATTGTAAGATCAGGCGATCAAAATGTCGTTCAAAGCCTAATAAAGTGAATTATGTTGATCATAGCGCTCATTTAAGTCGCCCTTGCTTGGCTAGCCCAGCGTCCAACAGAGGAGGTGAATCCGGGATGTGCCTCTAGCGGCTCGGTACCCCACCTCAAGAGTGCCCAGAGTAGGCTGGGTAACCACCCACAAGCAGATCCTCCCTTGAACAAATGTAGAGTCACTCATGCACCTGCCGTGGATCGAACCCACACACTTGTGGAAAAGCACACTCTTATAGTGAAGTCCCTTACCATTTGAGCTATGACCCGTGGGCATGACAATTCAAGTATGGTGTGACAAGTATTGGATAGAGATTCCTGGTATCAATCAGCGTCTAATAAAATAATAGGTTGAAAGAGTTACGTCATAATATATATATTATATGAATATTGATATTCTTCTGAACTATTTAGTGATAATAATCATCAATGAACAATGAAGTATGAACTTAACGAAAAAAATGGCCTCAAGATGGCAAACCTGTAGATTCCAAAAAACAACATAGTTACCATAAATATCATATCAAAAACCTGTAGATTCGAAAAAACAACATAGTTACTATAAATATTTCGCCGTAAACAACATTGCTAGTATACTGGGTGCTTGGATCATTCCAACTCGGAGGGATTATTGTTACTTTTACATTTGCCCCTGTTTTAGCTCTTGATAAAGCTACATATAGTTGTCCATGGGTAAAAACTGGTTGACGCAAGTAAGAAATAAGGGTCCCATATGGTTACCATACGAAAATAAGGCATCAATAGAAGCTGATTAATAACAAATTTGACTATTAATAAATGCTAATAATAAAAAACGAGATCTTTATTGCCGCTATGAAATCCTTTCGATTACGGAGCTAACTAATAAACAAGATTTTTATTGCCTTCTTGAGTGGTTTGCTGCGCTGCATCAACTGTTTGATCTGTTATGCCATCGTAAGCATGTTGAATTGCATTAGATTGTTGTCATGTGGTCTCTTCTTTGATTGAAAGCTGCTGTGCCGTGCCATCGCAAACTGCTTTGACAGATTTCCCAATCAGGTCCGGGTGGTCTTGGTCCCCCGCTTCAAAATGGTGCTCAGCAAGATAAAGAGCGAGATTGTCTGTTTTTCCCTTGTGTTTTCAGAAGCGACATCAGACTGCTGAAGTTCTGTAGTCTGAGTTGGAGTTTCGAATGCCATCGAAGCTGACGTTGCTCGTTTGTAACCTCTGCGAAACCAGAAAAAAAGCTGGAAGCCTCATTAGGCTTCTTCTCAGATTCCATCCGACATAAGGAAACGCCAGAAATCATGAGATTTTTTATCATTCACATTCTGACTACGTGCCTTGATTTTTCGAAACAGGAGCAGCAATCAGTAATTTGGGAGAACGCTTGTAGCCAAATACTCTCAATCTCAATGTCCGTAACATCGTCCTCAAATGAGAGCCTAATACCATTAACGAGCTGTTTTGAAACATCGACCTCTACACACACTCTAGCCGAGTTAAGCACTTCTAGGATCAGTTTTGATGGGTTTTGCAATGGAATTCGCAATTGGCCATAGAGGCATTTCATTGAGCAAATGGAATGGGAGACCTTCAATACGAATCCACTCTGGTTCGATTGCAGATTCTTTCAAAGGATTGAAGCAGGTTCCCAATTAAATATAGCCAAAGCGAAGCCATCGATAAACCAAACCAACTTTACCTCAGAGATTGGGAAGATAAGACACGGCTTGTTTTTGTAAGAAGTAATGAGGATAATAATATCATTAATTATGAGATGAAACTTGCACATTCATTACGACATTCACAATATAAACGCAATTAATAACTCTTTAAGTACGGCTGATTAATAACTAATTTGACTATTAATAAATGCTAATAACAATAATCATGATGATTGTTACCTGATTTCATTGTAGAAGAAGATAAGATCTTGATGAAGATGGTGGATAGAGCGAGGTCAACCTTTGGTTATCGAAGAGAGTGAGAGATACAAGGGGGATTCCAACAAAATCGTCGTAAGGGGGGCGAGGAGGGGCACCAAGAGAAACTATGGGGAATGAGGAGGAAGAGAAGGTTGTGAAAATGAGGAAGGAGAATACCGGAGAACTCTAGAGCCATACATGTTTTCTTTTGATTAAATGTATGTAGAGTACAAAATATAATGCACAGCGTACAACCTGTAATGCGGAGGCGTCTGAAGTACAGCTTATAATGCGCGAGGTACAACAGGGCGAAGCAGGAGTGTGCATTACTCGCCTGTGCCTTTAAGCATCGCACGCGCCTCACATAGTTGGCTGATCTGTTATACACACACCCAAATAGTGGGTTACTGTAGCTTGAATTTACCATTTGCCCCCCCCTATTTGAAAATGTAGTAGTTGAGGAAGTTAAGTGGGGGGACAAAATAGTAATTTCCAGCAATAGTATTTCACCATTTGGGTGTGTGTATAGTGTTGCCCCCCCCTATTTGAAAATGTAGTAGTTGGGTACACCAATTAATGCTTAGAGTACAACATTTTAATGCAGCGTATAAACAAAATTCCCACGCGCGGATATAATGACGACGAAACCCGTGAGGTACACGCGATTCCCTTTTTATATACCAGCAATGTTATTTTTTATAATAAAATTTTTCTTTAGTTGCTACATTTCTAAGAAAAATTGATTTCAAAATTATAATAACATATCGTCTCTATAATTTCAAAAAATGAAAAATTTTCAAATATTTCGTAGAATACATTTACAAAATGTATGGACATTAGATATTACACCAATTGTTAATAGAAGGAATAGCCAATATCTTATATATTGAGCCAGAAAAACATGGAATTCCTTTAATATTAACTGGACCTGACCGCCCTGTAATATAACTATAAAACTAACCAGTGGGCTGCTGCAACCCTATGCTGTGTATGGGTTCCACTATACACACCCAAATAGTGCTTTACTATAGCTTTAAATGACTATTTTGCTCCTCCATTTAACTTCCTCAACTACTACATTTCCAAATAGGGGAGGACGGAATTATCATTTCAAACTACAGTAAACAACTATTTGGGTGTGTGTATAATAGATCAGGCTGTGTATATATACAAATATACAGAGATCTACCCTAAGAACTAAAAGAGAAACAAGCATACATATACATCTAGCCGTCAAAGATATAGAAAGATGGGTAAAGGTTATATTGAAACTGAAACCCTTTGGTCCATGGGTATTATTTTTGTTGTTGCGCAAGCTATTTATTTTTGGGTTAGGAGACAAGAGAAGAGGAATTTGGTGCATAGTAGAGAGGAGGCGTTTAAATTTGCTGAAATTGTGAATCGCGTGGCGCTTTGCTTTGGAGATGACATTAGTATATCAGCCGATTTACTTGTTCAGATTCTATCTAAGTTGCCAGTTAAATCATTGATTCGTTTCAAAACTGTTTGCAAGCCCTAGAACCTTTTAATCAGTTCCAACGAGTTCATCACTCTTCATCTACACCGTGAATTTAGTGGGAATCTCATACCGTACTTCCACAAATTTTCTGAAATTTGTGAAATTTGTCCGGTTCCTATCCAGTTTGTAGTGGGAGTTTGCAATGGTATAATCTGCTTCGAAGAAATTAAAAGAAATTGCTTGGTGTTGTTGACCCCTGCCACGGGGGAGTTTTCGTATGTTACATCGGAAACATATATTCGACGTTCCCGAGTGATGGCTTGTCATTTCAGGGGATTCTGTTACGTTGCTGAAACCCAAGAATACCAGATTATATATTTTTATTATGAACTGGAAGTTGATGGTTCTAAAGAAACGTTTGATTATAAACACGTTGACATAGTCACTTTAACATTGGGAAATACTCTATCTGTGAGGAAAGCTAAACATGTTAGCATACCTTTTGGAAGTAAGATGTTTTGGATGGCATTCGAACATAGTACAATTGATCTTATTGTGATTTGCTACGATGTGATTCAACAGAGATTTAGTAGGGTGAGTGTTCTCCGTTCTCCCCTTTTCTCTGAGATGTGTAATCAAGTATTTAACATAAATTGTTCATTCATGTTTGTTCTTTCCGGGTCTACTCCAACATCGTTTGATATATGGATCCTATATTCGGATAAATCGACAAACAAAAAAGGTTGCATCAAATTTCCAAATGTTGGATCATTGGGGACGGCTACCTATCCTATTCATCATGTTTCTTGGTATTATAAACATGTCATTTGCAGTCATCTTTATGCCGATCAAGTGGTGGATTACTATAACCTCCATGGTGATGATAGAGTTGGGGATTACTATGATATTAATTTATCAGGGAATGTTGACCGTGTATATGTCAATTGGGTACCCAGTGTTGTTTCAATTAAAGCACTTGTTCCGTGTATTCGTACTGTACTCTAATTTATTTTACTATCACTTTATGAAACATGTATTAGTTTATGAAATAATATTGATAAATGCCCTTTCTGGTTTTCCTTTGTGTCGAATGTTCATGACAGTTGAGAATTTTCGCATTAACACTATCAGGATGAATGCAATTTTCAGACCTAAGTTGAACAAATACATTGCGGTTAAACGTGGTGAAGCGAAGAAAGTAGAAACATGTGAAAGTAGAAAAATTATGACATCATGCAAAGCAAGTAGAAACATGTGAAAGTGAGTAGATGATGAGGGAAGTCCTGCAATATGGTGTAAACAGGACGGTTAGAACGAAGTCATGAACTGGCTTATTGCGCAATCATTTTGTACAAACTACACACATTTTTTTGATATCTCCATCGCACTTAACATACATAAGATCATCTATTCAACTTGCAGGTTCAGGGAATCTGAGTTTCGTATAATGAGAAAAGGAAAACGTGAGTAGATGATGAGCTCCATCAGTGAAAACTAAGTACCAGGAGTCAGCGTCTAGTTTTAGGTTTGCAGCCGAATTCAGCTAATAAAGCAATATAATGGTATGACCACTCGGGAGATGGAAGTGCTGTGTCTTTTCTCAAGCTATCCTCATCAAGAAGTTCCAATAGACCTTCAACAGTTAGCGAATCCGCTGAAAGGGAATGATAGAGTTATTATACAGTGATAGACGTATAGAACTAAAGTCATTCAAATCTGGTCAAAACTCCAACTCATATCAACAAGGGAAATATAAATTTTAACTGAAATTATTAAATCAACCAGAATAAAATATGTAATCATGGGGTTCCAATAAAATCTCTGGTGCAGTTCGTAAACAAGGGTTCGTTTGTAGTAGGATCCACTTTCTTCCTTTGTTGTTCAAGGCCACGGCCAGCTCCAGCTCTAGCAAATGATGAATATGCACTCACCTACAGGGAAGTATTTGAAATCTTAGATATGCTAATTTGTATAAAATGATTGTAGCAATAAATTTGTATAAAATGATTGTAGCAATAAATTTACTAATTATATTTATATATAAAATGCATAATAATTGTATAAGAATTGAGAAATACTCCCTCTGTTCTTAATTAGTTGTCTTTCTAGCCTTCAACATGTTAATTAAGAAATCACGTAAATTACCTATTTGCTCTTCAATAGAGAATTAATTAGGGCTTTGATTTTTACACTCCAAAAATTGATTATGACACTCCAATTTTTCTATTTTACCCTTCAATTTACTCTATAAAAAACTACAAAAAGTTATAAAGTGGAGTGTGGTTATGAAATTTGGAGTGTAAAAATCAAAGACCATTAATTATTGTAGCAATAAATTTGATTGAATAAATAAAGGCAACTTTCTATTAATTGATTGTTCCTTAAATTCCATCATCACTTCAAGTCTCAATAAAATCATTTATTGAAATGGTGCATTCTACCTCAATCATCATTAATGAAACAAATCAACTAAATACTTTTCCAAATTCTTCAACCGATTTCAATCAACTAAAATGAATACTTAGTTAACTAAAATATTTTGCCGCTAGAACTAAAATGAATGAAACAAAATCAACTAAAATATTCACTTTGGAGCCAAAATGAAACAAATCAACTAAAAATTTTCCCACAAAAAACAGATTTCAATCTTTTTGAAAGAGTTTCACTAAAATATTCACTTCAGCAAATTCTTCTATTGTGGTTTTATTCTTTGTTATACTCCAGATTATAACAATATGTAATACCCTGCCCAAGGTGTGGCGATGTGATATGTTTGATATGATTTGATTGGTACTACTCATACCATCAAGATGCATTTTCTTTTCGGTATCCCAAATCAGAAGAACTTCAAAGTTAAGCGTGCTTGACCTGGGGTAATTCTAGGATGGGTGACCCACTGGGAAGTGTCCCGGTGAGCACGTGAGTGAGGACAAAACGTGCTGGAAAGACCCGTGGTGGTTTATGAAGCCACTCCATCAAATCAAATAACGTTCCGACCCGGTTGGGGGCGGGCCGTTACACAATATGTACTCCATATGAGAATTAATACTCCATTAAACTTCATCCAATGAGAATTAAATACTCCATTAAACTTTATCTAATGAAAATTAAATTGACCATTGCTATACTAATGACACTTATTAGGGCTAAAAGAGGAAAAAGTTGATGAAATATGCATTGGAATTCTAGGAAGACAAACATTTTGAAACAAAAAAAATAGCTAGAAAGACAACTAATTAAGAACGGAGGGAGTATAATACAAGCAATAAATGTAATTCACATATATTTAGGTATTCTACTCGAAGATAACTGTGTTATGGGGTGACAAATTTAAGGTGTTAAAAATAAAGAAAATAGAAGTAAGGGCGACATAATTAAAATTATAAATAGTCAACAAAAATAATAAGATATAATTTCAAGAGATTGTATGATATATTCAGTGGCAACTAGTGTATATAAGGTTTTAATAAGATATCAAAATCATATAATGTTGTTGTGGCATCTTTTACTATTATTCTTAATGGTTAAATATTTAAAGTGATCGATTTTATTATACATTAAATGCGCAAATTTGTGAAATCCATATCTACAGGTATCTATGAATTTTCTTCTCCGTGTAACGAAAACAGAGGTACGTATGAGCGTTAGTATGACGATTTCACACTTTTAGAAATCTATAACTTTCAAGATCAATTACTTTATTACTACTCAAAAGACTAATGTAATTAAAAAATATTTAGTGATGAGTATGTATATTTGAAAAATGTATTGATTTCTTTCTTCGATTGTTCATCCATTTTTGTTAAGAGAATATGTTATTTAATTTCTCAAATTTATGAACAATTACCAAATTAGGACACCAGAATATTTGGAGAGACTTGAAACTCGATATTTCATCTCTATAAATTGATGTTTGTGATTATTGGTGCTCTTCATCGATTACACACAAATCATATTAAGATGTCTACTACATTATGGCTTTTGTCTTTCATGGTAATAGTGGTTATCACCACCCAATCAATTGCTGAACAAAATAATGATAACATAGAATTCATGAGTGGAATTGATCTTCGAGATGCGAATTTGGATGGAGATGAGCAATCAATTTCAATTGACCACGGCCACCATCACAAACATAAGCACCACAATTGTCGTCGTCATAAGCATGCGAAGGCACCTGGTCAAGCACCATACACAGATGAACTCAATGATTTATCAAATGATGTCCAAGATGTGAATTTGGATTTAGATGAGCAATCAATTTCAGTCGACCGCCATCACAAACATAAGCACCACCATTGCCGCCGCCATAAGCATGCGAAGGCACCTGGTCAAGCACCATACACAAATGCACTTAAGGATTTATCAAATGATGTCCAAGATGTGAATTTAGATGAAAATGAGCAATCCATTTCAGTTGATCGCCATCACAAACATAAGCGTCACCACCGACGCCATCACCATAAGCATGCGAAGGCACCTGGTCAGGCACCATACACAAATGCACTAGAGAATTTATCAAATGATGTCCAAGATGTGAATTTGGAAGGAGACGAGAAATCAATTTAAAGTCGATTCTACATGATGTAGGTTAAATGGTCAAATTCATAAGTTATATGTAATAACTTTATGTAACAAATATCAATCATAAAAAAGTAGGGGAAAGTAGTCCCCGACAACTCATTTTAATAATATGCATATCCTTTGTTTTAATAAAATGATTAATTAATACAATTTGTTGTTCAAAAGTTAATGTTGCCCTTTCATCTAACATGATGTAAATATACCTTTTTTTTTAGAATATTGTTATGTGATAATTGTTCGTAATTGAAACAATTAGTCGATTGTAAAATTGTCTTCACACAAAACAAAAAAAACATATCGTTTATCCACACTTTTATAGAAGTTACTATCAAATGAGTATTACTTTCGTTGTTATTAAAAATATGTTATAAACTAATTCAAGCTAAAAATTGTCAATTGTCTATACAATTATCTCATTCTACTATATAAGTAACACAATAGCATAGCAAAAACATAAAAATATTTTTCATTTTGAAATTAATTTACAACTATATGTAAATAATTTCATAATGATTGCAACTAACTTAAAAGTTTATGAATGTATTCATATCAATATTTTGATGACCCAAATGTGATGTTATGATTTAATTTCAATAATCTTATATCGATAATAATACTAGATATATGTGACTTAATTGCATAAAGTATTATATTAATGGAAATGACACCAAAGATCACTCATTTTTTATGAAGTATTATAAAGTGCACTTATTTTAGTCATGCAACACCCACAAAAACATATTTTTATAAGTTCACTTAAAATATAAATATTAATAAAGTATTTTTGCTGAAGTGATGATACTTCTAAATCTTATTTTTCATCATTAATATTTATTGCTCTTCACCAACTGAAGAGATTAAAATGTCTATTAACAAAATTTATTATTGACTCCCATGACTTGATAAGGTATTTGTTTGCTCACATTATTTTTAATAACCATTATTATTTGTTATTAGTTTCATCTGTTAAACCTTGATATTACATTCAGTAACATCATATACACCGAAATAAATTTTTTATATTTCTTCAATCGTGATTTCCAAAGTAAACTTTCGTACATGTGTTATTATTGTTATTGCATTTTCTTAAAGTTTAATGACTTATATTATCTCATCATTTTATGAATTTCCTCCATTATAATTATAACTCATAACTAAAATATGAAGAACAAAATATAAATTTACTAATTATATTTATGTATAAAATGTATAATAATTGTATAATAATTGAGAAATAGGAGTATAATACAAGGAATAAATGTAATTCACATATATTTAGGTATTCTACTCGAAGATAACTGTGTTATGGGGTGACAAATTTAAGGTGTTAAAAATAAAGAAAATAGAAGTAAGGTCGACATAATTAAAATTATAAATAGTCAACAAAAATAGTAAGATATAATTTCATGAGATTGTATGATATATTCAGTGGCAACTAGTGTATATAAGGTTTTAAAAAGATATCAAAATCATATAATGTTGTTGTGGCATCTTTTATTATTATTCTTAATGGTTAAATATTTAAAGTGATCGATTTTATTATACATTGAATGCGCAAATTTGTGAAATCCATATCTACAGGTATATATGAATTTTCTTCTCCGTGTAACGAAAACAGAGGTACGTATGAGCGTTAGTATGACGATTTCACACTTTTAGAAATCTATAACTTTCAAGATCAATTACTTTATTACTACTCAATAGACTAATGTAATTAAAAAATATTTAGTGATGAGTATGTATATTTGAAAAATGTATTGATTTCTTTCTTCGATTGTTCATCCATTTTTGTTAAGAGAATATGTTATTTAATTTCTCAAATTTATGGACAATTACCAAATTAGGGCACCAGAATATTTGGAGAGACTTGAAACTCGATATTTCATCTCTATAAATTGATGTTTGTGATTATTGGTGTTCTTCATCGATTACACACAAATCATATTAAGATGTCTACTACATTATGGCTTTTGTCTTTCATGGTAATAGTGGTTATCACCACCCAATCAATTGCTGAACAAAATAATGATAACATAGAATTCATGAGTGGAATTGATCTTCAAGATGCGAATTTGGATGGAGATGAGCAATCAATTTCAATTGACCACGGCCACCATCACAAACATAAGCACCACAATTGCCGTCGTCATAAGCATGCGAAGGCACTTGGTCAAGCACCATACACAGATGAACTCAATGATTTATCAAATGATGTCCACGATGTGAATTTGGATGGAGATGAGCAATCAATTTCAGTCGACCGCCATCACAAACATAAGCACCACCATTGCCGCCGCCATAAGCATGCGAAGGCACCTGGTCAAGCACCATACACAAATGCACTTAAGGATTTATCAAATGATGTCCAAGATGTGAATTTAGATGAAAATGAGCAATCCATTTCAGTCGACCGCCATCACAAACATAAGCGTCACCATCGACGCCATCACCATAAGAATGCGAAGGCACCTGGTCAGGCACCATACACAAATGCACTAGAGAATTTATCAAATGATGTCCAAGATGTGAATTTGGAAGGAGACGAGAAATCAATTTAAAGTCGATTCTACATGATGTAGGTTGAATTGTCAAATTCATAAGTTATATGTAATAACTTTATGTAACAAATATCAATCATAAAAAAGTAGGGGAAAGTAGTCCACGACAACTCATTTTAATAATATGCATATCTTTTGTTTTAATAAAATGATTAATTAATACAATTTGTTGTTCAAAAGTTAATGTTGACCTTTAATCTAACATGATGTAAATATACCGTTTTTTTAGAATATTATTATGTGATAATTGTTCGTAATTAAAACAATTAGTGGATTGTAAAATTGTCTTCACACAAAACAAAAAAACATATCGTTTATCCACACTTTTATAGAAGTTACTAGCAAATGAGTATTACTTTCGTTGTCATTAAAAATATGTTATAAACTAATTCAAGCTAAAAATTGTCAATTGTCTATGCAGTTATCTCATTCTACTATATAAGTAACACAATAGCATAGCAAAAACATAAAAATATTTTTCATTTTGAAATTAATTTACAACTATATGTAAATAATTTCATAATGATTGCAACTAACTTAAAAGTTTATGAATGTATTCATATCAATATTTTGATGACCCAAATGTTATGTTATGATTTAATTTTAATAATCTTATATCGATAATAATACTAGATATATGTGATTTAATTGCATAAAGTATTATATTAATGGAAATGACACCAAAGATCACACATTTTTTATGAAGTATTATAAAATGCACTTATTTTAGTCATGCAACACCCACAAAAACATATTTTTATAAGTTCACTGAAAATATAAATATTAATAAAATATTTTTGCTGAAGTGATGATATGTAATATTTCGTCCTAAGTTAACTAATTTAGAGTATAAAATTTAAAACACAAAAAATGATTGGACTCGATGCGATCGTTAGAGCTCGTTAAGTGTCGTATTTTAATTGTAATCGAATAGGTAGTGAGCGAGCCAGCCATAATGGGCCAGCCCACATCAGCCAGCCCAGTCGAACTACCCAGCCCTCCCCTTATAAATCAGCCAACGTGTAACCCTTCACTCATGCAACACTTCCTTCCTCACATAACCGCGATCTCCATAGCTAAAGCTTAGGAATTTTTCCAGCAAGGTCGAGCTTCATCTAGGCCTGGCCACCTTAGGGTTCTCAACCAAACAAGGTACGCAAACCTTCTTCCTTTTCTCCCTTTCTCCCTGGTACGAATCGGCATATTTGTTGAATTGTTGTGATGGTTGAACGTATGTGGTGTATCGTGGATGGAATGGTGAACTAGATTAATGTGATTAGAGTGTAAAAACAGTATATAAATACATACATATGCGGCTTATTGATGATAGGATGTGAGTAATTGTAGAGTTCGAACCTTGTTCATTAGAATTGGCTGCCGAATTACGTGCTATTGTAGGGGCTGGGGTCGTGGGTATTTATTTGGCATATGATATCATCCTAAGCTAAACACATGATTTTAGTATTAAATCCTTATGCACGAGAGGTTGAGAATTAGGTAGATGATGATGGCCGTACATGATGGGGGTTATTGTGGAGATTTATTAATTGTTATTGTAAGATATGATTCATATATCTACCACCTTATGATAGATTACTATGAGCTTAAGTTGCGATTTAGTCGATAAGTTGAGATCATATTGATTTCGGGTTGAAAAATAAGTTACGATTTATCGAAGTATGAGATTTTGGCTAAGTTAAGGACTAAGAATAATTGTTGTAGATTAATGACTTGATTTAGGCTTGATTAGGATATATGGTTATTATCTATAAGGGTGAATTACTAGATTTATGAGATGAATTGGGTTAGAGTTTGAATTGGTTAAAGTTTGGGGGTTAAGATGCAAAGTTAGAAAGATAGTGGGTCGTGGTGTGAGTTAAATGGTTAAAGGGCAAATTTGGGGCCTAAGTTGTAAATTAAGTTGATTTGGGGTCATAGTGTAATTAATGCAAGAGTTGGGCAAAGTACAATTAAGTTTAGCCGAGGGGTAAAAGCATAATTTCACTAGAAGTAGGGGGTGAATCCTAGAATAGGATAAGGGGTTGATTTTATTTGAGATGAGGGTAGAATTGGAATATTTATGGAAGTTGACCTAGGTTTGACCATAGTTGAGTTTGACTAGGGTTGACCGTTGACTAGTACGTTAGTAATTTAAGTGTTGATATAACTGGACCGTTAGATGGCAGTAATATAATAATATGTATCAGGGTTGACCATGCGGGGCCCAGGGGCAAAATGGTCATTTTCCGCCAAGGGGCAAAATCGTCATTTTTCCCAAATTGACTAAAATTTGTTATGGTTATCTGATTAAAGATTAAATGGTTGCGAGTGGGATGGGGCGTACTTTGGAATAGTATTTTGATATAGATTATATGTTATATAGGTCCGACCGTGTGATTGTTCCAGAGCTTGACTTGGAGTGTTGTTTTGCGTGCTGTTTGCTTGAGGTGAGTTCATACTCACGTGTTGTTATTTTCTTGTGCATATGTTGAGTAGTAGTATGGTAATTCTCATGGCATATGTTAGTATATTGAGCTTGTGCATGAGTAGATAGTGTTTGTGTTGTGTGTGTGACCTGATCCGGCCACGTAGGATTGACGGTCGCCATGATTGTGATGGGCCCATATGCGGAGTACAGGGGTTTTGTGTGATGTTGTGATGTGTGATGGATGAGATGTGTGGGTGACGAGATGTGTGATGATTTTATGGGTTGGTCTCCCTGCAGGTTGAGCTAGGTAGATTACTGTACAGTGCGAAAGTCCGGATCCAGTGCATTTAGTATTGCATGTGTTGTGGATATGTTGTTTATTGCATCTGAGATATTTCTCCTTGACACGTATATGTATTGTGAGCATCTTTCTGCATGATATATTATCGTACTATTTCGCTTCACGTGCGTGGGTTGGTAGCCACCCGTGGGTAGAATTCACCAGCGGTCGTGCTGACCCCTTCGGGGACTTACATTTTCAGGCTAGGTTGCAGAATTAGCATCTGCATCGCGACGAGGTGGACGGCATTTAGGATCTCTCTCAGTCATTTGTCTGGAGTCGATTAGTTTCATGTAGGATTTCTTTTTGACTATTTTTCCCTGCGTTGACTTTTAGTGGTTTGACGTTTTATACTTGTATTGTTGGTTTGGGTGGACACCTCGATGGACTTACGTTGTTTCTTTTTCTTCAACACGATTTTCTACGTATTCTACTTGTCTTTTAAAACTATTTCATTTTCGCGTATGGGTGTTCAAAACAGTTTTTATTAGCGAGTCATCCATCGGTTGGTGACTCTGATTCGAGTTGTTATCGAGCCTAACCTCAGGGCAGGATCCACCTGGGGCGGGTCGTTAGATGATACTTCTAAATCTTATTTTTCATCATTAATATTTATTGCTCTTCACCAACTAAAGAGATAAAAATGCCTATTAACAAAATTTATTATTGACTCCCATGATTTGATAAGGTAATTTGTTTGCTCACATTTTCTGTAATAACCATTATTATTTGTTATTAGTGTCATCTGTTAAACCTTGATATTACATTCAGTCACATCATATACAACAATAAATTTTTTATATTTCTTCAATCGTGATTTCCAAAGTGAACTTTCATACATGTGTTATTATTGTTATTGCATTTTCTTAAAGTTTAATGACTTATATTATTTCATCATTTTATGAATTTCCTCCATTATAATTATAGCTCATAACTAAAATATGAAGAATAAAATATAAATTTACTAATTTTATTTATGTATAAAATGTATAATAATTGTTTAATAATTGAGAAATAGGAGTATAATACAAGCAATAAATGTAATTTACGTATATTTAGGTATTCTACTCGAAGATAACTGTGTTATGGGGTGACAAATTTAAGGTGTTAAAATTAAAGAAAATAGAAGTAAGGTCGACATAATTAAAATTATAAATAGTCAACAAAAATAGTAAGATATGATTTTATGAGATTGTATGATATATTAAGTGGCAACTAGAGTATATAAGGTTTTAAAAAGATATCAAAATCATATAATGTTGTTGTGGCATCTTTTACTATTATTCTTAATGGGTAAATATTTAAAGTGATCGATTTTATTATACATTGAATGCGCAAATTTGTGAAATCCATATCTACAGGTATCTATGAATTTTCTTCTTCGTGTAACGAAAACAGAGGTACGTATGAGCGTTAGTATGACGATTTCACACTTTTAGAAATCTATAACTTTCAAGATCAATTACTTTATTACTACTCAAAAGACTAATGTAATTAAAAAATATTTAGTGATGAGTATGTATATTTGAAAAATGTATTGATTTCTTTCTTCGATTGTTCATCCATTTTTCTTAAGAGAATATGTTATTTAATTTCTCAAAATTATGGACAATTACCAAATTAGGACACCAGAATATTTGGAGAGACTTGAAACTCGATATTCCATCTCTATAAATTGATGTTTGTGATTATTGGTGTTCTTCATCGATTACACACAAATCATATTAAGATGTCTACTACATTATGGCTTTGGTCTTTCATGGTAATAGTGGTTATCACCACCAAATCAATTGCTGAACAAAATAATGATAACATAGAATTCATGAGTGGAATTGATCTTCAAGATGCGAATTTGGATGGAGATGAGCAATCAATTTCGATTGACCACGGCCACCATCACAAACATAAGCACCACAATTGCCGTCGTCATAAGCATGCGAAGGCACCTGGTCAAGCACCATACACAGATGAACTCAATGATTTATCAAATGATGTCCAAGATGTGAATTTGGATGGAGATGAGCAATCAATTTCAGTCGACCGCCATCACAAACATAAGCACCACCATTGCCGCCGCCATAAGCATGCGAAGGCACCTGGTCAAGCACCATACACAAATGCACTAAAGGATTTATCAAATGATGTCCAAGATGTGAATTTAGATGAAAATGAGCAATCCATTTCAGTCGATCGCCATCACAAACATAAGCGTCACCACCGACGCCATCACCATAAGCATGCGAAGGCTCCTGGTCAGGCACCATACACAAATGCACTAGAGAATTTATCAAATGATGTCCAAGATGTGAATTTGGAAGGAGACGAGAAATCAATTTAAAGTCGATTCTATATGATTTAGGTTGAATTGTCAAATTCATAAGTTATATGTAATAACTTTATGTAACAAATATCAATCATAAAAAAGTAGGGGAAAGGAGTCCCCGACAACTCATTTTAATAATATGCATATCCTTTGTTTTAATAATATGATTAATTAATACAATTTGTTGTTCAAAAGTTAATGTTGACCTTTCATCTAACCTGATGTAAATATACCTTTTTTTTAGAATATTGTTATGTGATAATTGTTCGTAATTAAAACAATTAGTGGACTGTAAAATTGTCTTCACACAAAACAAAAAAACATATCGTTTATCCACACTTTTATAGAAGTTACTAGCAAATGAGTATTACTTTCGTTGTTGTTAAAAATATGTTATAAACTAATTCAAGCTAAAAATTGTCAATTGTCTATGCAGTTATCTCATTCTACTGTATAAGTAACACAATAGCATAGCAAAAACATAAAAATATTTTTCATTTTCAAATTAATTTACAACTATATGTAAATAATTTCATAATGATTGCAACTAACTTAAAAGTTTATGAATGTATTCATATCAATATTTTGATGACCCAAATGTTATGTTATGATTTAATTTCAATAATCTTATATCGATAATAATACTAGATATATGTGACTTAATTGCATAAAGTATTATATTAATGGAAATGACACCAAAGATCACTCATTTCTTATGAAGTATTATAAAGTGCACTTATTTTAGTCATGCAACACCCACAAAAACATATTTTTATAAGTTCACTTAAAATATAAATATTAATAAAATATTTTTGCTGAAGTGATGATACTTCTAAATCGTATTTTTCATCATTAATATTTATTGCTCTTCACCAACTGAAGAGATAAAAATGCCTATTAACAAAATTTATTATTGACTCCCATGATTTGATAAGGTATTTGTTTGCTCACATTATTTTTAATAACCATTATTATTTGTTATTAGTGTCATCTGTTAAACCTTGATATTACATTCAGTAACATCATATACAACAAAATAATTTTTTTATATTTCTTCAATCCTGATTTCCAAAGTGAACTTTCATACATGTGTTATTATTGTTATTGCATTTTCTTAAAGTTTAATGACTTATATTATTTCATCATTTTATGAATTTCCTCCATTATAATTATAACTCATAACTAAAATATGAAGAACAAAATATAAATGTACTAATTATATTTATGTATAAAATGTATAATAATTGTATAATAATTGAGAAATAGGAGTATAATACAAGGAATAAATGTAATTCACATATATTTAGGTATTCTACTCGAAGATAACTGTGTTATGGGGTGACAAATTTAAGGTGTTAAAAATAAAGAAAATAGAAGTAAGGTCGACATAATTAAAATTATAAATAGTCAACAAAAATAGTAAGATATAATTTTATGAGATTGTATGATATATTCAGTGGCAACTAGTGAATATAAGGTTTCAAAAAGATATCAAAATCATATAATGTTGTTGTGGCATCTTTTACTATTATTCTTAATGGTTAAATATTTAAAGTGATCGATTTTATTATACATTGAATGCGCAAATTTGTGAAATCCATATCTACAGGTATCTATGAATTTTCTTCTCCGTGTAACGAAAACAGAGGTACCTATGAGTGTTAGTATGACGATTTCACACTTTTAGAAATCTATAACTTTCAAGATCAATTACTTTATTACTACTCAAAAGACTAATGTAATTAAAAAATATTTAGTGATGAGTATGTATATTCGAAAAATGTATTGATTTCTTTCTTCGATTGTTCATCCATTTTTGTTAAGAGAATATGTTATTTAATTTCTCAAATTTATGGACAATTACCAAATTAGGACACCAGAATATTTGGAGAGACTTGAAACTCGATATTTCATCTCTATAAATTGATGTTTGTGATTATTGGTGTTCTTCATCGATTACACACAAATCATATTAAGATGTCTACTACATTATGGCTTTTGTCTTTCATGGTAATAGTGGTTATCACCACCCAATCAATTGCTGAACAAAATAATGATAACATAGAATTCATGAGTGGAATTGATCTTCAAGATGCGAATTTGGATGGAGATGAGCAATCAATTTCAATTAACCACGGCCACCATCACAAACATAAGCACCACAATTGCCGTCGTCATAAGCATGCGAAGGCACCTGGTCAAGCACCATACATAGATGAACTCAATGATTTATCAAATGATGTCCAAGATGTGAATTTGGATGGAGATGAGCAATCAATTTCAGTCGACCGCCATCACAAACATATGCACCACCATTGTCGCCGCCATAAGCATGCGAAGGCACCTGGTCAAGCACCATACACAAATGCACTTAAGGATTTATCAAATGATGTCCAAGATGTGAATTTAGATGAAAATGAGCAATCCATTTCAGTCGACCGCCATCACAAACATAAGCGTCACCACCGACGCCATCACCATAAGCATGCGAAGGCACCTGGTCAGGCACCATACACAAATGCACTAGAGAATTTATCAAATGATGTCCAAGATGTGAATTTGGAAGGAGACGAGAAATCAATTTAAAGTCGATTCTACATGATGTAGGTTGAATTGTCAAATTCATAAGTTATATGTAATAACTTTATGTAACAAATATCAATCATAAAAAAGTAGGGGAAAGTAGTCCCCGACAACTCATTTTCATAATATGCATATCCTTTGTTTTAATAAAACGATTAATTAATACAATTTGTTGTTCAAAAGTTAATGTTGACCTTTCATCTAACATGATGTAAATATACCTTTTTTTTTAGAATATTGTTATGTGATAATTGTTCGTAATTAAAACAATTAGTGGACTGTAAAAATTGTCTTCACACAAAACAAAAAAACATATCGTTTATCCACACTTTTATAGAAGTTACTAGCAAATGAGTATTACTTTCGTTGTTGTTAAAAATATGTAATAAACTAATTCAAGATAAAAATTGTCAATTGTCTATGCAGTTATCTCATTCTCCTATATAAGTAACACAATAGCATAGCAAAAACATAAAAATATTTTTTTTCATTTTGAAATTAATTTACAACTATATGTAAATAATTTCATAATGATTGCAACTAACTTAAAAGTTTATGAATGTATTCATATCAATATTTTGATGACCCAAATGTTATGTTATTATATAATTTTAATAATCTTATATCGATAATAATACTAGATATATGTGACTTAATTGCATAAAGCATTATATTAATGGAAATGACACCAAAGATCACTCATTTGTTATGAAGGATTATAAAGTGCCTTATTTTAGTCATGCAACACCCACAAAAACATATTTTTATAAGTTCACTTAAAATATAAATATTAATAAAATATTTTTGATGAAGTGATGATATGTAATATTTCGTCCTAAGTTAACTAATTTAGAGTATAAAATTTAAAACACAAAAAAAGATTGGACTCGATGCGATCGTTAGAGCTTGTTAAGTGTCGTATTTTAATTGTAATCGAATAGGTAGTGAGCGAGCCAGCCATAATGGGCCAGCCCACATCAGCCAGCCCAGTCGAACAACCCAGCCCTCCCCTTATAAATCAGCCAACGTGTAACCCTTCACTCATGCAACACTTCCTTCCTCACCTAGCCGCGATCTCCGTAGCTAAAGCTTGGGAATTTTTCCAGCAAGGTCGAGCTTCATCTAGGCGTGGCCACCTTAGGGTTCTCAACCAAACAAGGTACGCAAACCTTCTTCCATTTCTCCCTTTCTCCCTGGTACGAATCGGCAGATTTAGGGGGGGAACTCGCTGCCGTTTCGGACTCGATCTTGTCCGTTCTTACTGTAAGTTGAACCTAATGTGCACCTTGTGTATTGACGTACATATTGTAGGGTCTAAACCCCTTAAAAACACGTTTAATGGAGTGGGTATTAATCGATTTCGAGGGAGGGGGGGGGTACGCATGAACAGGGGCTGAATTGTTGTGATGGTTGAACGTATGTGGTGTGTAATATTATGGCCTAAATCAACTAATTTTAAAATATAATAATTAGTATAAAATAATATAACTTGTTACGCTCATTTATAACTCGATTAGTATTGTTTCCGACTCGTTAGTAAGCTCGTTAATCGATCGGATTAAGCCCTTATCGAACCAAGCCCATGGCAATACTATTTAAGCCGGGCTTAACAACAAAAACGCTATTCTTTCACCTGAAACAATACCAATCGGCTGCTCTATTCCAACACCCAAAATCATTTTTCTTCTTCATCTAGTTGTACGATTCTCCCTCCTTGCTAAGCATAAATTCATCATCTAATTGTTGGCTGGACATTTCTTGAGCATCGTGCACCGTTTGGAGGTAAATTCCCATTATTCGAACCTTATCCCCTTATCCCTTGTTGACCGAGTATTGTTTATGTGGTTAGGGGTAGTTTTAAAGCTAAATGATAATCATTTGAGGTATACACTAATATATATAACATATTATAGCATGTTAGAACTGTGGCATAGGCTTTATAACCGATAGTACACCCAAATGTGAGATGGTATGTTGACCGAAAATATTGGGTTTGATTTTGGGGTTTGCAAATCGTTAGAGTATGTTGTTATGCATTTAATCATCATCTTAAGAACAACATTAAACGTCTATACATATTCAATTGGTCATACGAGCTAGAATTCACACACTTTTGTAGGAATTTAGGCTCGACTTTGGCAAGGTTTGAGCGTTTGATTGAATTGTTGACCGTTTGGAGTTAGATTATCAGACTAAGACTATAATTATATGATTTTGGGACATGGAACTTGTTCAAACAGCCCTTGTACAGTGTTATAGCCTATGATTTTGAGGATTTATAGTGCTTAGAGGTTTGCTGGATCAATGATGCCTAGGGCTTAGATGTATGGGTGAACTTGTTGTGATTTTATGTGAAAATTGGGCTAAAAATACAATGATTGGAGGATTTAAGGGTGTTAAATAGTATGAACAGTAGTATCACGACTTTAAGATGATGATTGGGAGGATATATGAGTACTTAAGTCGAAATTAAATGGATAAGCTTGAGGTATAATGATTTTGGGTCGAAATAAAGGGTATAGTTGATAAAAATGTCGAAACTTGGTGAAGTTAGAGGTGAATAATGAGTAGAATAGATTGGGGGTTTGATTTAGGCTTGATATAGATTATGATTATTATTGGTATGAATATTGGGTTAGTATGAATTAATTGGGCTTAAAATGCAATTATAGATAAGTTTGGGGGCAATTATGAAAAGATATAAGTTATAAGGTAAAATATGAGCTTTGGGTGCTAAGGTAAATTATATAAGGGTTGGAATAAATAATTATTAGCTATAAGTGTTGAATTATTAAGTATGTAACATAAATTGGGTTAGAAATTCGAATTTATAAGTTTAGGGGCTTAAGTGTGAAGTTAGGAAGAGCATAGGGTGTTCACGTAAATAAATGGTTAGTGGGGAAAGTTTGGGGCCTAAGATGTATTTTGAATGGAGTTTAGGGGCCTGGAATGGTTAGTGGGGAAATTCAGAGAGTCGACTTAAGTTGACCTTGATCATGTGGGCCCAGGGGCAAAATGGTCATTTTTCGCCCAAGGGCAAAATGGTCATTGTTCCGAATTGAGCTAAAAGACTATTAATATGTATAATAATTCATGATGTAACTATTACGAGTGGGACGGGGTGTATTTGGAGTAGTAATTGATGTAGAATATTTATATTATATAGGTCCTATTGTGTGACCGATTCCAGCTCGATACTCGGGGATTTTATTTACATGTTGTGCTTGAGGTGAGTTCTTACTCACGTATTGTTATTTACTCTTGTATGTGTTGTGTGGTGGTGATTGTATACTTGGATACATTGTGATGAGTATTGTTGAGTATCGAGCATGAGTAGAGATGTTAGGGTGGACCTACGGGTCGTATATGTGTTTGTGTGTTGTCTAGATCCGGCAACGTAGGATTGACGGGGCGCCATGATTGTGATGGGCCCATATGAGGAGTACAGGGGTTTTTGTGTGATGCTGTGATGTGTGATGGATGAGATGTGTGGATGACGAGATGTGTGATGATTATATGGGTTGGTCTCCCTGCAGGTTGAGCTAGGTAGAGTATTGTATAGTGCGAAAGTCCGGATCCAGAGCATATAGTGATTGCATTTATGTGATTATTGTTGTTGAGACTATTTACTGTTGATGTTGAGTTCTATTATTGTTTTTCGGTTACTTCATTGCTTTCGCATCACGTATGTGGGGTGGTAGCCACGCGTGAGAAGGATTTCACCAGCTGTCGAGCTGACCCCTTCGGGGATCTATCTTTTCAGGCTAAATCGGCAGAGTTAGTATCTGCATCATTGAGAGACGGACGGCATTAGGAGTTTCCTCAGTCATCTTTTTGGAGTCGAGTACTATTATGTATGAGTTTGACTATTTTACCCCTGTGTGGGTCATTGGATGTTGTTACTTGTTTTATTTCTCGTTTTATGTGGAGTTTTAGCTTACACCCCGATGGAACTATTTTCATTACTCTCGTTTTACTCACCATGGATTTTTACACATTTTCACACCTTTTATATAAACCACTTTAATTACATAAAACTGTTTTACTTAACGAGTCATCCATCGAGTGGTGACTCTGGTTTCGGATTTGTTATCGAGCCTAACCTCAGGGCGGGCCCCCCTAGGGCGGGTCGTTACAAGTTTGGTATCAAAGCTTAGGTTATGTGATTGTTGGGTCCTATGTGGTATGTGCTTGCCTGATAGTGTGTCTAGGTTTGTGTGGTGTGTCTATAGGAGTCAGCAGGCGTATAGGAGTTTTAAGGTGAGGAGAGATGCCGTCCGGTGAGAGTATTGACTGTTATGGAATTTGTTTAGATTTTACGTGATACTTATGATGCCTAGAAATCGATTAGAAGTAAGTGGGAACGGGATTCGAATGATGAGAGGGATACGAAAAGTGAGTGGATTTGAAGCACCTTATATGCTCTCGTTGCTAAGTTTTGAGTTAAGTGAGACGGTATTAGGAATATGTAAGAACTGTTATATCGGGGTTGGTTGATTTTAATAGACGAGAATGTCGCAGTGGACTTCACGAGATAATATGATAAGATAATAACTGAGATTCTAGATAAGTGTAGTAAGGGGGAATCAAGCAAAATTGTTAGAGTCTAACTTCTCAGCTAGTTGGGAACAATCGGATTTATAGTCTCTATTTCGCCGTGGGTATAATGAGAGTGAATGTGGTTGGTGTTCTTATGACACACGGATCCATGGGTGTAGGTAATTGGTGGTCTAGTGTGTGTCGAACATTAAAGGGGAATCAGAAGATCTCATTGACCCTGGGATGCTTAGGAGAGCACTTGAATGAGAAGTATCGTTGTGGAGTACAGAAGTTGGATATATTACAATATTATAAAAATGGGTTTAGTGTAAGGGAGGTGGAAGGACTAAGGCGGCGTATGATGAAAGGGTGAAATGCGTTGTGCCTGGAGATATGTATCGATGAAAGAAGTAAGATCTTAGAAATAAGTACGAGGAGTTTTGAATGGATGTAGAGTAATGTAAATGAAGGAACTATCACTGTTAAGGCTAGGAAGCGTGGTGAAGTTCTCAGATACTTTTAAACGGCCATGGAGGAGTCAACTAGAGATTAGGTGAAATCGTGGTGGATTGAGGATAGGTACTCGACTTTTGAACATGATATCTGAAGATCCTGGTTACGAATTGAAGAACGATACCAAGAAAAAGGGGTGATAAGATCATGTAAGATGATGCTCCAGAAGGGGACGGTAAAACAATGATGTAGGATTACCTTGTACTTGAAGGCAACAATGGAATGTATTCGGGGGATTGGAAATTTAATGTTATAAGAAATGAGGGTGAATTAGAAATTTAAGTAGATGAAATAAGTTGGATAATGTTGAGTATCTTTGAGGGCTTCACAGAAAAGGAGATGGTAAAGAAAAGTAAGACTTTTGAAAGATGATCGGCTAGGTTTCAGATCTTGCTTGAGAGATGATGTAGGAGAAGAAAATTAACCTTATGGTAAGTTAAGGAGAGTATGAGGCAGGATTGGAGATAAAGTCGGTTGATAGGTTGCGTGACTTGTAAGTGAAGTTGTTGGTGTTAATTCTTATGAGGATAAGCCAAAGTGGGTTGTGGAATCACAGGTGTGCAGAATTGGATGTTAGGTATGGAGTGGTGTTAGTAACTGATGATCAATGATATAAAAGAAACATAGACTGGAGTTGAAATTGGTCATGCAGTCTGGGCTAGATGATTTTTGGGTTAACATCGAGAGTAGTGCTCCAATTCAGAGATCAAGAGTAATGGATTGAGTATCTTTGTTGTAAGAAGGAACTGGTTATTGTTATGGATCAAGCTGAGAATGAACGATAGTTTTCTTTAGGAAGTAATTGAAGGGAAAGATGAACGATAGAAACTTACTGGCACTGATTATGAGACGGAGTTGAGAGAGAAATTATTGGATGGCAATAATGGCATAGTAAGTTTGGGACTAGTCGCCTTGAGAAATTCTGGGAAGGACGCAAGACAAGTCGGGGAATCACATGATAGTGGGGTGAAGCATGAGAATTTCAAAGGTCCTCTATGAGTGAAGAGTTATCGCTAAGTGTAATGGAGTAATGGTACTCCAAGTGGAGAAGTGGAATAGTCAAGTATTGATGCATTATGAGTTAACCACCTAAGATTTCTCTAGGAGTGGAATGTGAACTGTAGGGGATAGGATTGCATACCAGAGCGGTTTGAGGTTAGTATTGGAGTTACATCATCCAAGTCAATGTAAGAAATGTATGACTCTATGATGTTGGAATTAGATAAGGGATGATGAATTCAATAATTTCGAGGTAATTGGAAGGAATGTATGAGGGTGGAATTTGGTAAAACTTATGGAAGTAATATAAGATGTACAAGGATGTCTGTGATGGTGTGACTGCGAGAGGTAGCATACTCTAGGATCTTAGTGGGGATATTGCACATGTTGGGAATAGTGGAGACTTAAGATGAGGCGTTGTGAATGGAAACGATTACTCTTGATGATTGGATAAGTTAAATTAGCAGACGGGAAAGTAAGGTATGGGTAAGAGTAAAATGGAGGTGATTTTATAAGACATCTAGTAGTGTATTGTACGGTCTAAGATTTTCTGAACTAAGGAATATCTTAATGAGCACGCATAGTGGTTACGATAAATGGTAATGGTTGTGGCGCAATATGGATGAAAGGTAAGTAAAGGTTGTGATACGATGATCGCCAGGATTGACCGATTAAGAAGAATAAGGAGAAAGAACCATTAACATTAATGGAGCTACGGATATGATGGTGTGACAATTAAGCAGTTGGTTATGTCTAGAGGTATAAATGATATGTGGGGTGCATACGAGAATACGAGGTATGATTTGATTAATCGCAGTAATGAATTGGATAGAACTATTAGGAAACAATTGTTGGACTAAGTGTGGGAAGTCTTGAGACTTGCAGGAGCGAAGTGATTAAATGCTATGCCAATGGGTACTTCTCGAAATATTAGGTAACATTAAATACGGTGTGAAGATATGATGGTAACCAAGGGTATATGAAAGAGTGGTGCCGTCATTATT
The DNA here is from genome assembly GCA_003412495.2 of Echium plantagineum. Taxonomy (NCBI): domain Eukaryota; kingdom Viridiplantae; phylum Streptophyta; class Magnoliopsida; order Boraginales; family Boraginaceae; genus Echium; species Echium plantagineum. The sequence goes on along the minus strand of CM016568.1, from coordinate 5,271,247 downwards.
GAGTTGAGAGATGTTAAGTTGCGACAAGGGAAAATGGGCACGTTAGTGTACAAGATATGAGCTTGTTCAGGTGAGGTATGAGGTAATGAATTACTCGAGGAAATACTACAGGTGTTGTGAGGTATACATTGATGGATTTGTATTGGTATGGGGCGATGAAGAGGCATGGTTATAATTATGTGATGGTACAAGAATCTTGATGGGGAGGTGTTGATTATGGGCATCATGACAAGTAACAATGAGCTATATGTCTCGGCAGTTTGACAATAAAAGATTTCGGCTTCATCGTTGTGAAAGAAATTATGGTGATGATATCATGAGGTGAAGAATAAGAGGGTGATATTAATGGCGAGATTGAGATGTGATTAAGGTTGGGTGTATGTGCATGTGCATGTGGAATGGAAGATGTTATGATTGTATGCCATCTATAAGCAAGATGTAAGTGACAGTGCACGATATATTACGGGGAGCAGATATCGATATTAAATTAATGGGGTTGAGACGAAGCGATTATATATATTAATTATATCGTTCATGTGGCGAGTAGTTGACGAACTAGGTAATCAGTGTGGGGGATGTCTGTCTCTACCGTGTAAGATCTAAGGCTTGATAGTGGGGGATAAAGAGACACTATAATTGACATCAACAAGAGGGTGGTGATCTTAAATAATTAAGATGGTGTCATTGGTGATTATTCGGATGATGGGTTTGTAAGTTATTAAAGTGAGATGCGCCTTGAGTGCACTAGGTTAATATTTGATAAGTTAGGGTTACTCGAAGGGGAGTTCCCAATGGGTATCTATCAGGTGGTGAAATCTTAATGTTAGGAGATCAGAGGATAAATGTGATAAATATGGGATGTGAGTTATAGAGGGAAGAAAGTTAAACTCTTGTTGAAGAAAGAGAATGTATTAAAATGATCAGTATGATAGTAGTGATGTCATTATGTGGAAAAGACAAGTTATTGATATTATAGTGTTGACATTATAAGGTGTAGAGGGTGATGCTGATCATATTAGTTCTGCTTCATTGTATGTATGTCGTATATCAGGTAGTGCGGGGTGATGTCAGGTTTTGTGTCATTAGTATTGCAGTGAGGAAACATCTGTATTGAACTATTAGTATATGAAAGGCAACTAGTGATGAAATAAATTCTTGATGATCGTGCGATGCGATTAGTGAGTGGTATTGAGAGGTGGTGTCACATGTACGTGACCATTGAGCGGGATATATGATTATTATATCATGTACATGGATTAGTTGCGCAAGTAGTTGACGATTTTGTGATAATTGTTCGAGGCCTACAATTGAATCGTGCGAGATCTAAGACATGATGATCGGAGGTAAGATGTTGTGATATTATAGTTGACATGAACCAATAGAATAGTTATGGGATGTTGGTTTCGATTATGATGGCATGGTCATAAGATGTTGAAGTCGGTTATGTACGGCATAGTAATAAGTTGTTGGCACTGTGAGGTGTATGTTAGTTTCGATTTAGATTTCGAGGACGAAATTCCTTAAGGGGGGTAGATTGTAATATTATGGCCTAAATCAACTAGTTTTAAAATATAATAATTAGTATAAAATAATATAACTTGTTACGCTCATTTATAACTCGTTTAGTATTGTTTCCGACTCGTTAGTAAGCTCGTTAATCGATCGGATTAGGCCCTTATCGAACCAAGCCCATGGCAATACTATTTAAGCCGGGCTTAACAACAAAAACCCTATTCTTTCACCTCAAACAATACCAATCGGCTGCCCTATTCCAACACCCAAAATCATTTTTCTTCTTCATCTAGTTGTACGATTCTCCCTCCTTGCTAAGCATAAATTCGTCATCTAATTGTTGGCTGGACATTTCTTGAGCATCGTGCACCGCTTGGAGGTAAATTCCCATTATTCGAACCTTATCCCCTTATCCCTTGTTGACCGAGTATTGTTTATATGGTTAGGGGTAGTTTTAATGCTAAATGATAATCATTTGAGGTGTACACTAATATATATAACATATTATAGCATGTTAGAACTGTGGCATAGGCTTTATAACCGATAGTACACCCAAATGTGAGATGCTATATATGTTGACCGAAAATATTGGTGTTGATTTTGGGGTTTGCAAATCGTTAGAGTATGTCGTTATGCATTTAATCATCATCTTAAGAACAACATTAAACGTCTATACATATTCAATTGGTCATACGAGCTAGAATTCAAACACTTTTGTAGGAATTTAGGCTCGACTTTGGCAAGGTTTGAGCGTTTGATTGAATTGTTGACCGTTTGGAGTTAGATTATCAGACTAAGACTATAATTAGATGATTTTGGGACATGGAACTTGTTCGAACAGCCCTTGTACAATGTTATAGCCTATGATTTTGAGGATTTATAGTGCTTAGGGGTTTGCTGGATCAATGATGCCTAGGGCTTAGATGTATGGGTGAACTTGTTGTGATTTTATGTGAAAATTGGGCTAAAAATACAATGATTGGAGGATTTAAGGGTGTTAAATAGTATGAACAGTAGTATCACGACTTTAAGATGATGATTGGGAGGATATATGAGTACTTAAGTCGAAATTAAATGGATAAGCTTGAGCTATAATGATTTCGGGTCGAAATAAAGGGTATAGTTGATAAAAATGTCGAAACTTGGTGAAGTTAGAGGTGAATAATGAGTAGAATAGATTGGGGGTTTGATTTAGGCTTGATATATTGGGTTAGTATGAATTAATTGGGCTTAAAATGCAATTATAGATAAGTTTGGGGGCAATTATGAAAAGATATAAGTTATAAGGTAAAATATGAGCTTTGGGTGCTAAGGTAAATTATATAAGGGTTGGAATAAATAATTATTAGCTATAAGTGTTGAATTATTAAGTATGTAACGTAAATTGGGTTAGAAATTCGAATTTATAAGTTTAGGGGCTTAAGTGTGAAGTTAGGAAGAGCATAGGGTGTTCAGAGAGTCGACTTAAGTTGACCTTGATCATGTAGGCCCAGGGGCAAAATGGTCATTTTTCGCCCAAGGGCAAAATCGTCATTGTTCCGAATTGAGCTAAAAGACTATTAATATGTATAATAATTCATGATGTAACTATTACGAGTGGGACGGGGTGTATTTGGAGTAGTAATTGATGTAGAATATTTATATTATATAGGTCCTATTGTGTGACCGATTCTAGCTCGATACTCGGGGATTTTATTTAAATGCTGTGCTTGAGGTGAGTTCTTACTCACGTGTTGTTATTTACTCTTGTATGTGTTGTGTGGTGGTGATTGTATACTTGGATACATTGTGATGAGTATTGTTGAGTATTGAGCATGAGTAGAGATGTTAGGGTGGACCTACGGGTCGTATATGTGTTGTGTGTGTTGTCTAGATCCGGCAACGTAAGATTGACGGGGCGCCATGATTGTGATGGGCCCATATGCGGAGTACAGGGGTTTTTGTGTGATGTTGTGATGTGTGATGGATGAGATGTGTGGATGACGAGATGTGTGATGATTATATGGGTTGGTCTGGTCTCCCTACAGGTTGACCTAGGTAGAGTACTGTACAGTGCGAAAGTCCGGATCCAGAGCATATAGTGATTGCATTTATGTGATTATTGTTGTTGTGACTATTTACTGTTGATGTTGAGTTCTATTATTGTTGTTCGGTTACTTCATTGCTTTCGCATCACGTATGTGGGGTGGTAGCCACACGTGAGAAGGATTTCACCAGCTGTCGAGCTGACCCCTTCTTGGACCTATCTTTTCAGGCTAAATCGGCAGAGTTAGTATCTGCATCATTGAGAGACGGACGGCATTAGGAGTTTCCTCAGTCATCTATTTGGAGTCGAGTACTATTATGTATGAGTTTGACTATTTTACCCCTGTGTGGGTCATTGGATGTTGTTACTTGTTTTATTTCTCGTTTTATGTGGAGTTTTAGCTTACACCCCGATGGAACTATTTTCATTACTCTCGTTTTACTCACCATGGATTTTTACACATTTTCACACCTTTTATATAAACCACTTTAATTACATAAAATTGTTTTACTTAACGAGTCATCTATCGAGTGATGACTCTGGTTTCGGATTTGTTATCGAGCCTAACCTCAGGGCGGGCCCACCTGGGGCGGGTCGTTACATGGTGTATCGTGGATGGAATGGTGAACTAGATTAATGTGATTAGAGTGTAAAAACAGTATATAAACACATACATATGCGGCTTATTGATGATAGGATGTGAGTAATTGTAGAGTTCGAACCTTGTTCATTAGAATTGGCTGCCGAATTACGTGCTATTGTAGGGGTTGGGGTCGTGGGTATTTACTTGGCATGTGATATCATCCTAAGCTAAACACATGATTTTAGTATTAAATCCTTATGCACGAGATGTTGAGAATTAGGTAGATGATGATGGCCGTACATGATAGGGGTTATTGTGGAGATTTATTAATTGTTATTCTAAGATATGATTCATATAGCTACCACCTTATGATAGATTACTAGGAGCTTAAGTTGCGATTTAGTCGATAAGTTGAGATCATATTGATTTCGGGTTGAAAAATAAGTTACGATTTATCGAAGTATGAGATTTTGGCTAAGTTAAGGACTAAGAATAATTGTTGTAGATTAATGACTTGATTTAGGCTTGATTAGGATATATGGTTATTATCTATAAGGGTGAATTACTAGATTTATGAGATGAATTGGGTTAGAGTTTGAATTTGGTAAAGTTTGGGGGTTAAGATGCAAAGTTAGAAAGATAGTGGGTCGTGGTGTGAGTTAAATGGTTAAAGGGCAAATTTGGGGCCTAAGTTGTAAATTAAGTCGATTTGGGGTCATAGGGTAATTAATGCAAGAGTTGGGTAAAGTACAATTAAGTTTAGCCGAGGGGTAAAAGCATAATTTCACTAGAAGTAGGGGGTGAATCCTAGAATAGGATAAGGGGTTGATTTTATTTGAGATGAGGGTAGAATTGGAATATTTATGGAAGTTGACCTAGGTTTGACTATAGTTGAGTTTGACTAGGGTTGACCGTTGACTAGTACGTTAGTAATTTAAGTCTTGATAACTGGACCGTTAGATGGCAGTAATATAATAATATGTATATGATATAAACTAATATGGGTTATAGTAGTAATTTATCGGGGTTCACCATGCGGGGCCCAAGGGCAAAATGGTCATTTTCCGCCAAGGGGCAAAATCGTCATTTTTCTCAAATTGACTAAAAGTTGTTATGGTTATCTGCTTAAAGATTAAATGGTTGCGAGTGGGTTGGGGCGTACTTTGGAATAGTATTTTGATATAGATTATATGTTATATAGGTCCGACCGTGTGATTGTTCCAGAGCTTGACTTGGAGTGTTGTTTTGCGTGCTGTTTGCTTGAGGTGAGTTCATACTCACGTGTTGTTATTTTCTTGTGCATATGCCATGATTGTGATGGGCCCATATGCGGAGTACACGTATGGGTGTTTAAAACGGTTTTTATTAGCGAGTCATCCATCAGTTGGTGACTCTAATTCGAGTTGTTATCGAGCCTAACCTCATGGCAGGATCCACCTGGGGCGGGTCGTTACAAGTTTGGTATCAGAGCTTAGGTTCTAGGATTTTTGGGAGGGCTCTGTGTGTTATGTGCTTACTTGTTAGAGAGTCTAAGGCTTCCGTGATGTCATTAGGAGTCAGCATGTGGATAGGATTGTGATGTGTTTATTTTGTTTCCGTATACTGAGGAGATATGCCGCCCAGAGTAGAGACCAGACGTTCTGCCAGAGTTGTTGGCAGAGGGGCTACCGACACAGTAGTAGATGGGGGTAACCGGGGGGCGAGGGTTGCCTCAAGGGGGCGTGGCCATGGCCGTGGACGTGGCACGGCGGAAGCTGAACCCAGTGCGGGTCAGCAGGGGTCGAGCAGTCATGCTATACCCCCACCTCAGTCGATTGAGGCGGAGGGGGTACTCGAGGAGGAGCCTGTGTTGGAGGCACCCACTAGGGTTGAGGTAGCTGCACCCACTCCGGGTCCGCTACAGTCGAAGTTATTCGCAGAATTCCTGAAACGTAAGCCACCGACTTTCCATGGAGAGCTAGACCCGGTGAAAGCACTTGAGTTTCAGAAGGAGGTGGTGGTCATTTTTCGACCGCTAGGGGTCAAGGGACCCATGAGGACGGAGTTCACGGCCTTTTTACTGAAGGACGGGGCTCAAGATTGGTGGGAGCTCGTCCGCCGTTCGCTTGAGAGGGATGTGGAGGTCGAGATTGGCTGGGAGACATTCGAGGAGATGTTTCGGAAGAAGTTCTGCTTGCCCTCGCAGATGCGGGCGCTGGAGAGAGAGAGTTGATTCATATGGACCAGGGGACTAGGTCGGTGACTGATTATGAAAAACGGTTTAGCTTGTTGTGCTGCTTGTGGTGAGGAGGATATGATTAGGAGATTTCAGGACGGGTTGCGTCACGAGATCAGGCACAGGATATCTTTATTGAGGTACTCCCAGTTTCATGAGCTGGTGGATGCTGCACTTCAGGTGGAGACTGATTTGTCGGAGGAGCAGAGGGTCGGGAAGAGGCCTAGGTACGAGACTTCCGATTACAGTGCGCAGCCTTCGAGGGGTTTTGGGAGGCCATCTCAGTCAGGGCCCAGTAGAGTTGGTGGGTATACTGCCCGTCAGGCTACATCAGCTACAGGTTCGACCGCACCACGCTAGCCAGCTAGATCAGCAGGATACTGGAGCGGGACTGCTCATGCCGCCACTAAGATGAGATGTTTCCAGTGCAGTGGTAGTGGTCACCGCAAAGCAGAGTGCCCAGTAGCACAGAGGGGCATGACATGTTATCGATGTTAGGGATGAGGACACATGGCGAGGGAGTGCCCGATGGCCCCCCAGACTTCAGGCAGAGGCGGAGTTCCAGCTGCGAGTGGGGTAGGCAGTATCCAGGGTGGTGGAGGAATGGGCAGAGGTCAGATTAATGCGGTATCGCATCAGGAGGCTCGGGAGGCGACTCATGTAGTGACAGGTATGGTGTCTCTCTTTGGTTATGATGCTAGAGTATTATTTGATTCGGGAGCGACCCATTCTTTTGGATCCCATGGTTTCGTGCACAACATCCCCGTTCCTTATAGCTTGTTGCATGAACCATTGAATATTATGACGCCGGGTGGGAAGGGTTATGTATTGACTATGGTGTATAGAGAGTGCCCTATAGGAGTTGACCAGGGAATTTTGACTGCTGACCTATTACCGTTTGTGTTGGGGGACTTTGACTTAATTTTGGGGATGGACTGGTTGAGTAAACATAAGGCTGTTATCGATTGCTTCCGTAAGGAAGTGGTGATTGGCCGGGAAGTATTTCCTGAGATTCGCTTTGTGGGGGATCGAGAGGCATTGCCCTCTTGTTTGATTTCAGTGATGGTAGCGAGTAAGCTACTAAGGAAGGGTTGTGCGGGTTTCTTAGCGCATATTATTGGGGACGAGAAGAATACTAGTAAGTTGGAAGAGGTACGGGTAGTGAGGGACTTCGCGGATGTGTTTCCAGAAGACCTACCGGGGTTGCCACCCCCTAGAGCAGTGGACTTTTCCGTTGACTTAGTACCAGGTACGGCTCCGGTATCTAAAGCTCCATATCGGATGGCGCCAGCAGAATTGGCTGAGGTTAAGACCCAGTTGCAGGAGTTGATAGAGAATGGCTTCATCAGACCGAGTTGTTCGCCGTGGGGTGCACCAGTGTTGTTCGTGAAGAAGAAGGATGGATCGATGAGGTTGTGTATTGATTACAGGCAGCTGAACAAGGTAACAATTAAGAATCGTTACCCACTTCTTAGGATCGAACAGTTGAGGGGTGCTACTATCTTTTCTAAGATCGATCTGCGATAGGGTTACCATCAGTTGAGGATTAAGGAGGAGGACATAGAGAAATCTGCATGCAGGACATGGTATGGGCACTATGAGTTTACAGTTATGCCCTTTGGATTGACGAGTGCACCAGCAGCTTTTATGGAGTTGATGAATAGGGTGTTTAAGGAATACCTTGATAAGTTTGTGGTGGTGTTTATTGACGATATTCTTATCTATTCGCGAACGGAGGTGGATCATGAGGGACATCTGGGGATTGTGTTGGGTATCCTGAAGGAACATAAGTTATATGCCAAATTCTCGAAGTGTGAGTTTTGGTTGGGTAAGGTACAGTTTTTGGGCCACGTTGTTTCCGGAGGAGGCATCAGTGTTGACCCACAAAAGGTTGAGGCAGTGACTGAGTGGGAGGTTCCTACGAATGTACAGGAGGTACGCAGTTTCTTGGGGTTAGCAAGATATTATCCCCGATTTATTCAGGACTTCTCGAGGATCGCAGTTCCGATGACCAAGTTGACCAGGAAAGGTACGCCATTCGTTTGGACAGAGGAGTGTGATAGGAGTTTTACTACTCTGAAGGAGAGGTTGACCACGGCACGTGTGCTTGCCTTGCCATCAGGATTGGAGGGTTATGTGGTGTATACAGATGCTTCGCATCAGGGTTTGGGATGTGTGCTTATGCAGCATGGAAAGGTAATCTCTTATGCCTCTCGTCAGTTGAAGACTCATGAGAGAAACTATCCTACCCATGATTTGGAGTTAGCGGCGATTGTATTCGCGCTTAAGATTTGGAGATACTATTTGTATGGGGTGACTTGTCAGATTTTCACCGATCATAAGAGTCTGAAGTATTTACCTACCCAGGATGACCTTAATTTGAGACAGAGGAGATGGATGAAGTTTATCAGTGATTATGATATATCGATTGAGTATCACCCGGGAAAAACGAATGTGGTCGCTGACGCATTGAGCAGGAAAGGTATGAAGAAAGATGCGAAGAAGTTGGGTGCTGAGTTCAGTATGGGTTCTGGTGGTGGATTGTTAGCACATTTGAGAGTGAGACCAGTGCTCCTTGATCGGATTAAGGAATAGCAGATCGGGGATACCGAGTTGCAGAAGCAATTCGGGGAGGAAAGGAATAAGCACTCGGTTGTGCTAGGTGATGATGGTATACTCAGGAGGGACGGTAGAGTGGTAGTACCTGACCGTGGTGGGTTGAGACATGAGATTATGGATGAGGGTCATAACTCCTCCTACAGTATGCACCCGGGGAGTACTAAGATGTATCGGGCTTGAGGAGTCGATACTGGTGGTCGGGGATGAAGCGGGATATTGCAGAGTTTGTATCAAGATGTTTGATCTGTCAGCAGGTTAAGATTGAGCATAGACATCCCGCAGGATTGTTACAGCCCTTACCGATACCCGAGTGGACTTGGGAGAATATCACGATGGACTTTGTGTTTGGACTTCCTAAGACTTTGAGGAAGAATGATGGTGTATGGGTTATAGTGGATCGTTTGTCGAAGTCCGCACATTTCCTCCCGATTAGATCTACACGTACTCTAGAGCAGTTGGCGAAGTTGTATGTCGATGAGATTGTGAGACTTCATGGAGTTCCAGTGACGATTATTTCAGATAGGGATGCTTGTTTCACATCGAGGTTCTGGCAGGGTTTTTCAGGAGGCACTGGGGACTAGGGTCACTATGAGTACATCTTTTCACCCACAGACGGATGGGCAGTCAGAGAGGACTATACAGACATTGGAGAATATGCTCAGGGCTTGTGCTCTTACCTTCTCAGGTAACTGGGATGAGGAGTTGTCTAAGATTGAGTTTGCGTATAATAATAGCTATCATGCGAGTATTGAGATGGCACCTTTCGAGGCCTTGTATAGGCGGAGATGCAGGACTCCAGTATGTTGGAATGAGGTGGACGAGAGGAAAATTTATAGGTCAGAGTTGGTGGACAAGTCGGTCGAGCGCATTGCGTTGATTCACCAGCATTTGAGGGCAGCTCAGGATAGACAGATGAAGTATGCCGATCGACGACGGATCAGTTTGGTCTTTCAGGTTGGGGATAAGGTGTTCTTGCGAGTGTCACCGTGGAAAGGGGTGATGCGTTTCGGTAAGAAAGGGAAGTTGAGTCCACGTTACATTGGGCCCTATGAGATATTGGAGAGAGTTGGAGAGGTGGCTTATCGACTTGCCTTGCCAGCCAGTTTGGACAGGATTCACAGTGTGTTCCACGTATCATGTCTGCGTAAGTATGTGCCGGATGAGTCACATATTCTTCAGGACCAGCCAGTCGAGTTGAGAGAGGATCTGACTTTCGAGGAGCGACCAGTTAAGATATTGGATCGTCGTGATAAAGAATTGAGGAACAAAACGGTGAGTTTGGTGAAAGTGTTGTGGCGAAATCAGAAAGTTGAGGAGGCGACTTGGGAACGCGAGGAGGATATGCGTACGCGTTACCCGGAGTTATGGGGTGTGGGAACTGGTAAGAGTTTCGATCTTCGTTCTTCGTTGTTCGTTGATTTCGTAATTTCGGGGTCGAAATTCTTTAAGGGGGGGAGATTGTAATATTTCGTCCTAAGTTAACTAATTTAGAGTATAAAATTCAAAACACAAAAAAAGATTGGACTCGATGCGATCGTTAGAGCTCGTTAAGTGTCGTATTTTAATTGTAATCGAATAGGTAGTGAGCGAGCCAGCCATAATGGGCCAGCCCTAATGGGCCAGCCCACATCAGCCAGCCCAGTTGAACAACCCAGCCCTCCCCTTATAAATCAGCCAACGTGTAACCTTCACTCATGCAACACTTCCTTCCTCACCTAGCCGCGATCTCCATAGCTAAAGCTTAGGAATTTTTTCCAGCAAGGTCGAGCTTCATCTAGGCGTGGCCACCTTAGGGTTTTCAACCAAACAAGGTACGCAAACCTTCTTCCTTTTCTCCCTTTCTCCCTGGTACGAATCGGCATATTTAGGGGGGGAACTCGCCGCCGTTTCGGACTCGATCTTGTCCGTTCTTACTGTAAGTTGAACCGAATGTGCACCTTGTGTATTGACGTACATATTGTAGGGTCTAAACCCCTTAAAAACACGTTTAATGGAGTGGGTATTAATCGATTTCGAGGGAGGGGGGGGGGTACGCACGAACAGGGGCTGAATTGTTGTGATGGTTGAACGTATGTGGTGTATCGTGGATGGAATGGTGAACTAGATTAATGTGATTAGAGTGTAAAAACAGTATATAAACACATACATATGTGGCTTATTGATGATAGGATGTGATTAATTGTAGAGTTCGAACCTTGTTCGTTAGAATTAGCTGCCGAATTACGTGCTATTGTAGGGGTTGGGGTCGTGGGTATTTATTTGGCATGTGATATCATCCTAAGCTAAACACATGATTTTAGTATTAAATCCTTATGCACGAGAGGTTGAGAATTAGGTAGATGATGATGGCCGTACATGATGGGGGTTATTGTGGAGATTTATTAATTGGTATTGTAAGATATGATTCATATAGCTACCACCTTATGATAGATTACTAGGAGCTTAAGTTGCGATTTAGTCGATAAGTTGAGATCATATTGATTTCGGGTTGAAAAATAAGTTACGATTTATCGAAGTATGAGATTTTGGCTAAGTTAAGGACTAAGAATAATTGTTGTAGATTAATGACTTGATTTAGGCTTGATTAGGATATATGGTTATTATCTATAAGGGTGAATTACTAGATTTATGAGATGAATTGGGTTAGAGTTTGAATTTGGTAAAGTTTGGGGGTTAAGATGCAAAGTTAGAAAGATAGTGGGTCGTGGTGTGAGTTAAATGGTTAAAGGGCAAATTTGGGGCCTAAGTTGTAAATTAAGTTGATTTGGGGTCATAGTGTAATTAATGCAAGAGTTGGGCAAAGTACAATTAAGTTTAGCCGAGGGGTAAAAGCATAATTTCACTAGAAGTAGGGGGTGAATCCTAGAATAGGATAAGGGGTTGATTTTATTTGAGATGAGGGTAGAATTGGAATATTTATGGAAGTTGACCTAGGTTTGACCATAGTTGAGTTTGACTAGGGTTGACCGTTGACTAGTACGTTAGTAATTGAAGTGTTGATAACTGGACCGTTATATGGCAGTAATATAATAATATGTGTATGATATAAACTAATATGGGTTATAGTAGTAATTTATCGGGGTTGACCATGCGGGGCCCAGGGGCAAAATGGTCATTTTCCGCCAAGGGGCAAAATCATCATTTTTCCCAAATTGACTAAAAGTTATTATGGTTATCTCATTTAAGATTAAATGGTTGCGAGTGGGATGGGGCGTACTTTGGAATAGTATTTTGATATTGATTATATATTATATAGGTCCGACCGTGTGATTGTTCAAGAGCTTGACTTGGAGTGTTGTTTTGCGTGCTGTTTGCTTGAGGTGAGTTCATACTCACGTGTTGTTATTTTCTTGTGCATATGGTGAGTAGTATGGTAATTCTCATGGCATCTGTTAGTAAATTGAGCTTGTGCATGAGTAGATAGTGTTTGTGTTGTGTGTGTGTGACCTGATCCGGCCACGTAGGATTGACGGGCGCCATGATTGTGATGGGCCCATATGCGGAGTACAGGGGTTTTGTGTGATGTTGTGATGTGTGATGGATGAGATGTGTGGGTTACGAGATGTGTGATGATTTTATGGGTTGGTCTCCCTACAGGTTGAGCTAGGTAGAGTACTGTACAGTGCGAAAGTCCGGATCCAGTGCATTTAGTATTGCATGTGTTGTGGGTATGTTGTTTATTGCATCTGAGATATTTCTCCTTGACACGTATATGTATTGTGAGCATCTTTCTGCATGATATATTATCGTACTATTTCGCTTCACGTGCGTGGGTTGGTAGCCACCCGTGGGTAGAATTCACCAGCGGTCGTGCTGACCCCTTCGGGGACTTACATTTTCAGGCTAGGTTGTAGAATTAGCATCTGCATCGCGACGAGGTGGACGGCATTTAGGATCTCTCTCAGTCATTTGTCTGGAGTCGATTAGTTTCATGTAGGATTTCTTTTTGACTACTTTTCCCTGCGTGGACTTTTAGTGGTTTGACGTTTTATACTTGTATTGTGGGTTTGGGTGGACACCCCGATGGAGTTACGTTGTTTCTTTTTACTCAGCAGGATTTTCTACGTATTCTAATTGTCTTTTAAAACTATTTCATTTTCGCGTATGGTTGTTTAAAACGGTTTTTATTAGCGAGTCATCCATCGGTTGGTGACTCTGATTCGAGTTGTTATCGACCCTAACCTCAGGGCAGGATCCACCTGGGGCGGGTCGTTACATGATACTTCTAAATCTTATTTTTCATCATTAATATTTATTGCTCTTCACCAACTGAAGAGATAAAAATGTCTATTAACAAAATTTATTATTGACTCCCATGATTTGATAAGGTAATTTGTTTGCTCACATTATTTGTAATTACCATTATTATTTGTTATTAGTGTCATCTGTTAAACCTTGATATTACATTCAGTAACATCATATACAACAAAATAAATTTTTTATATTTCTTCAATCGTGATTTCCAAAGTGAACTTTCATACATGTGTTATTATTGTTATTGCATTTTCTTAAAGTTTAATGACTTATATTATTTCATCATTTTATGAATTTCCTCCATTATAATTATAGCTCATAACTAAAATATGAAGAACAAAATATAAACTTACTAATTATATTTATGTGTAAAATGTATATTAATTGTATAATAATTGAGAAAATAGGAGTATAATAAGCAATAAATGTAATTTACATATATTTAGGTATTCTACTCGAAGATAACTGTGTTATGGGGTGACAAATTTAAGGTGTTAAAAATAAAGAAAATAGAAGTAAGGTCGACATAATTAAAATTATAAATAGTCAACAAAAATAGTAAGATATAATTTTATGAGATTGTATGATATATTCAGTGGCAACTAGTGTATATAAGGTTTTAAAAAGATATCAAAATCATATAATGTTGTTGTGGTATCTTTTACTATTATTCTTAGTGGTTAAATATTTAAAGTGATCGATTTTATTATACATTGAATGCGCAAATTTGTGAAATCCATATCTACAGGTATCTATGAATTTTCTTCTCCGTGTAACGAAAACAGAGGTACGTATGAGCGTTAGTATGACGATTTCACACTTTTAGAAATATATAACTTTCAAGATCAATTACTTTATTACTACTCAAAAGACTAATGTAATTAAAAAATATTTAGTGATGAGTATGTATATTTGAAAAATGTATTGATTTCTTTCTTCGATTGTTCATCCATTTTTGTTAAGAGTATATGTTATTTAATTTCTCAAATTTATGGACAATTACCAAATTAGGACACCAGAATATTTGGAGAGACTTGAAACTCGATATTCCAACTCTATAAATTGATGTTTGTGATTATTGGTGTTCTTCATCGATTACACACAAATCATATTAAGATGTCTACTACATTATGGCTTTTGTCTTTCATGGTAATAGTGGTTATCACCACCCAATCAATTGCTGAACAAAATAATGATAACATAGAATTCATGAGTGGAATTGATCTTCAAGATGCGAATTTGGATGGAGATGAGCAATCAATTTCAATTGACCACGGCCACCATCACAAACATAAGCACCACAATTGCCGTCGTCATAAGCATGCGAAGGCACCTGGTCAAGCACCATACACAGATGAACTCAATGATTTATCAAATGATGTCCAAGATGTGAATTTGGATGGAGATGAGCAATCAATTTCAGTCGACCGCCATCACAAACATAAGCACCACCATTGCCGCCGCCATAAGCATGCGAAGGCACCTGGTCAAGCACCATACACAAATGCACTTAAGGATTTACCAAATGATGTCCAAGATGTGAATTTAGATGAAAATGAGCAATCCATTTCAGTCGACCGCCATCACAAACATAAGCGTCACCACCGACGCCATCACCATAAGCATGCGAAGGCACCTGGTCAGGCACCATACACAAATGCACTAGAGAATTTATCAAATGATGTCCAAGATGTGAATTTAGAAGGAGACGAGAAATCGATTTAAAGTTGATTCTACATGATGTAGGTTGAATTGTCAAATTCATAAGTTATATGTAATAACTTTATGTAACAAATATCAATCATAATAAAGTAGGGGAAAGTAGTCCCCGACAACTCATTTTAATAATATGCATATCCTTTGTTTTAATAAAATGATTAATTAATACAAATTGTTGTTCAAAAGTTAATGTTGACCTTTCATCTAACATGATGTAAATATACCTTTTTTTTAGAATATTGATATGTGATAATTGTTCGTAATTGAAACAATTAGTGGACTGTAAAATTGTCTTCACACAAAACAAAAAAAACATATCATTTATCCACACTTTTATAGAAGTTACTAGCAAAGGAGTATTACTTTCGTTGTTGTTAAAAATATGTTATAAACTAATTCAAGCTAAAAATTGTCAATTGTCTATGCAGTTATCTCATTCTACTATATAAATAACACAATAGCATAGCAAAAAACATAAAAATATTTTTCATTTTGAAATTAATTTACAACTATGTGTAAATAATTTCATAATGATTGCAACTAACTTAAAAGTTTATGAATGTATTCATATCAATATTTTGATGACCCAAATGTTATGTTATGATTTAATTTCAATAATCTTATATCGATAATAATTCTAGATATATGTGACTTAATTGCATAAAGTATTATATTAATGGAAATGACACCAAAGATCACTCATTTTTTATGAAGTATTATAAAGTGCACTTATTTTAGTCATGCAACACCCACAAAAACATATTTTTATAAGTTCACTTAAAATATAAATATTAATAAAATATTTTTGCTGAAGTGATGATACTTCTAAATCTTATTTTTCATCATTAATATTTATTGCTCTTCACCAACTGAAGAGATAAAAATGTCTATTAACAAAATTTATTATTGACTCCCATGATTTGATAAGGTAATTTGTTTGCTCACATTATTTGTAATAACCATTATTATTTGTTATTAGTGTCATCTGTTAAACCTTGATATTACATTCAGTAACATCATATACAACAAAATAAATTTTTTATATTTCTTCAATCGTGATTTCCAAAGTGAACTTTCATACATGTGTTATTATTGTTATTACATTTTCTTAAAGTTTAATGACTTATATTATTTCATCATTTTATGAATTTCCTCCATTATAATTATAGCTCATAACTAAAATATGAAGAACAAAATATAAACTTACTAATTATATTTATGTATAAAATGTATATTAATTGTATAATAATTGAGAAAATAGGAGTATAATAAGCAATAAATGTAATTTACATATATTTAGGTATTCTACTCGAAGATAACTGTGTTATGGGGTGACAAATTTAAGGTGTTAAAAATAAAGAAAATAGAAGTAAGGTCGACATAATTAAAATTATAAATAGTCAACAAAAATAGTAAGATATAATTTTATGAGATTGTATGATATATTCAGTGGCAACTAGTGTATATAAGGTTTTAAAACGATATCAAAATCATATAATGTTGTTGTGGTATCTTTTACTATTATTCTTAATGGTTAAATATTTAAAGTGATCGATTTTATTGTACATTGAATGCGCAAATTTGTGAAATCCATATCTACAGGTATCTATGAATTTTCTTCTCCGTGTAACGAAAACAGAGGTACGTATGAGCGTTAGTATGACGATTTCACACTTTTAGAAATCTATAACTTTCAAGATCAATTACTTTATTACTACTCAAAAGACTAATGTAATTAAAAAATATTTAGTGATGAGTATGTATATTTGAAAAATGTATTGATTTCTTTCTTCGATTGTTCATCCATTTTTGTTAAGAGAATATGTTATTTAATTTCTCAAATTTATGGACAATTACCAAATTAGGACACCAGAATATTTGGAGAGACTTGAAACTCGATATTCCAACTCTATAAATTGATGTTTGTGATTATTGGTGTTCTTCATCGATTACACACAAATCATATTAAGATGTCTACTACATTATGGCTTTTGTCTTTCATGGTAATAGTGGTTATCACCACCCAATCAATTGCTGAACAAAATAATGATAACATAGAAATTATGAGTGGAATTGATCTTCAAGATGCGAATTTGGATGGAGATGAGCAATCAATTTCAATTGACCACGGCCACCATCACAAACATAAGCACACCACAATTGCCGTCGTCATAAGCCTGCGAAGGCACCTGGTCAAGCACCATACACAGATGAAATCAATGATTTATCAAATGATGTCCAAGATGTGAATTTGGATGGAGATGAGCAATCCATTTCAGTCGACCGCCATCACAAACATAAGCGTCACCACCGACGCCATCACCATAAGCATGCGAAGGCACCTGGTCAGGCACCATACACAAATGCACTAGAGAATTTATCAAATGATGTCCAAGATGTGAATTTGGAAGGAGACGAGAAATCAATTTAAAGTCGATTCTACATGATGTAGGTTGAATTGTCAAATTCATAAGTTATATGTAATAACTTTATGTAACAAATATCAATCATAAAAAAGTAGGGGAAAGTAGTCCCCGACAACTCATTTTAATAATATGCATATCCTTTGTTTTAATAAAATGATTAATTAATACAAATTGTTGTTCAAAAGTTAATGTTGACCTTTCATCTAACATGATGTAAATATAACTTTTTTTTAGAATATTGATATGTGATAATTGTTCGTAATTGAAACAATTAGTGGACTGTAAAATTGTCTTCACACAAAACAAAAAAAACATATCATTTATCCACACTTTTATAGAAGTTACTAGCAAAGGAGTATTACTTTCGTTGTTGTTAAAAATATGTTATAAACTAATTCAAGCTAAAAATTGTCAATTGTCTATGCAGTTATCTCATTCTACTATATAAATAACACAATAGCATAGCAAAAAACATAAAAATATTTTTCATTTTGAAATTAATTTACAACTATGTGTAAATAATTTCATAATGATTGCAACTAACTTAAAAGTTTATGAATGTATTCATATCAATATTTTGATGACCCAAAATGTTATGTTATGATTTAATTTCAATAATCTTATATCGATAATAATACTAGATATATGTGACTTAATTGCATAAAGTATTATATTAATGGAAATGACACCAAAGATCACTCATTTTTTATGAAGTATTATAAAGTGCACTTATTTTAGTCATGCAACACCCACAAAAACATATTTTTATAAGTTCACTTAAAATATAAATATTAATAAAATATTTTTGCTGAAGTGATGATACTTCTAAATCTTATTTTTCATCATTAATATTTATTGCTCTTCACCAACTGAAGAGATAAAAATGTCTATTAACAAAATTTATTATTGACTCCTATGATTTGATAAGGTAATTTGTTTGCTCACATTATTTGTAATAACCATTATTATTTGTTATTAGTGTCATCTGTTAAACCTTGATATTACATTCAGTAATATCATATACAACAAAATAAATTTTTTATATTTCTTCAATCGTGATTTCCAAAGTGAACTTTCATACATGTGTTATTATTGTTATTGCATTTTCTTAAAGTTTAATGACTTATATTATTTCATCATTTTATGAATTTCCTCCATTATAATTATAGCTCATAACTAAAATATGAAGAACAAAATATAAACTTACTAATTATATTTATGTATAAAATGTATATTAATTGTATAATAATTGAGAAAATAGGAGTATAATAAGCAATAAATGTAATTTACATATATTTAGGTATTCTACTCGAAGATAACTGTGTTATGGGGTGACAAATTTAAGGTGTTAAAAATAAAGAAAATAGAAGTAAGGTCGACATAATTAAAATTATAAGTAGTCAACAAAAATAGTAAGATATAATTTTATGAGATTGTATGATATATTCAGTGGCAACTAGTGTATAACTGTATATAAGGTTTTAAAAAGATATCAAAATCATATAATGTTGTTGTGGTATCTTTTACTATTATTCTTAATGGTTAAATATTTAAAGTGATCGATTTTATTATACATTGAATGCGCAAATTTGTGAAATCCATATCTACAGGTATCTATGAATTTTCTTCTCCGTGTAACGAAAACAGAGGTACGTATGAGCGTTAGTATGACGATTTCACACTTTTAGAAATCTATAACTTTCAAGATCAATTACTTTATTACTACTCAAAAGACTAATGTAATTAAAAAATATTTAGTGATGAGTATGTATATTTGAAAAATGTATTGATTTCTTTCTTCGATTGTTCATCCATTTTTGTTAAGAGAATATGTTATTTAATTTCTCAAATTTATGGACAATTACCAAATTAGGACACCAGAATATTTGGAGAGACTTGAAACTCGATATTCCAACTCTATAAATTGATGTTTGTGATTATTGGTGTTCTTCATCGATTACACACAAATCATATTAAGATGTCTACTACATTATGACTTTTGTCTTTCATGGTAATAGTGGTTATCACCACCCAATCAATTGCTGAACAAAATAATGATAACATAGAATTCATGAGTGGAATTGATCTTCAAGATGCGAATTTGGATGGAGATGAGCAATCAATTTCAATTGACCACGGTCACCATCACAAACATAAGCACCACAATTGCCGTCGTCATAAGCATGCGAAGGCACCTGGTCAAGCACCATACACAGATGAACTCAATGATTTATCAAATGATGTCCAAGATGTGAATTTGGATGGAGATGAGCAATCAATTTCAGTCGACCGCCATCACAAACATAAGCACCACCATTGCCGCCGCCATAAGCATGCGAAGGCACCTGGTCAAGCACCATACACAAATGCACTTAAGGATTTACCAAATGATGTCCAAGATGTGAATTTAGATGAAAATGAGCAATCCATTTCAGTCGACCGCCATCACAAACATAACCGTCACCACCGACGCCATCACCATAAGCATGCGAAGGCACCTGGTCAGGCACCATACACAAATGCACTAGAGAATTTATCAAATGATGTCCAAGATGTGAATTTAGAAGGAGACGAGAAATCGATTTAAAGTTGATTCTACATGATGTAGGTTGAATTGTCAAATTCATAAGTTATATGTAATAACTTTATGTAAAAAATATCAATCATAAAACAGTAGGGGAAAGTAGTCCCCGACAACTCATTTTAATAATATGCATATCCTTTGTTTTAATAAAATGATTAATTAATACAAATTGTTGTTCAAAAGTTAATGTTGACCTTTCATCTAACATGATGTAAATATACCTTTTTTTTAGAATATTGATATGTGATAATTGTTCGTAATTGAAACAATTAGTGGACTGTAAAATTGTCTTCACACAAAACAAAAAAAACATATCATTTATCCAGACTTTTATAGAACTTACTAGCAAAGGAGTATTACTTTCGTTGTTGTTAAAAATATGTTATAAACTAATTCAAGCTAAAAATTGTCAATTGTCTATGCAGTTATCTCATTCTACTATATAAATAACACAATAGCATAGCAAAAAACATAAAAATATTTTTCATTTTGAAATTAATTTACAACTATGTGTAAATAATTTCATAATGATTGCAACTAACTTAAAAGTTTATGAATGTATTCATATCAATATTTTGATGACCCAAATGTTATGTTATGATTTAATTTCAATAATCTTATATCGATAATAATACTAGATATATGTGACTTAATTGCATAAAGTATTATATTAATGGAAATGACACCAAAGATCACTCATTTTTTATGAAGTATTATAAAGTGCACTTATTTTAGTCATTCAACACCCACAAAAACATATTTTTATAAGTTCACTTAAAATATAAATATTAATAAAATATTTTTGCTGAAGTGATGATACTTCTAAATCTTATTTTTCATCATTAATATTTATTGCTCTTCACCAACTGAAGAGATAAAAATGTCTATTAACAAAATTTATTATTGACTCCCATGATTTGATAAGGTAATTTGTTTGCTCACATTATTTGTAATAACCATTATTATTTGTTATTAGTGTCATCTGTTAAACCTTGATATTACATTCAGTAACATCATATACAACAAAATAAATTTTTTATATTTCTTCAATCGTGATTTCCAAAGTGAACTTTCATACATGTGTTATTATTGTTATTGCATTTTCTTAAAGTTTAATGACTTATATTATTTCATCATTTTATGAATTTCCTCCATTATAATTATAGCTCATAACTAAAATATGAAGAACAAAATATAAACTTACTAATTATATTTATGTATAAAATGTATATTAATTGTATAATAATTGAGAAAATAGGAGTATAATAAGCAATAAATGTAATTTACATATATTTAGGTATTCTACTCGAAGATAACTGTGTTATGGGGTGACAAATTTAAGGTGTTAAAAATAAAGAAAATAGAAGTAAGGTCGACATAATTAAAATTATAAATAGTCAACAAAAATAGTAAGATATAATTTTATGAGATTGTATGATATATTCAGTGGCAACTAGTGTATATAAGGTTTTAAAAAGATATCGAAATCATATAATGTTGTTGTGGTATCTTTTACTATTATTCTTAATGGTTAAATATTTAAAGTGATCGATTTTATTATACATTGAATGCGCAAATTTGTGAAATCCATATCTACAGGTATCTATGAATTTTCTTCTCCGTGTAACGAAAACAGAGGTACGTATGAGCGTTAGTATGACGATTTCACACTTTTAGAAATCTATAACTTTCAAGATCAATTACTTTATTACTACTCAAAAGACTAATGTAATTAAAAAATATTTAGTGATGAGTATGTATATTTGAAAAATGTATTGATTTCTTTCTTCGATTGTTCATCCATTTTTGTTAAGAGAATATGTTATTTAATTTCTCAAATTTATGGACAATTACCAAATTAGGACACCAGAATATTTAGAGAGACTTGAAACTCGATATTCCATCTCTATAAATTGATGTTTGTGATTATTGGTGTTCTTCATCGATTACACACAAATTATATTAAGATGTTTACTACATTATGGCTTTTGTCTTTCATGGTAATAGTGGTTATCACCACCCAATCAATTGCTGAACAAAATAATGATAACATAGAATTCATGAGTGGAATTGATCTTCAAGATGCGAATTTGCATGGAGATGAGCAATCAATTTCAATTGACCACGGCCACCATCACAAACATAAGCACCACAATTGCCGTCGTCATAAGCATGCGAAGGCACCTGGTCAAGCACCATACACAGATGAACTCAATGATTTATCAAATGATGTCCAAGATGTGAATTTGGATGGAGATGAGCAATCAATTTCAGTCGACCGCCATCACAAACATAAGCACCACCATTGCCGCCGCCATAAGCATGCGAAGGCACCTGGTCAAGCACCATACACAAATGCACTTAAGGATTTATCAAATGATGTCCAACATGTGAATTTAGATGAAAATGAGCAATCCATTTCAGTCGACCGCCATCACAAACATAAGCGTCACCACCGACGCCATCACCATAAGCATGCGAAGGCACCTGGTCAGGCACCATACACAAATGCACTAGAGAATTTATCAAATGATGTCCAAGAAGTGAATTTGGAAGGAGACGAGAAATCAATTTAAAGTCGATTCTACATGATGTAGGTTGAATTGTCAAATTCATAAGTTATATGTAATAACTTTATGTAACAAATATCAATCATAAGAAAGTAGGGGAAAGTAGTCCCCGACAACTCATTTTAATAATATGCATATCCTTTGTTTTAATAAAATGAGTAATTAATACAATTTGTTGTTCAAAAGTTAATGTTGACCTTTCATCTTATTAGTAGTGGATTTACCACCGTCTCTATGTAGTGGATTTACCACCGTCTCTATGTATTCATATTGTATAAGTAGGGGTCAAACGTTATTGTATGACACAACGATTATTATAATCTTACATGGTAATCAGAGCCTAAAGATTCTTAACCTATTTTCTCCTCTTTTTTTCCTAAGCCCCCACACACATTCTGCCTTCTTCATTGTTAAAAGTATATTTAATATTAGCAACAATAATTTATTCTAATTTATTCACCATGGCCGAAGGAACTTCCTCTCACACCACTCAACAAACACCATGCCCAAACAATCCTGTTCCTCCAAGAAATTCAAGAATTCACCCGGCCATGACTATCTCCAATATTCTGTCCCATATAACCGTCACTCTCGACATGGACAGTGCCCTCTATGGTACATGGGCAGAACTCTTTCACATCCATTGCCGTTCAATGAAAGTTCTCCATCATATTTTGCCTCACGAACTACCTGACCCAGCCGACAATTATGACGAGACTTGGACAACTCTCGACGCCACGGTCCTAAAGTGGATCTATGCCACAATCTCATCGGACCTTCTCCATACTATTATTGAACCCGGCCTCACCGCGGCTGATGTATGGGTCCGGTTGAGTAATATTTTTCAGGATAATCAAAACTCTCGTGCCGTCTCTCTGGAACAGGAATTTTCTAGCACCAATATGGCAAATTTTTCATCGCCATCGGCTTATTGTCAACAGTTAAAAAATTTAGCAGATCAACTTCGTAATGTTGGTGCCCCTGTTACAAATAATCGTCTAGTTCTTCAATTAGTTTCGGGTCTTACGGATGCATACAATGGCGTCGCTACAGTGATTCGACAATCTAACCCCACGCCCGAATTCTACCAAGCCCGATCAATGCTCATATTGGAAGAAACGGGTCTTGCAAAGAAAGCTTCTCAACAACAAAACCTCACGGAGGCCCTGGTATCTCACAGCCCGCTGCATCAACCACAGCAGTCCTATGAGCCACAGCAGCCCACTTCAATTAGGCCCAGACGACCTCCTTCACGGGCCCATCAGCAGTTCAGCCCGCGCCCCGCAGCCCAGCGACGTGGAGGGCGTTCCAGTCCAGGCCGGTTCCAGCCCAGGCCGCCCAGACGCCCCACCTACTGGTCCAGCAGCTCCTGGTCCACTCCAGGGGACTCTTCTTGGACCTGGTCCCAACCTCCTTGGCCCGCTACCCATGCCCCTTGTCCGTACCCATCTGCTGCTTGGACCAGGCCAATGTCTCAACCTCCCAGCCCAGGCCTACTCGGTCCAAGACCTCAATCAGGCTCCTCTCAAGCTTATTCAGCCACGGATATTGAGCAAGCAATGCACACTCTAGGCCTAAACGCTTCGGACCCTAAGTGGTACATGGACACGGGCGCTACATCCCACTTGACTTCGGATCGAGGTACGCTCCATACTTATTTTAATTCTAGTCATCATAATGTAGTCGTTGGTAATGGTCATTCCGTTCCGGTTAGTGGTCATGGTCACACAACTTTGCAACCCCCCCACCCACCACTCCGATTAAATAACGTTCTGCACGTCCCACACATTATAAAGAACCTTGTCTCCGTTCGTAAATTTACCACTGATAACTTCGTCTCTATAGAGTTTGACCCGTTTGGTTTTTCTGTGAAGGATATTCGAACGGGTACTAGGATCCTAAGATGTGACAGCACTGGCGACCTCTACCCCTTCACCACACCACCAGTGTCATCCCCCAGCTCCACCAGACCTCTCCTCTCTCAGTGTCATCATTCTAGTATTTCTCCCAATTTATGGCATCAACGTTTGGGTCATCCGGGAGCACCTGTTTTTGCTGCCCTTAAACACAATAAATTAATCAAATGTAATGGGTGTACTTCTACTTTTTGTCAATCGTGTGTTCTCGGAAAACATATCAAGTTTCCTTTTACTCGTTCCTTATCTACTACTTCCATGCCATTTGAAATTATTCATAGCGACTTATGGACATCTCCTGTGATAAGTACCACTGGTTCTCGTTATTATTTAATATTTCTCGATGATTTTACAAATTTTTTATGGACGTTTCCCTTATCTCATAAATCTCAAGTCTGTTCTACATTTATCATGTTTCGTGCATTAATCACCACTCAATTTAATATGCAAATTAAAAGTATTCAATGTGATAATGGTAAGGAATTTACTAACCACACCTTCACTCAGTTTTGCCGCACCCATGGCATTCTTCTCCGTCTCTCTTGCCCATACACTTCAACCTCAGAATGGCAAAGCCGAACGCACTCTCCGCACTATAAATAATGTCGTCCGTACCTTACTCACTCATGCCTCAATTCCCCCATCATTCTGGCCATATGCACTTCAAACGGCCACCCATATCCTAAACATACTTCCCCACAAGACACTTGACTACCTTACCCCCACCCACTATCCTTATCACAAACAGCCTACATACGATCATCTTCGTGTGTTTGGTTGCTTGTGTTATCCTCTATTCCCCTCGCCCACCATTCATAAACTACAACCACGCTCCGCTCCGTGTATCTTCCTTGGCTATCCGTCTAATCATCGCGGTTATCTATGTTATAATACCGTCACCCGTAAAATTCTTATTAATCGACATGTTCACTTTGTCGAAAACAACTTTCCCTTTGCCCAACCCGGTCCAAGCTCCACTCTTCCCTCTCGGTTCTCTGAGGACACCCCACATCCCTTATTACTTCAATCTCCTACACCACCTCAACATTCCCAATCATCACACTCTCCTGCCACCTCATCAAATTCGTTCCCCAACCCCCCAACCAATTCCCATACATTCCCATCCCCAGAATCTTCCCAGCCGTGTCTCACCCCCACTATACCCCACGATACAGCCTCCTCCACTCCTCACTCCCCCACCGTTACTCACGCGACTCATCCCCCATCCCTTCCTACTCGCCCCATCACTCGTAGCACCCATGGCATCGTTAAACCCAATCCCAAGTACATATTACACAACACCACTATCTCTCCTATTCCAAAAAATCCTGTCACGGCCCTAAATGATCCTAACTGGAAAATGGCCATGTGCGACGAATATGGTGCTTTAATTAAAAATAACACATGGGAGTTAGTACCTCGTCCTTCGGGCGTTAATATTATTCGGTCAATGTGGATTTTTCGTCATAAATTAAACTCTGATGGTACTTTTGAGCGTTACAAAGCTCGTCTTGTAGGGGATGGCAAGACTCAACAGGTTGGCATTGACTGTGGTGATACGTTTAGCCCGGTGGTTAAACCAGCTACTATTCGTGCCGTTCTAACACTGGCACTGTCTAATTCTTGGTCCATTCATCAACTAGACGTTAAAAATGCATTTCTTCATGGTGACTTATATGAGACTGTATATATGTACCAGCCAATGGGTTTTCGAGATCCTGCTTATCCCGATCATGTGTGTCGTCTGCGCAAGTCGTTGTATGGACTAAAGCAGGCACCTCGGGCTTGGTATCAACGGTTTGCTGAGTGTGTTGCCACTGTTGGTTTTATTCATAGTGCTTGTGATCATTCTTTGTTTGTCTACAGGAAGGGGTCTGACATTGCTTATTTATTGCTCTATGTTGATGATATCATACTTACAGCTTCTTCTGAGACTCTACGCAGATCTATTATTTCTCTTCTCAGTGCTGAATTTGCCATGAAAGATCTGGGTCGCCTAAGTTATTTTCTGGGTATTGTTGTCACTCATCATACAGGTGGTCTTTTTCTTTCGCAGAAAAAGTATGCTGAGTCTATTATCAACAAAGCAGGTATGAGTTGGTGCAACCCCTCTGCTACCCCTATTGATACCAAGTCTAAACTCAGTGGCGACTCCGGTTCACCATGTGATGATCCGACTCTGTTTCATAGCCTTGCCGGTGCCTTGCAGTATCTTACTTTTACTCGACCAGATCTGTCTTATGCTGTTCAGCAAATCTGTCTCCATATGCATGCTCCCATGACAGACCACATGCTCGCACTCAAACGAGTGTTGCGTTATTTACAGGGGACATTAGATTATGGATTACATTTGTATAAATCCTCGTCATATTCTTTGGTTTCATATACAGATGCAGATTGGGCGAGGTGTCCTGACACACGAAGGTCTACCTCCGGATACTGCGTATTCTTGGGTGATAACCTTATTTCTTGGTCCTCCAAACGCCAGGCTACTGTTTCCCGGTCTAGTGCTGAAGCTGAGTATCGAGGTGGTGCAAATGTAGTCGCCGAGGCTTGTTGGCTGCGCAATCTGCTCTTGGAACTACACCACCCCCTCACATCTGCCACCATTGTTTACTGTGACAATGTCAGTGCCATTTATCTATCTGAGAATCCAGTTCAGCATCAGCGGACCAAACATATTGAGATCGATATCCATTTTGTTCGCCAGAAAGTTGCCCGTGGTAAAGTTCGAGTCCTTCATATGCCATCTCGCTATCAAATAGCAGACATTTTTACCAAGGGGCTTCCTCATGTCTTATTCACTGATTTTCGGGACAGTCTTAGCGTTCATCCTCCTCCCGCTAAGACTGCGGGGGTGTATTAGTAGTGGATTTACCACCGTCTCTATGTAGTGGATTTACCACCGTCTCTATGTATTCATATTGTATAAATAGGGGTCAAACGTTATTGTATGACACAACGATTATTATAATCTTACACATCTAACATGATGTAAATATACATTTTTTTTAGAATATTGGTATGTGATAATTGTTGGTAATTAAAACAATTAGTGGACTGTAAAATTGTCTTCACACAAAACAAAAAAACATATCGTTTATCCACACTTTTATGGAAGTTACTAGCGAATGAGTATTACTTTCGTTGTTGTTAAAAATATGTTATAAACTAATTCAAGCTAAAAATTGTCAATTGTCTATGCAGTTATCTCATTCTCCTATATAAGTAACACAATAGCATAGCAAAAACATAAAAATATTTTTTCATTTTGAAATTAATTTACAACTATATGTAAATAATTTCATAATGATTGCAACTAACTTAAAAGTTTATGAATGTATTCATATCAATATTTTGATGACCCAAATGTTATGTTATTATTTAATTTCAATAATCTTATATCGATAATAATACTAGATATATGTGACTTCATTGCATAAATTATTATATTAATGAAAATGACACCAAAGATCACTCCTTTTTTATGAAGTATTATAAAGTGCCCTTATTTTAGTCATGCAACACCCACAAAAACATATTTTTATAAGTTCACTTAAAATATAAATATTAATAAAATATTTTTGCTGAAGTGATGATATGGAATATTTCGTCCTAAGTTAACTAATTTAGAGTATAAAATTTAAAACACAAAAAAAGATTGGACTCGATGCGATCGTTAGAGCTCGTTAAGTATCATATTTTAATTGTAATCGAATAGGTAGTGAGCGAGCCAGCCATAATGGGCCAGCCCTAATGGGCCAGCCCACATCAGCCAGCCCAGTCGAACAACCCAGCCCTCCCCTTATAAATCAGCTAACGTGTAACCCTTCACTCATGCAACACTTCCTTCCTCACCTAGCCGCGATCTCCATAGCTAAAGCTTAGGAAATTTTCCAGCAAGGTCGAGCTTCATCTAGGCGTGGCCACCTTAGGGTTCTCAACCAAACAAGGTAGGCAAACCTTCTTCCTTTTCTCCCTTTCTCCCTGGTACGAATCTGCAGATTTAGGGGGGGAATTCGCCGTTTCGGACTCGATCTTGTCCGTTCTTACTGTAAGTTGAACCGAATGTGCACCTTGTGTATTGACGTACATATTGTAGGGTCTAAACCCCTTAAAAACACGTTTAATGGAGTGGGTATTAATCGATTTCGAGCGGGGGGGTACGCACGAACAGGGGCTGAATTGTTGTGATGGTTGAACGTATGTGGTGTATCGTGGATGGAATGGTGAACTAGATTAATGTAATTAGAGTGTAAACACAGTATATAAACACATACATATGCGGCTTATTGAGGATAGGATGTGAGTAATTGTAGAGTTCGAACCTTGTTCATTAGAATTGGCTGCCGAATTACGTGCTATTGTAGGGGTTGGGGTCGTGGGTATTTATTTGGCATGTGATATCATCCTAAGCTAAACACATGATTTTAATATTAAATCCTTATGCACGAGAGGTTGAGAATTAGGTAGATGATGATGGCCGTACATGATGGGGGTTATTGTGGAGATTTATTAATTGTTATTGTAAGATATGATTCATATAGCTACCACCTTATGATAGATTACTAGGAGCTTAAGTTGCGATTTAGTCGATGAGTTGAGATCATATTGATTTTGGGTTGAAAAATAAGTTACGATTTATCGAAGTATGAGATTTTGGCTAAGTTAAGGACTAAGAATTATTGTTGTAGATTAATGACTTGATTTAGGCTTGATTAGGATATATGGTTATTATCTATAAGGGTGAATTACTAGATTTATGAGATGAATTGGGTTAGAGTTTGAATTTGGTAAAGTTTGGGGGTTAAGATGCAAAGTTAGAAAGATAGTGGGTCGTGGTGTGAGTTAAATGGTTAAAGGGCAAATTTGGGGCCTAAGTTGTAAATTAAGTTGATTTGGGGTCATAGTGTAATTAATGCAAGAGTTGGGCAAAGTACAATTAAGTTTAGCCGAGGGGTACAAGCATAATTTCACTAGAAGTAGGGGTGAATCCTAGAATAGGATAAGAGGTTGATTTTATTTGAGATGAGGGTAGAATTGGAATATTTATGGAAGTTGACCTAGGTTTGACCATAGTTGAGTTTGACTAGGGTTGACCATTGACTAGTACGTTAGTAATTTAAGTGTTGATTACTGGACCATTAGATGGCAGTAATATAATAATATGTATATGATATAAACTAATATGGGTTATAATAGTAATTTATCGGGGTTGACCATGCGGGGCCCAGAGGCAAAATGGTCATTTTCCGCCAAGGGGCAAAATTGTCATTTTTCCCAAATTGACTAAAAGTTGTTATGGTTATCTGATTAAAGATTAAATGGGTGCGAGTGGGATGGGGTGTACTTTGGAATAGTATTTTGATATAGATTATATGTTATATAGGTCCGACCATGTGATTGTTCTAGAGCTTGACTTGGAGTGTTGTTTTGCGTGCTGTTTGCTTGAGGTGAGTTCATACTCACGTGTTGTTATTTTCTTGTGCATATGTTGAGTAGTACTATGGTAATTCTCATGGCATATGTTAGTATATTGAGCTTGTGCATGAGTAGATAGTGTTTGTGTTGTGTGTGTGACCTGATCCGGCCACGTAGGATTGACGGGCGCCATGATTGTGATGGGCCCATATGCGGAGTACAGGGGTGTTGTGTGATGTTGTGATGTGTGATGGATGAGATGTGTGGGTGACGAGATGTGTGATGATTTTATGGGTTGGTCTCCCTGCAGGTTGAGCTAGGTAGAGTACTGTACAGTGCGAAAGTCCGGATCCAGTGCATTTAGTATTGCATGTGTTGTGGATATGTTGTTTATTGCATCTGAGATATTTCTCCTTGACACGTATATGTATTGTGAGCATCTTTCTGCATGATATATTATCGTACTATTTCGCTTCACGTGCGTGGGTTGGTAGCCACCCGTGGGTAGAATTCACCAGCGGTCGTGCTGACCCCTTCGGGGACTTACATTTTCAGGCTAGGGTGCAAAATTAGCATCTGCATCGCGACGAGGTGGACGGCATTTAGGATCTCTCTCAGTCATTTGTCTAGAGTCGATTAGTTTCATGTAGGATTTCTTTTTGACTACTTTTCCCTGCGTGGACTTTTAGTGGTTTGAGGTTTTATACTTGTATTGTGGGTTTGGGTGGACACCCCGATGGAGTTACGTTGTTTCTTTTTACTCAGCAGGATTTTCTACGTATTCTACTTGTCTTTTAAAACTATTTCATTTTCGCGTATGGGTGTTTAAAACGGTTTTTATTAGCGAGTCATCCATCAGTTGGTGACTCTGATTCGAGTTGTTATCGAGCCTAACCTCAGGGCAGGATCCACCTGGGGCGGGTCGTTCCATGATACTTCTAAATCTTATTTTTCATACATGTATTATTATTGTTATTGCATTTTCTTAAAGTTTAATGACTTATATTATTTCATCATTTTATGAATTTCCTCCATTATAATTATAGCTCATAACTAAAATATGAAGAACAAAATATAAACTTACTAATTATATTTATGTATAAAATGTATAATAATTGTATAATAATTGAGAAATAGGAGTATAATACAAGCAATAAATGTAATTTACATATATTTAGGTATTCTACTCGAAGATAACTGTGTTATGGGGTGACAAATTTAAGGTGTTAAAAATAAAGAAAATAGAAGTAAGGTCGACATAATTAAAATTATAAATAGTCAACAAAAATAGTAAGATATAATTTCATGAGATTGTATGATATATTCAGTGGCAACTAGTGTATATAAGGTTTTAAAAAGATATCAAAATCATGTAATGTTGTTGTGGCATCTTTTACTATTATTCTTAATGGTTAAATATTTAAAGTGATCGATTTTATTATACATTGAATGCGCAAATTTGTGAAATCCATATCTACAAGTATCTATGAATTTTCTTCTCCGTGTAACGAAAACAGAGTTACGTATGAGCGTTAGTATGATGATTTCACACTTTTAGAAATCTGTAACTTTCAAGATCAATTACTTTATTACTACTCAAAAGACTAATGTAACTAGAATATATTTAGTGATGAGTATGTATATTTGAAAAATGTATTGATTTCTTTCTTCGATTGTTCATCCATTTTTGTTAAGAGAATATGTTATTTAATTTCTCAAATTTATGGACAATACCAAATTAGGACACCAGAATATTTGGAGAGACTTGAAACTCGATATTCCATCTCTATAAATTGATGTTTGTGATTATTGGTGTCTTTCATCGATTACACACAAATCATATTAAGATGTCTACTACATTATGGCTTTTGTCTTTCATGGTAATAGTGGTTATCACCACCCAATCAATTGCTGAACAAAATAATGATAACATAGAATTCATGAGTGGAATTGATCTTCAAGATGCGAATTTTGATGGAGATGAGCAATCAATTTCAATTGACCACGGCCACCATCACAAACATAAGCACCACAATTGCCGTCGTCATAAGCATGCGAAGGCACCTGGTCAAGCACCATACACAGATGAACTCAATGATTTATCAAATGATGTCCAAGATGTGAATTTGGATGGAGATGAGCAATCAATTTCAGTCGACCGCCATCACAAACATAAGCACCACCATTGCCGCCGCCATAAGCATGCGAAGGCACCTGGTCAAGCACCATACACATACAAATGCACTTAAGGATTTATCAAATGATGTCCAGGATGTGAATTTAGATGAAAATGAGCAATCCATTTCAGTCGACCGCCATCACAAACATAAGCGTCACCACCGACGCCATCACCATAAGCATGCGAAGGCACCTGGTCAGGCACCATACACAAATGCACTAGAGAATTTATCAAATGATGTCCAAGATGTGAATTTAGAAGGAGACGAGAAATCGATTTAAAGTTGATTCTACATGATGTAGGTTGAATTGTCAAATTCATAAGTTATATGTAATAACTTTATGTAACAAATATCAATCATAAAAAAGTAGGGGAAAGTAGTCCCCGACAACTCATTTTAATAATATGCATATCATTTGTTTTAATAAAAAGATTAATTAATACAATTTGTTGTTCAAAAGTTAATGTTGACCTTCCATCTAACATGATGTAAATATACCTTTTTTTTTAGAATATTGTTATGTGATAATTGTTCGTAATTGAAACAATTAGTGGACTGTAAAATTGTCTTCACACAAAACAAAAAAACATATCGTTTATCCACACTTTTATAGAAGTTACTAGCAAATGAGTATTACTTTCGTTGTTGTTAAAAATATGTTATAAACTAATTCAAGCTAAAAATTGTTAATTGTCTATGCAGTTATCTCATTCTACTATATAAGTAACACAATAGCATAGCAAAAACATAAAAATATTTTTCATTTTGAAATTAATTTACAACTATATCTAAATAATTTCATAATGATTGCAACTAACTTAAAAGTTTATGAATGTATTCATATCAATATTTTGATGACCCAAATGTTATGTTATGATTTAATTTCGATAATCTTATATCGATAATAATACTAGATATATGTGACTTAATTGCATAAAGTATTATATTAATGGAAATGACGCCAAAGATCACTCATTTTTTATGAAGTATTATAAAGTGCACTTATTTTAGTCATGCAACACCCACAAAAATATATTTTTATAAGTTCACTTAAAATATAAATATTAATAAAATATTTTTGCTGAAGTGATGATACTTCTAAATATTATTTTTCATCATTAATATTTATTGATCTTCACCAACTGAAGAGATAAAAATGTTTATTAACAAAATTTATTATTGACTCCCATGATTTGATAAGGTATTTGTTTGCTCACATTATTTTTAATAACCATTATTATTTGTTATTAGTGTCATCAGTTAAACCTTGATATTATTATATTCAGTAACATCATATACAACAAAATAAATTTTTTATATTTCTTCAATCGTGATTTCCAAAGTGAACTTTCATACATGTGTTATTATTGTTATTGCATTTTCTTAAAGTTTAATGACTTATATTATTCATCATTTTATGAATTTCCTCCATTATAATTATAGCTCATAACTAAAATATGAAGAACAAAATATAAATTTACTAATTATATTTATGTATAAAATGTATTATAATTGAGAAATAGGAGTATAATACAAGCAATAAATATAATTCACATATATTTAGGTATTCTACTCGAAGATAACTGTGTTATGGGGTGACAAATTTAAGGTGTTAAAAATAAAGAAAATAGAAGTAAGGTCGACATAATTAAAATTATAAATAGTCAACAAAAATAGTATGATATAATTTCATGAGATTGTATGATATATTCAGTGGCAACTTGTGTATATAAGGTTTTAAAAAAGATATCAAAATCATATAATGTTGTTGTGGCATATTTTACTATTATTCTTAATGGTTAAATATTTAAAGTGATCGATTTTATTATACATTGAATGCGCAAATTTGTGAAATCCATATCTACAGGTATCTATGAATTTTCTTCTCCGTGTAACGAAAACAGAGGTACGTATAAGCGTTAGTATGACAATTTCACACTTTTAGAAATCTATAACTTTCAAGATCAATTACTTTATTACTACTCAAAAGACTAATGTAATTAAAAAATATTTAGTGATGAGTATGTATATTTGAAAAATGTATTGATTTCTTTCTTCGATTGTTCATCCATTTTTGTTAAGAGAATATGTTATTTAATTTCTCAAATTTATGGACAATTACCAAATTAGAACACCAGAATATTTAGGGAGACTTGAAACTCGATATTTCATCTCTATAAATTGATGTTTGTGATTATTGGTGTTCTTCATCGATTACACACAAATCTTATTAAGATGTCTACTACATTATGGCTTTTGTCTTTCATGGTAATAGTGGTTATCACCACCCAATCAATTGCTGAACAAAATAATGATAACATAGAATTCATGAGTGGAATTGATCTTCAAGATACGAATTTGGATGGAGATGAGCAATCAATTTCAATTGACCACGGCCACCATCACAAACATAAGCACCACAATTGCCGTCGTCATAAGCATGCGAAGGCACCTGGTCAAGCACCATACACAGATGAACTCAATGATTTATCAAATGATGTCCAAGATGTGAATTTGAATGAAGATGAGCAATCAATTTCAGTCGACCGTCATCACAAACATAAGCACCACCATTGCCGCCGCCATAAGCATGCGAAGGTACCTGGTCAAGCACCATACACAAATGCACTTAAGGATTTATCAAATGATGTCCAAGATGTGAGTTTAGATGAAAATGAGCAATCCATTTCAGTCGACCGCCATCACAAACATAAGCGTCACCACCGACGCCATCACCATAAGCATGCGAAGGCACCTGGTCAGGCACCATACACAAATGCACTAGAGAATTTATCAAATGATGTCCAAGATGTGAATTTAGAAGGAGACGAGAAATCAATTTAAAGTCGATTCTACATGATGTAGGTTGAATTGTCAAATTCATAAGTTATATGTAATAACTTTATGTAACAAATATCAATCATAAAAAAGTAGGGGAAAGTAGTCCCCGACAACTCATTTTAATAATATGCATATCCTTTGTTTTAATAAATTGATTAATTAATACAATTTGTTGTTCAAAAGTTAATGTTGACCTTTCATCTAACATGATGTAAATATAACTTTTTTTTTAGAATATTGATATGTGATAATTGTTGGTAATTAAAACAATTAGTGGACTGTAAAATTGTCTTCACACAAAACAAAAAAACATATCGTTTACCCACACTTTTATAGAAGTTACTAGCAAATAAGTATTACTTTCGTTGTTGTTAAAAATATGTTATAAACTAATTCAAGCTAAAAATTGTCAATTGTCTATGCAGTTATCTCATTCTCCTATATAAGTAACACAATAGCATAGCAAAAACATAAAAATATTTTTTCATTTTGAAATTAATTTACAACTATATGTAAATAATTTCATAATGATTGCAACTAACTTTAAAGTTTATGAATGTATTCATATCAATATTTTGATAACCCAAATGTTATGTTATGATTTAATTTCAATAATCTTATATCTATAATAATACTAGATAAATGTGACTTAATTGCATAAAGTATTATATTAATGGAAATGACACCAAAGATCACTCATTTTTTATGAAGTATTATAAAGTGCACTTATGTTAGTCATGCAACACCCACAAAAACATATTTTTATAAGTTCACTTAAAATATAAATATTAATAAAATATTTTTGCTGAAGTGATGATACTTCTAAATCTTACTTTTCATCATTAATATTTATTGCTCTTCACCAACTGAAGAGATAAAAATGTCTATTAACAAAATTTATTATTGACTCCCATGAGTTGATAAGGTAATTCGTTTGCTCACATTATTTGTAATAACCATTATTATTTGTTATTAGTGTCATCTGTTAAACCTTGATATTACATTCAGTAACATCATATACAACAAAATAAATTTTTTATATTTCTTCAATCGTGATTTCCAAGTGAACTTTCAAACATGTGTTATTATTGTTATTGCATTTTCTTAAAGTTTAATGACTTATATTATTTCATCATTTTATGAATTTCCTCCATTATAATTATAACTCATAACTAAAATATGAAGAACAAAATATAAATTTACTAATTATATTTATGTATAAAATGTATTATAATTGAGAAATATAGGAGTATAATACAAGCAATAAATATAATTCACATATATTTAGGTATTCTACTCGAAGATAACTGTGTTATGGGGTGACAAATTTAAGGTGTTAAAATAAAGAAAATAATGGTAAGGTCGACATAATTAAAATTATAAATAGTCAACAAAAATAGTATGATATAATTTCATGAGATTGTATGATATATTCATAGTGGCAACTTGTGTATATAAGGTTTTAAAAAAGATATCAAAATCATATAATGTTGTTGTGGCATATTTTACTATTATTCTTAATGGCTAAATATTTAAAGTGATCGATTTTATTATACATTGAATGCGCAAATTTGTGAAATCCATATCTACAGGTATCTATGAATTTTCTTCTCCGTGTAATGAAAACAGAGGTACGTATGAGCGTTAGTATGACGATTTCACACTTTTAGAAATCTATAACTTTCAAGATCAATTACTTTATTACTACTCAAAAGACTAATGTAATTAAAAAATATTTAGTGATGAGTATGTATATTTGAAAAATGTATTGATTTCTTTCTTCGATTGTTCATCCATTTTTGTTAAGAGTATATGTTATTTAATTTCTCAAATTTATGCACAATTACCAAATTAGAACACCAGAATATTTAGAGAGACTTGAAACTCGATATTTCATCTCTATAAATTGATGTTTGTGATTATTAGTGTTCTTCATCGATTACACACAAATCATATTAAGATGTCTACTACATTATGGCTTTTGTCTTTCATGGTAATAGTGGTTATCACCACCCAATCAATTGCTGAACAAAATAATGATAACATAGAATTCATGAGTGGAATTGATCTTCAAGATGCGAATTTTGATGGAGATGAGCAATCAATTTCAATTGACCACGGCCACCATCACAAACATAAGCACCACAATTGCCGTCGTCATAAGCATGCGAAGGCACCTGGTCAAGCACCATACACAGATGAACTCAATGATTTATCAAATGATGTCCAAGATGTGAATTTGGATGGAGATGAGCAATCAATTTCAGTCGACCGCCATCACAAACATAAGCACCACCATTGCCGCCGCCATAAGCATGCGAAGGCACCTGGTCAAGCACCATACACATACAAATGCACTTAAGGATTTATCAAATGATGTCCAGGATGTGAATTTAGATGAAAATGAGCAATCCATTTCAGTCGACCGCCATCACAAACATAAGCGTCACCACCGACGCCATCACCATAAGCATGCGAAGGCACCTGGTCAGGCACCATACACAAATGCACTAGAGAATTTATCAAATGATGTCCAAGATGTGAATTTAGAAGGAGACGAGAAATCGATTTAAAGTTGATTCTACATGATGTAGGTTGAATTGTCAAATTCATAAGTTATATGTAATAACTTTATGTAACAAATATCAATCATAAAAAAGTAGGGGAAAGTAGTCCCCGACAACTCATTTTAATAATATGCATATCATTTGTTTTAATAAAAAGATTAATTAATACAATTTGTTGTTCAAAAGTTAATGTTGACCTTCATCTAACATGATGTAAATATACCTTTTTTTTTTAGAATATTGTTATGTGATAATTGTTCGTAATTGAAACAATTAGTGGACTGTAAAATTGTCTTCACACAAAACAAAAAAACATATCGTTTATCCACACTTTTATAGAAGTTACTAGCAAATGAGTATTACTTTCGTTGTTGTTAAAAATATGTTATAAACTAATTCAAGCTAAAAATTGTTAATTGTCTATGCAGTTATCTCATTCTACTATATAAGTAACACAATAGCATAGCAAAAACATAAAAATATTTTTCATTTTGAAATTAATTTACAACTATATCTAAATAATTTCATAATGATTGCAACTAACTTAAA
The DNA here is from genome assembly GCA_003412495.2 of Echium plantagineum. NCBI lineage: Eukaryota > Viridiplantae > Streptophyta > Magnoliopsida > Boraginales > Boraginaceae > Echium > Echium plantagineum. The sequence goes on along the minus strand of CM016568.1, from coordinate 5,233,265 downwards.
AGTTTATGAATGTATTCATATCAATATTTTGATGACCCAAATGTTATGTTATGATTTAATTTCGATAATCTTATATCGATAATAATACTAGATATATGTGACTTAATTGCATAAAGTATTATATTAATGGAAATGACGCCAAAGATCACTCATTTTTTATGAAGTATTATAAAGTGCACTTATTTTAGTCATGCAACACCCACAAAAATATATTTTTATAAGTTCACTTAAAATATAAATATTAATAAAATATTTTTGCTGAAGTGATGATACTTCTAAATATTATTTTTCATCATTAATATTTATTGATCTTCACCAACTGAAGAGATAAAAATGTTTATTAACAAAATTTATTATTGACTCCCATGATTTGATAAGGTATTTGTTTGCTCACATTATTTTTAATAACCATTATTATTTGTTATTAGTGTCATCAGTTAAACCTTGATATTATATTCAGTAACATCATATACAACAAAATAAATTTTTTATATTTCTTCAATCGTGATTTCCAAAGTGAACTTTCATACATGTGTTATTATTGTTATTGCATTTTCTTAAAGTTTAATGACTTATATTATTCATCATTTTATGAATTTCCTCCATTATAATTATAGCTCATAACTAAAATATGAAGAACAAAATATAATTTACTAATTATATTTATGTATAAAATGTATTATAATTGAGAAATAGGAGTATAATACAAGCAATAAATATAATTCACATATATTTAGGTATTCTACTCGAAGATAACTGTGTTATGGGGTGACAAATTTAAGGTGTTAAAAATAAAGAAAATAGAATTAAGGTCGACATAATTAAAATTATAAATAGTCAACAAAAATAGTATGATATAATTTCATGAGATTGTATGATATATTCAGTGGCAACTTGTGTATATAAGGTTTTAAAAAAGATATCAAAATCATATAATGTTGTTGTGGCATATTTTACTATTATTCTTAATGGTTAAATATTTAAAGTGATCGATTTTATTATACATTGAATGCGCAAATTTGTGAAATCCATATCTACAGGTATCTATGAATTTTCTTCTCCGTGTAACGAAAACAGAGGTACGTATAAGCGTTAGTATGACAATTTCACACTTTTAGAAATCTATAACTTTCAAGATCAATTACTTTATTACTACTCAAAAGACTAATGTAATTAAAAAATATTTAGTGATGAGTATGTATATTTGAAAAATGTATTGATTTCTTTCTTCGATTGTTCATCCATTTTTGTTAAGAGAATATGTTATTTAATTTCTCAAATTTATGGACAATTACCAAATTAGAACACCAGAATATTTAGGGAGACTTGAAACTCGATATTTCATCTCTATAAATTGATGTTTGTGATTATTGGTGTTCTTCATCGATTACACACAAATCTTATTAAGATGTCTACTACATTATGGCTTTTGTCTTTCATGGTAATAGTGGTTATCACCACCCAATCAATTGCTGAACAAAATAATGATAACATAGAATTCATGAGTGGAATTGATCTTCAAGATACGAATTTGGATGGAGATGAGCAATCAATTTCAATTGACCACGGCCACCATCACAAACATAAGCACCACAATTGCCGTCGTCATAAGCATGCGAAGGCACCTGGTCAAGCACCATACACAGATGAACTCAATGATTTATCAAATGATGTCCAAGATGTGAATTTGAATGAAGATGAGCAATCAATTTCAGTCGACCGTCATCACAAACATAAGCACCACCATTGCCGCCGCCATAAGCATGCGAAGGTACCTGGTCAAGCACCATACACAAATGCACTTAAGGATTTATCAAATGATGTCCAAGATGTGAGTTTAGATGAAAATGAGCAATCCATTTCAGTCGACCGCCATCACAAACATAAGCGTCACCACCGACGCCATCACCATAAGCATGCGAAGGCACCTGGTCAGGCACCATACACAAATGCACTAGAGAATTTATCAAATGATGTCCAAGATGTGAATTTAGAAGGAGACGAGAAATCAATTTAAAGTCGATTCTACATGATGTAGGTTGAATTGTCAAATTCATAAGTTATATGTAATAACTTTATGTAACAAATATCAATCATAAAAAAGTAGGGGAAAGTAGTCCCCGACAACTCATTTTAATAATATGCATATCCTTTGTTTTAATAAATTGATTAATTAATACAATTTGTTGTTCAAAAGTTAATGTTGACCTTTCATCTAACATGATGTAAATATAACTTTTTTTTTTAGAATATTGATATGTGATAATTGTTGGTAATTAAAACAATTAGTGGACTGTAAAATTGTCTTCACACAAAACAAAAAAACATATCGTTTACCCACACTTTTATAGAAGTTACTAGCAAATAAGTATTACTTTCGTTGTTGTTAAAAATATGTTATAAACTAATTCAAGCTAAAAATTGTCAATTGTCTATGCAGTTATCTCATTCTCCTATATAAGTAACACAATAGCATAGCAAAAACATAAAAATATTTTTTCATTTTGAAATTAATTTACAACTATATGTAAATAATTTCATAATGATTGCAACTAACTTTAAAGTTTATGAATGTATTCATATCAATATTTTGATAACCCAAATGTTATGTTATGATTTAATTTCAATAATCTTATATCGATAATAATACTAGATAAATGTGACTTAATTGCATAAAGTATTATATTAATGGAAATGACACCAAAGATCACTCATTTTTTATGAAGTATTATAAAGTGCACTTATGTTAGTCATGCAACACCCACAAAAACATATTTTTATAAGTTCACTTAAAATATAAATATTAATAAAATATTTTTGCTGAAGTGATGATACTTCTAAATCTTACTTTTCATCATTAATATTTATTGCTCTTCACCAACTGAAGAGATAAAAATGTCTATTAACAAAATTTATTATTGACTCCCATGAGTTGATAAGGTAATTTGTTTGCTCACATTATTTGTAATAACCATTATTATTTGTTATTAGTGTCATCTGTTAAACCTTGATATTACATTCAGTAACATCATATACAACAAAATAAATTTTTTATATTTCTTCAATCGTGATTTCCAAAGTGAACTTTCAAACATGTGTTATTATTGTTATTGCATTTTCTTAAAGTTTAATGACTTATATTATTTCATCATTTTATGAATTTCCTCCATTATAATTATAAACTCATAACTAAAATATGAAGAACAAAATATAAATTTACTAATTATATTTATGTATAAAATGTATTATAATTGAGAAATATATAGGAGTATAATACAAGCAATAAATATAATTCACATATATTTAGGTATTCTACTCGAAGATAACTGTGTTATGGGGTGACAAATTTAAGGTGTTAAAAATAAAGAAAATAATGGTAAGGTCGACATAATTAAAATTATAAATAGTCAACAAAAATAGTATGATATAATTTCATGAGATTGTATGATATATTCATAGTGGCAACTTGTGTATATAAGGTTTTAAAAAAGATATCAAAATCATATAATGTTGTTGTGGCATATTTTACTATTATTCTTAATGGCTAAATATTTAAAGTGATCGATTTTATTATACATTGAATGCGCAAATTTGTGAAATCCATATCTACAGGTATCTATGAATTTTCTTCTCCGTGTAATGAAAACAGAGGTACGTATGAGCGTTAGTATGACGATTTCACACTTTTAGAAATCTATAACTTTCAAGATCAATTACTTTATTACTACTCAAAAGACTAATGTAATTAAAAAATATTTAGTGATGAGTATGTATATTTGAAAAATGTATTGATTTCTTTCTTCGATTGTTCATCCATTTTTGTTAAGAGAATATGTTATTTAATTTCTCAAATTTATGGACAATTACCAAATTAGAACACTAGAATATTTAGAGACACTTGAAACTCGATATTTCATCTCTATAAATTGATGTTTGTGATTATTGGTGTTCTTCATCGATTACACACAAATCTTATTAAGATGTCTACTACATTATGGCTTTTGTCTTTCATGGTAATAGTGGTTATCACCACCCAATCAATTGCTGAACAAAATAATGATAACATAGAATTCATGAGTGGAATTGATCTTCAAGATGCGAATTTGGATGGAGATGAGCAATCAATTTCAATTGACCACGGCCACCATCACAAACATAAGCACCACAATTGCCGTCGTCATAAGCATGCGAAGGCACCTGGTCAAGCACCATACACAGATGAACTCAATGATTTATCAAATGATGTCCAAGATGTGAATTTGGATGAAGATGAGCAATCAATTTCAGTCGACCGTCATCACAAACATAAGCACCACCATTGCCGCCGCCATAAGCATGCGAAGGCACCTGGTCAAGCACCATACACAAATGCACTTAAGGATTTATCAAATGATGTCCAAGATGTGAATTTAGATGAAAATGAGCAATCCATCTCAGTCGACCGCCATCACAAACATAAGCGTCACCACCGACGCCATCACCATAAGCATGCGAAGGCACCTGGACAGGCACCATACACAAATGCACTAGAGAATTTATCAAATGATGTCCAAGATATGAATTTAGAAGGAGACGAGAAATCAATTTAAAGTCGATTCTACATGATGTAGGTTGAATTGTCAAATTCATAAGTTATATGTAATAACTTTATGTAACAAATATCAATCATAAAAAAGTAGGGGAAAGTAGTCCCCGACAACTCATTTTAATAATATGCATATCCTTTGTTTTAATAAAATGATTAATTAATACAATTTGTTGTTCAAAAGTTAATGTTGACCTTTCATCTAACATGATGTAAATATAACTTTTTTTTTTAGAATATTGTTATGTGATAATTGTTGGTAATTAAAACAATTAGTGGACTGTAAAATTGTCTTCACACAAAACAAAAAAACATATCGTTTACCCACACTTTTATAGAAGTTACTAGCAAATAAGTATTACTTTCGTTGTTGTTAAAAATATGTTATAAACTAATTCAAGCTAAAAATTGTCAATTGTCTATGCAGTTATCTCATTCTCCTATATAAGTAACACAATAGCATAGCAAAAACATAAAAATATTTTTTCATTTTGAAATTAATTTACAACTATATGTAAATAATTTCATAATGATTGCAACTAACTTTAAAGTTTATGAATGTATTCATATCAATATTTTGATAACCCAAATGTTATGTTATGATTTAATTTCAATAATCTTATATCGATAATAATACTAGATAAATGTGACTTAATTGCATAAAGTATTATATTAATGGAAATGACACCAAAGATCACTCATTTTTTATGAAGTATTATAAAGTGCACTTATGTTAGTCATGCAACACCCACAAAAACATATTTTTATAAGTTCACTTAAAATATAAATATTAATAAAATATTTTTGCTGAAGTGATGATACTTCTAAATCTTACTTTTCATCATTAATATTTATTGCTCTTCACCAACTGAAGAGATAAAAATGTCTATTAACAAAATTTATTATTGACTCCCATGAGTTGATAAGGTAATTTGTTTGCTCACATTATTTGTAATAACCATTATTATTTGTTATTAGTGTCATCTGTTAAACCTTGATATTACATTCAGTAACATCATATACAACAAAATAAATTTTTTATATTTCTTCAATCGTGATTTCAAAGTGAACTTTCAAACATGTGTTATTATTGTTATTGCATTTTCTTAAAGTTTAATGACTTATATTATTTCATCATTTTATGAATTTCCTCCATTATAATTATAACTCATAACTAAAATATGAAGAACAAAATATAAATTTACTAATTATATTTATGTATAAAATGTATTATAATTGAGAAATATATAGGAGTATAATACAAGCAATAAATATAATTCACATATATTTAGGTATTCTACTCGAAGATAACTGTGTTATGGGGTGACAAATTTAAGGTGTTAAAAATAAAGAAAATAATGGTAAGGTCGACATAATTAAAATTATAAATAGTCAACAAAAATAGTATCATATAATTTCATGAGATTGTATGATATATTCATAGTGGCAACTTGTGTATATAAGGTTTTAAAAAAGATATCAAAATCATATAATGTTGTTGTGGCATATTTTACTATTATTCTTAATGGCTAAATATTTAAAGTGATCGATTTTATTATACATTGAATGCGCAAATTTGTGAAATCCATATCTACAGGTATCTATGAATTTTCTTCTCCGTGTAATGAAAACAGAGGTACGTATGAGCGTTAGTATGACGATTTCACACTTTTAGAAATCTATAACTTTCAAGATCAATTACTTTATTACTACTCAAAAGACTAATGTAATTAAAAAATATTTAGTGATGAGTATGTATATTTGAAAAATGTATTGATTTCTTTCTTCGATTGTTCATCCATTTTTGTTAAGAGAATATGTTATTTAATTTCTCAAATTTATGGACAATTACCAAATTAGAACACCAGAATATTTAGAGACACTTGAAACTCGATATTTCATCTCTATAAATTGATGTTTGTGATTATTGGTGTTCTTCATCGATTACACACAAATCTTATTAAGATGTCTACTACATTATGGCTTTTGTCTTTCATGGTAATAGTGGTTATCACCACCCAATCAATTGCTGAACAAAATAATGATAACATAGAATTCATGAGTGGAATTGATTTTCAAGATGCGAATTTGGATGGAGATGAGCAATCAATTTCAATTGACCACGGCCACCATCACAAACATAAGCACCACAATTGCCGTCGTCATAAGCATGCGAAGGCACCTGGTCAAGCACCATACACAGATGAACTCAATGATTTATCAAATGATGTCCAAGATGTGAATTTGGATGAAGATGAGCAATCAATTTCAGTCGACCGTCATCACAAACATAAGCACCACCATTGCCGCCGCCATAAGCATGCGAAGGCACCTGGTCAAGCACCATACACAAATGCACTTAAGGATTTATCAAATGATGTCCAAGATGTGAATTTAGATGAAAATGAGCAATCCATCTCAGTCGACCGCCATCACAAACATAAGCGTCACCACCGACGCCATCACCATAAGCATGCGAAGGCACCTGGACAGGCACCATACACAAATGCACTAGAGAATTTATCAAATGATGTCCAAGATATGAATTTAGAAGGAGACGAGAAATCAATTTAAAGTCGATTCTACATGATGTAGGTTGAATTGTCAAATTCATAAGTTATATGTAATAACTTTATGTAACAAATATCAATCATAAAAAAGTAGGGGAAAGTAGTCCCCGACAACTCATTTTAATAATATGCATATCCTTTGTTTTAACAAAATGATTAATTAATACAATTTGTTGTTCAAAAGTTAATGTTGACCTTTCATCTAACATGATGTAAATATAACTTTTTTTTTTAGAATATTGTTATGTGATAATTGTTGGTAATTAAAACAATTAGTGGACTGTAAAATTGTCTTCACACAAAACAAAAAAACATATCGTTTACCCACACTTTTATAGAAGTTACTAGCAAATAAGTATTACTTTCGTTGTTGTTAAAAATATGTTATAAACTAATTCAAGCTAAAAATTGTCAATTGTCTATGCAGTTATCTCATTCTCCTATATAAGTAACACAATAGCATAGCAAAAACATAAAAATATTTTTTCATTTTGAAATTAATTTACAACTATATGTAAATAATTTCATAATGATTGCAACTAACTTTAAAGTTTATGAATGTATTCATATCAATATTTTGATAACCCAAATGTTATGTTATGATTTAATTTCAATAATCTTATATCGATAATAATACTAGATAAATGTGACTTAATTGCATAAAGTATTATATTAATGGAAATGACACCAAAGATCACGAATTTTTTATGAAGTATTATAAAGTGCACTTATTTTAGTCATGCAACACCCACAAAAACATATTTTTATAAGTTCACTTAAAATATAAATATTAATAAGATATTTTTGCTGAAGTGATGATACATCTAAATCTTACTTTTCATCATTAATATTTATTGCTCTTCACCAACTGAAGAGATAAAAATGTCTATTAACAAAATTTATTATTGACTCCCATGATTTGATAAGGTAATTTGTTTGCTCACATTATTTGTAATAACCATTATTATTTGTTATTAGTGTCATCTGTTAAACCTTGATATTACATTCAGTAACATCATATACAACAAAATAAATTTTTTATATTTCTTCAATCGTGATTTCCAAAGTGAACTTTCACACATGTGTTATTATTGTTATTGCATTTTCTTAAAGTTTAATGACTTATATTATTTCATCATTTTATGAATTTCCTCCATTATAATTATAACTCATAACTAAAATATGAAGAACAAAATATATATTTACTAATTATATTTATGTATAAAATGTATTATAATTGAGAAATAGGAGTATAATACAAGCAATAAATGTAATTCACATATATTTAGGTATTCTACTCGAAGATAACTGTGTTGTGGGGTGACAAATTTAAGGTGTTAAAAATAAAGAAAATAGAAGTAAGGTCGAAATAATTAAAATTATAAATAGTCAACAAAAATAGTATGATATAATTTCATGAGATTGTATGATATATTCAGTGGCAACTTGTGTATATAAGGTTTTAAAAAAGATATCAAAATCATATAATGTTGTTGTGGCATCTTTTACTATTATTCTTAATGGTTAAATATTTAAAGTGATCGATTTTATTATACATTGAATGCGCAAATTTGTGAAATCCATATCTACAGGTATCTATGAATTTTCTTCTCCGTGTAACGAAAACAGAGGTACGTATGAGCGTTAGTATGACGATTTCACACTTTTAGAAATCTATAACTTTCAAGATCAATTACTTTATTACTACTCAAAAGACTAATGTAATTAAAAAATATTTAGTGATGAGTATGTATATTTGAAAAATGTATTGATTTCTTTCTTCGATTGTTCATCCATTTTTGTTAAGAGTATATGTTATTTAATTTCTCAAATTTATGCACAATTACCAAATTAGAACACCAGAATATTTAGAGAGACTTGAAACTCGATATTTCATCTCTATAAATTGATGTTTGTGATTATTAGTGTTCTTCATCGATTACACACAAATCATATTAAGATGTCTACTACATTATGGCTTTTGTCTTTCATGGTAATAGTGGTTATCACCACCCAATCAATTGCTGAACAAAATAATGATAACATAGAATTCATGAGTGGAATTGATCTTCAAGATGCGAATTTGGATGGAGATGAGCAATCAATTTCAATTGACCACGGCCACCATCACAAACATAAGCACCACAATTGCCGTCGTCATAAGCATGCGAAGGCACCTGGTCAAGCACCATACACAGATGAACTCAATGATTTATCAAATGATGTCCAAGATGTGAATTTGGATGAAGATGAGCAATCAATTTTAGTCGACCGTCATCACAAACATAAGCACCACCATTGCCGCCGCCATAAGCATGCGAAGGCACCTGGTCAAGCACCATACACAAATGCACTTAAGGATTTATCAAATGATGTCCAAGATGTGAATTTAGATGAAAATGAGCAATCCATTTCAGTCGACCGCCATCACAAACATAAGCGTCACCACCGACGCCATCACCATAAGCATGCGAAGGCACCTGGTCAGGCACCATACACAAATGCACTAGAGAATTTATCAAATGATGTCCAAGATGTGAATTTAGAAGGAGACGAGAAATCAATTTAAAGTCGATTCTACATGATGTAGGTTGAATTGTCAAATTCATAAGTTATATGTAATAACTTTATGTAACAAATATCAATCATAAAAAAGTAGGGGAAAGTAGTCCCCGACAACTCATTTTAATAATATGCATATCCTTTGTTTTAATAAAATGATTAATTAATACAATTTGATGTTCAAAAGTTAATGTTGACCTTTCATCTAACATGATGTAAATATAACTTTTTTTTTAGAATATTGTTATGTGATAATTGTTGGTAATTAAAACAATTAGTGGACTGTAAAATTGTCTTCACACAAAACAAAAAAACATATCGTTTATCCACACTTTTATAGAAGTTACTAGCAAATGAGTATTACTTTCGTTGTTGTTAAAAATATGTTATAAACTAATTCAAGCTAAAAATTGTCAATTGTCTATGCAGTTATCTCATTCTTCTATATAAGTAACACAATAGCATAGCAAAAACATAAAAACATTTTTTCATTTTGAAATTAATTTACAACTATATGTAAATAATTTCATAATGATTGCAACTAACTTAAAAGTTTATGAATGTATTCATATCAATATTTTGATGACCCAAATGTTATGTTATGATTTAATTTCAATAATCTTATATCGATAATAATACTAGATAAATGTGACTTAATTGCATAAAGTATTATATTAATGGAAATGACACCAAAGATCACTCATTTTTTATGAAGTATTATAAAGTGCACTTATTTTAGTCATGCAACACCCACAAAAACATATTTTTATAAGTTCACTTAAAATATAAATATTAATAAAATATTTTTGCTGAAGTAATGATACTTCTAAATCTTACTTTTCATCATTAATATTTATTGCTCTTCACCAACTGAAGAGATAAAATTGTCTACTAACAAAATTTATTATTGACTCCCATGATTTGATAAGGTAATTTGTTTGCTCACATTATTTGTAATAACCATTATTATTTGTTATTAGTGTCATCTGTTAAACCTTGATATTACATTCAGTAACATCATATACAACAAAATAAATTTTTTATATTTCTTCAATCGTGATTTCCAAAGTGAACTTTCATACATGTGTCATTATTGTTATTGCATTTTCTTAAAGTTTAATGACTTATATTATTTCATCATTTTATGAATTCCTCCATTATAATTATAACTCATAACTAAAATATGAAGAACAACATATAAATTTACTAATTATATTTATGTATAAAATGTATAATAATTGTATAATAATTGAGAAATAGGAGTATAATACAAGCAATAAATGTAATTCACATATATTTAGGTATTCTACTCGAAGATAACTGTGTTATGGGGTGACAAATTTAAGGTGTTAAAAATAAAGAAAATAGAAGTAAGGTCGACATAATTAAAATTATAAATAGTCAACAAAAATAGTAAGATATAATTTCATGAGATTGTATGATATATTCAGTGGCAACTAGTGTATATAAGGTTTTAAAAAGATATCAAAATCATATAATGTTGTTGTGGCATCTTTTACTATTATTCTTAATGGTTAAATATTTAAAGTGATCGATTTTATTATACATTGAATGCGCAAATTTGTGAAATCCATATCTACAGGTATCTATGAATTTTCTTCTCCGTGTAACGAAAACAGAGGTACGTATGAGCGTTAGTATGACGATTTCACACTTTTAGAAATCTATAACTTTCAAGATCAATTACTTTATTACTACTCAAAAGATCATGTAATTAAAAAATATTTAGTGATGAGTATGTATATTTGAAAAATGTATTGATTTCTTTCTTCGATTGTTCATCCATTTTTGTTTAGAGAATATGTTATTTAATTTCTCAAATTTATGGACAATTACCAAATTAGGACACCAGAATATTTAGAGAGACTTGAAACTCGATATTTCATCTCTATAAATTGATATTTGTGATTATTGGTGTTCTTCATCGATTACACACAAATCATATTAAGATGTCTACTACATTATGGCTTTTGTCTTTCATGGTAATAGTGGTTATCACCACCCAATCAATTGCAGAACAAAATAATGATAACATAGAATTCATGAGTGGAATTGATCTTCAAGATGCGAATTTGGATGGAGATGAGCAATCAATTTCAATTGACCACGCCCACCATCACAAACATAAGCACCACAATTGCCGTCGTCATAAGCATGCAAAGGCACCTGGTCAAGCACCATACACAGATGAACTCAATGATTTATCAAATGATGTCCAAGATTTGAATTTGGATGGAGATGAGCAATCAATTTCAGTCGACCGCCATTACAAACATAAGCACCACCATTGCCGCCGCCATAAGCATGCGAAGGCACCTGGTCAAGCACCATACACAAATGCACTTAAGGATTTATCAAATGATGTCCAATATGTGAATTTAGATGAAAATGAGCAATCCATTTCAGTCGACCGTCATCACAAACATAAGCGTCACCACCGACGCCATCACCATAAGCATGCGAAGGCACCTAGTTAGGCACCATACACAAATGCACTAGAGAATTTATCAAATGATGTCCAAGATGTGAATTTAGAAGGAGACGAGAAATCAATTTAAAGTCGATTCTACATGATGTAGGTTGAATTGTCAAATTCATAAGTTATATGTAATAACTTTATGTAACAAATATCAATCATAAAAAAGTAGGGGAAAGTAGTCCCCGACAACTCATTTTAATAATATGCATATCCTTTGTTTTAATAAAATGATTAATTAATACAATTTGTTGTTCAAAAGTTAATGTTGACCTTCCAGAAGGAACACCGAAACGGTATACCGTATCGGCCCACACGGTATACCATAGACCTCTTGCAAACACAAGGAACACCTTAACCATTGTGCCAAGACCTCATTTGTGTTGTTTGTGCATTGGTATTAATAAAATCATTATGTTATGGAATATCTATCATTATACTACAACTTCAATTATAATTAATTAAGTTTTAGTATTAATAAAGAACTATATTCATCATTATATTACAAATTAGTTAGACAAATGTATTTTTTTCATTATATTATTAAAGTTGTTTAATCTTAAAATTTTCTTTACAAGATATTGTTTAATGTTAATTATATTACAAAAGAAAATAAATATTCGTTAATATACATTGTTTAATTTATAATGTGTTCATAAAGTAATACATAGTGTAATTCGATTTAAATCACAAGTATTGTATAATATTATTTAAGTGTATACAAAATGCATTAGTATATAGTAACACATCTTGTATTTTTAATAATATCTAACATTAAATAATATTTATAAGCATATCAAAAAATAATGTGTTATACTATTAAATAATATGTAATGTAACACTACTCTACGTTTATTATTTTAAAGAATAATATATTGATGCATCTTATGATTTTATTTAGATAGTATATAATATTATTAATTATAACATAAAACATAACAAGTAATCATGTTGGCACAATGGTAAGTACATATATGTTCTCTTTGGCAACTAAGGTTCAACCCCCACTAGCATTACTTTATATTTAATAAAAACAACTATAAGATTATATTTTATGCGGTATACCGCGTATTGTATACGGTATACTATGTACACCGAGCCTAAGGGGCCTAGGGTCTGGGCCAGCCAGTGCATTCGTGGGCTTTGGAAGGAGCCGGGCCGGGCTTAAGGCCTAACCCATAGGCCCGTATTCGGCCCCTCAAAGATGCGGGCTGGGGTCGGGCCACGGGCATGAGGGGGCTAACGGGCCGGGCCCTGAGGGCCCGGCTTGACCAGGTTCGTTTGCCATGTCTACTTGTTAGCGCAATCTGCAAGCCCATCCGCTAAATCTTGTTCCACTATTTCTATTGGAGTATTTTCTAATTTCAAAATATTGCATTTCAGAAGATCACGAACAATATCGTTACCATAAGAATTGATAAAAGAAGAAAGCTTAGAATAAATTCAGAGATGATTAGATCAAAGATGAACTTTTCTAGAGAGAATTCTGTCTAGAGAAAGCCTAGAATACACTTTCGGCTTGTATTTTTGAATTGATAAAATATTTGAGCCCTTGTCGTGAATTTTCAACTCTGATTTTCTACTTTTTTAACACACACCCTTGCTACTTTGGCAATGTTAATTAGTGTTAAGATGCACAATCCACATCGGAAGGCAATGTCCTCCCGGGTCAATATATAAGATCTTGGGCTACTCCCTTTGTTGCCAATTGGTTTTCTAGCTGAATAACCGCCTTGCCTAGGACTTGCTCTAGGTGACGATCAACACCCTCCTGCTCCTGGAGATCAGTGTAACGCCCCGCCCCATAACACCGGGTCGAAACGTTATTTGATTTGATTGACTGACCTCACAAACCACCACGGGTCTTTCCAGCACGTTTTGTCCTCACTCACGTGCTCACTGGGACACTTCCCAGTGGGTCACCCATCCTAGAACTGCCCCAGGTCAAGCACGCTTAACCTTGGAGTTCTTCTAAGTTGGGCTACCGAAAAGAAGATGCATCTTGATGGTATGAGTAGTACTAATCAAATCATATCAAACATATCACAACAACGCCCACTTTGGGCCGGGTATCACAATCTCCCCCACTTAAACACTCAACGTCCTCGTTGAGCCACACACACACCCACATCCAAGACCGTACCATCCGTGTGAGACTCTACCTCTCACAATTCCGGATGGCTCGGCTCTGATACCATTTGTAACGCCCCGCCCCATAACACCGGGTCGAAACGTTATTTGATTTGATTGACTGACCTCACAAACCACCACGGGTCTTTCCAGCACGTTTTGTCCTCACTCACGTGCTCACTGGGACACTTCCCAGTGGGTCACCCATCCTAGAACTGCCCCAGGTCAAGCACGCTTAACCTTGGAGTTCTTCTAAGTTGGGCTACCGAAAAGAAGATGCATCTTGATGGTATGAGTAGTACTAATCAAATCATATCAAACATATCACAACAACGCCCACTTTGGGCCGGGTATCACAATCAGAGCTCGGGCCACTTTCATTACATTGTGCAGATTGATGTGATAATAAATGAGGATCGACACCCTCACTCGTATTTAAGCCTTGGAAAGAAGCAACCTCAATAAACTGTAAGGTATTAGAGGCCTGGCCAGGTTCATCACATTGTGCAGATTGATGTGGTGATGAATGACGATCATCGCCACCCTCTGATTTTGCCAGCTCACCACCATCATTCTCAATATGAGTGATATCAGTCACACCACCATCAGTAATATCAGTAGCACCACCTCCTCCTTCTTTTGTATTTGAGCTGCCTAACAACATTCTCCACATGCTTTGGTGGCAAGCATATGGACATATTCCAAAGATAATTCCGAACAAAATTTTAATGGACGCAGTAAAGTAAATTGCTTGTCCCAGCAAGGCTAAATATGGGCTCCATGCAGCCAATACCAAGATGGACTACATATAACGCACTCCTTTCTGGTTAGCCAGTAATAACAGACCAAATTGGGGGGTTATCAACAACTGGTTGAAGAATGCATCTCTAGGAAACATTGAACTTTCCAACGAAAGAATCTGAGTACATTTCCATTTCACATCACATCCTTCTTCTGCTGACCATAACTTTACTTCCCGATTGAATGGACCCCTAGTGATAAGCATATGGGCAACATCACCCACAGACACAAAATTGACATAATTGACTTGATGACCTTCATGTGGGATGAATTATGCAATGGGCAGCAACTTTCTGTCTTCCCAAAACTTTAACATGCCATCACCTAAAGCTATCACAAAGCGATTTGTTATCCACGGGCACATAGACAGACAAGTTATTTCCTCGTCGTGGTCCCCAAAAAGTGTGATGTCGTCTACCAATTTTCGGATATAAGAAACTAAGTGTTGTCCATCAGAGAAGTTTTCACTAACAACTGACATGTTAATCGTCAAGACTTGGATTCCAATGCCAACAAAAATGACATCATGTTGATGCCTGTGCCAACAGACACGGGGATAGACAGCTTTCTTATGTCCTTCAAATTTGATAGCTACAACAACTCTGGAAGTAATAACATCTCACACATACACGAGTGCATCTACACTCGCACCGGCCAGCAAGTGTCCATCATGAGCAAAGACCATATATGTGACCATCTTAGAAATTTCTCGGACAAAGGTTCTACGATCCCTATCAATAGTATTAACGACAATAGCATCGCGATGCAACCCATAATCTATATGTATATCATTGACAGAAATCTGACGTCCAAAAATGAGGTCAGTATTAAAAGGATGATAGATTAAAAACTCTCCTGAGGTGTGACCATAGATTAAAAATTCTAAAAGTTTCATACGAAACATCCGGAAAGTTTCAATTTGAAATTATGGAAATGAAATATTTATATAATTCCGAAATCAATATTTTGTTCGCAGAAATAAGATTAAGTTTTAAATTTCTCTTAGAACTATTGGAGCTACCGATTTTTCTTAAAGCTTATATATTGAGTTGATACTAATTAATTCATAAGTCTTTGAAAATATATACATATATATAATATATAGCTCACACTTTTAACATGTTAGATTATTATAATTGTCTATCAGTTTTTTAGATTTGTCTTTTAGATATTTTTACAAATAATATTAAATTATGTAAATATTCTACATACAATTTTAATCATTTGTTCACATTTTATTTCAATCTTTTATATATCATAGATTTCAAAATATTTTATCATTTTCAGTTTAGCTCGTATATATATAATATTTATGTTTCTTCGAATTTGTTTTAACATGGATTATAACTTATCTTGATTTTTTAATTTTTTACATTGTTTCTTAAACGTTTCTATAATATTTACTAAATATTTCTCAATTTTATAATTTCGAAACTATGATCGAAAAAAAAAATTTGTACCATGGGTGTGACTTTTGAGGGAGCTAGGGAGGGAGGCGGTTAGGTGGGCTCTGTTTTATTGAATGGCTTATGTAGTGGTGTGACTTGTGACTTGTGAGGGAGCGAGGGAGGCGGGCTTTGTTGTAGGAATTAGTGGTGCATTTGGATTGGGTGGATCCAGGTAAGAGTAAACAATTAAAATTAACCTAGGTTAGGAGAATGCAGGTGAATGTATGCGAAGTTAATATGATGAAAAATAATATTCTAAAATGAGAAAACTATTAAACTGACATTTATATCATTCTCTTAATTTCTACACAAAACACTCTGTTTTGTTTACAAATTAAATGTTATTAGAATAAAAACATTAGCAAAACATAAATATTGTTAACAATAGAAAATATAAGAAACATATAAATAATGTTAGGAATAAATGAAACCAAAAATGAAATAAAGAACGCGAAAATCATGTATAGTAAGATGCTAGAGTGCATTCCAAATTTTGAGAACATAATGCACAAGAATGAAGTCAAGAAAGAAAAAGCCAAGAAGTAATACGCAAGATGTCAAGCAATGTAAAAATATATAGAAATTATGTTCTTTTCTACTTAATTAATAATTTTTTTATCATTTTGCCAAATATTGTTTAGACAAAAAAAATAATGTATTACAAAACTATTTATGAACTCAATGTTAGTTATTATATACTAGTATTAATAAAAGGTGTCAAGTAGATCTTCTACTGGAATGCCTTGTCACTTAATTCACTTAATCTGATTCTACCTCCAAACCTAAGAAAGAATATAGGCTCCAATTTTTTGGAGTCAAGTAATATTGATAGAGAGAAATATTATTGGTGGTTATTCTAATAATAATAATAATAATAATAATAATAATAATAATAATAATAATAATAATAATAATAATAATTTGTTAAACTAGCAATACCCACCGATTTGGGGGTGAATGATTTGACAAGAAATGGGGTGAATGTGTTAACCTATATTCATTAACCTTAGATTCTTTTTTTTTGGTTCAAAACAGGGTGAATGATAAATTTCACCTAGATTCACATAAATTCACTCCAATCCAGATATGCCATAGGGATTTAGAATATGGTGTAGTGAAAGTAAAAGTGTCAAGATGTAAAAGAAAAGATTGTCAAAAAGTAAAAACTAAAATTAGGCTATATATAATTTTTAAAAAATTAATTTTTTTCTTTTAAAACTAAAATTTTACTGGTTGCCATGGTACCAGTGGCACTTACTGCCTCCGCCCCTCGGCATGAGGAAGTAAATAGGTTCCGGTATGCGAACCTTCGCAATGCCTTGAGGAGAAGGTGTCTTCGTTGCGGGGTGTTGTTTTATCTCGTATACCTCCGGCCACATTTCGTGATCACGTACTATGTATATAATTGGAAAATGAAAAGGAATTGTCATAATAATAATTATTATTGTTATTATTATTACTATGATCATCATTATTATTATTATTATTGTTATTATTATAATTATTTTTATTATTATCATCATCACTAATATTCTTATTATTGGTATTATTTTTACTATTACCATTGTTATTGATATGACCATCATCACTGTTATTATTACTAGTTATTTGTGCACAGTTCAACCTGTGCGAATTATTGTATGAAGTCTTAATTAGTGGAGTAGTTATTTTTTTATAATTTATTAATTGAAAAAAATGTGAGATTGCCATGTGGGTTTTTTGGCACCTAGCATTATATATAGTTTAGATTATTGTTATTATTATTATTATTATTATCATTCTTATTATTATAATTATTATTACTTTTCATATTATTATTACTATTGTTATTATTGCTAAGCTTATTATTATCATTATTTTCATTATTATTGTCATGATTATTATAAATATTAATATTTTTATTATTATTATAATTATTCTAATTACTATTACTACTATTGTGATTATTATTATTGTGATTATTATTATTGTGAAATTATTTTATTAGTATTGGTATTTTTATTATTAATTTTATTATTATTCTGATTATTACTACAATTCTTATATTATTATTAATCTCATTATTCTCATTGTTGTTATTGTTATTATTATTATTATTATTGTTTTCTTTGTTAGTTTATTAGTAGCATAAATATTTTTTGCTATTGTTATTACTATTACTATCACTTTTATTCTTTCTATATTATTATTATCATTATTTTATTATTATTATATATGAACTATAATTATATTTCTTATTATTAATAATATAACAACTATTTTAATTATTATTAAGCTTATTTTCATTAATATTATAAATATTATTATTATCATCATTACTATCCTCATTATTATTGTTGTTGTTGTTGTTATTGTTGTTATTAATATTATTCTCGTTATTATTATTATTAAATTAATTTTATTCTTATTCGTATTAGTATTTTTATTACTAATGTTGTTATTATTAGATATTATTATTTTGATTGTTCTTCTTATTATTATTATTATCATCATTATTATTCTTATATTTACTATTATTCTTTTATGGTTATTATTATTATGATAATGAAATTTTAAATATTATTGTTTCATTATCATGAATATTATTATATACTAAATCATATTTATTATATTTATACTATTTATAGTTAATTTAATTAATAATATTTATAATTCATTTATCTCTTGTAATATTATTCATTATACATATTATTTAGTATAAATGAACTAAAGTAAGGGGAAAGGTGTCGATAGAACTCAATTTCAATATTTTCTTTTGAATTGTTATCAAACACCAATATATTCCGTATTTAAATTCGGGTAAAATTCAGTTTCTGACACATTAGTAGTCAATCACTTATACTCAAACTTTCAATTTCAGTTTTCAGTTTTCAAATTTAACAAATATGCACTAAATGTTATTAGAAGTATGCTTTGATTTATCCACATTGTTTTCTGAAGAAAAAGGCTTTTCACTTGGCATTATGAATAAGAGAGGTAATTGCTGAAATAGTCTCACTAAGTGGGTGGTCATTGCAGTTTGGTCCCTGTACGTGGGACCGATGAGCAAATGGCCCCTGAAAGTGTGTAACGGGTGCACATTTGCTCCATAAAGTTAATAATTCCGTTACTTCTAAATGTTTTTGTTGTTTTACGGTAATAAATGCTAAAATTGGGACTAAAATGTAATTTTTAAGAGTTTGGCTTGCCGACAAACTTAAAACTTCATTTTCCGCTTGGTTAAAACTCAGATTTTGACGATTCAAAATGTGTTGGAAAGCTATTTTCATTGTAATACCCGGCCCAGAGTGGGTGATATGATATGTTTGATATGATTTGATTGTACTACTCATACCATCAAGATGCATCTTCTTTTCGGTAGCCCAATTTAGAAGAACTCCAAGGTTAAACGTGCTTGACCTGGGGTAATTCTAGGATGGGTGACCCACTGGGAAGTGTCCCGGTGAGCACGTGAGTGAGGACAAAACGTGCTGGAAAGACTCGTGGTGGTTTGTGAGGCCAGTCCATTAAATCAAATAACGTTCCGACCCGGTTTCGGTGGCGGGGCGTTACAAATGGTATCAGAGCCGAGCTATCCGGAATAGTGAGATGAGTCTCACACGGATGGTACGGTCCTGGATGTGGACGTGGGTGTGGATGTGAATGGGCTCAACGAGGACGTTGAGTGTTTAAGTGGGGGAGATTGTAATACCCGGCCCAGAGTGGGTGATATGATATGTTTGATATGATTTGATTGTACTACTCATACCATCAAGATGCATCTTCTTTTCGGTAGCCCAATTTAGAAGAACTCCAAGGTTAAACGTGCTTGACCTGGGGTAATTCTAGGATGGGTGACCCACTGGGAAGTGTCCCGGTGAGCACGTGAGTGAGGACAAAACGTGCTGGAAAGACTCGTGGTGGTTTGTGAGGCCAGTCCATTAAATCAAATAACGTTCCGACCCGGTTTCGGGGGCGGGGCGTTACATTCATCATCTTTAAGAAAATGATTTGAAAATTATCTATCATATACATTCTTTAGAGTCTTGTGATTTCATAGGCATTGGAGCTTTTACATAATCTACCCTATATATAAGGATAATATTGATGGGTAAATTAGAAGTTAGAAATGAAGCCCTACGATCTACTAGATATTAGGGATTTTAAATTTTTAAAGATTTTAAATTAATATTATATAACTGAATATTTTGCACAATAACTACCCACCAATATTATTAAATATTTTTATTTTCATTTTTTATTAAAATAGCAAAAATATTTCGTTATTTGACATTAATATATTATTTAAGCTAGACTTAAAATGAGTTGAGCTAAATGAGGTTATATATTTTTATCTTCAAATCTGCTTTTAACAATTAACTTGAAACGTTAATCTTTCGTAATGTCACTATAAGCTATCTAGGAGCTGTTTGTCAATGAACTTGAAACGTTAATCTTTTCTAATTTAACATTTATATCTAAATTTATTAATTCATTATAAAAAAACGTTTGCTCTACCAATATAAAGAAATATATTTGATATAACCATTCTCAATTCTCATGCTTCAAATAATAATATTTGAAGAACACATTACAGGTTACAAATAACATTAGACCAAATAACATTGTAAGAGATATAGTAATAGTGTAAATGAATCATTTTCAATAGGGACGTTCTCCAATATAATTTCCCGGGGGATAATAGTTGCATGTAACAAAGTAATAACCATTTTGGCATTGAACTCTAGCACAACCAACTTGAGTAGAATCTCTCCACACAACTTGTGTATAATGCAAGCACTCTCCACCAACACATGAATTTGAGTGATAATTATAGAGTGGTTTTTCCCCAACCCACAAATCTCCTGCATCCACTGCACTGAATTCTCCCGAACCATAAGCGATATTCTCGCCATACGGTCCTCCTTCAGAATGCTCTAATTTGCAATCCGCCGATCTTATGTTCGCATAATTTTGTGCATAGCCCGCAACTGTGTTGTTCCAAATAATAGGTTGCACCCCGACTTCGGCGCGTGCCTTGTTGTGAAGGTCGACGTAGTCTTTGGGGGAATTTTGAGCGTTTGTGATATGAAACATCATGAAACCAACAAGAACGGCCATGCTTAGAAGTGAATCCTTCTTTAACAAAGCCATTTTTGTTAGTTCTATATAGTTTGATATATATGTATTTTTTTGATGTTTAATCATATAAAAGGTTTTGGTATAAATAGGAAAATATATGCCTTAAATATAGCGGTAAGTTTGACAAATTTGTCGACATATGCGAATTATTAGGGTCATATTTGTTTAATTTATTTGATTGATGGTATTATATTACAAATTGAATAACGATGATGAATATGTGAGTATATATTACGTGGTAATGGAATAATGTGATTGAATTATCCTTTAATGTGTTTGATATTTTGTTTAATTTTGTCGGAAGTTCATTAATGTTTATTCATTTAATTTGTTTTTTGCGTTTTAATTTGTGTATGCAATTTTATTTTAGTTTTGTTCTAAATACCGAGTATTATCATTACTGTACAATTAAGTACTCATATAAGTTGAACATCCATACAGTTTATTAAGGGTACTCATGTTATATGGGAGCATAATAACTCTCCTGTCTCTAAATGATTGATATATTTTAGCTTTCATGGTCAACAAAATCCAATTTAAAACGTAAATATCTACATGCGTAAAAATTATAAAAGTTGATATTTCAAAAATATATATTGAGACGAATCTAACAAGGTCCCACATGACTATATTATTTCTTATCGTTTTATGAAAATTTTTGATCAAATTTTTTAAAATTTGACTACAAAAATTAAAATGTACTAATCATTTACGGATGGAGGGACTATATAATAAAAGCCTATCATGATTTTTAATTAATATATTGCCTACTACATGTTTTAAGATTTTTTTTTTTTGTAAAATTAGCGATGTATTAAGAAATAAGTAACCAAAGTATACAAACGGGGATCAAAAACAACCTCACAGCCCATAAACAAGGCAATGGGCTATCAGACAGGCTAAGAAAAAAACTAAGGCACTTAAAACGGGGGTCCAAAACAAATGGCCCCATTAAGTATAAATATCACCACATAAACCTAGCCCAACATCCAGCCTATAAATAGATGGAGTAACCCTAGCCTTTTCGGTTGCTTCAGTTCCGCCTTAAAAGAACCTACTTCATTAAAAGCCTTAGGAGGCAGATCAACACTCTTCTCTAATCACCCAAAACAAAGCTCTCCCATATACATCTCTAGGAGTCTTCAATGAAGACAAACCTCTTCCCAACCCTAGATCAGAGAAGAAGCCAAGATGCATGTGCTCAGACACTAAAGGTTACCCCCCGGTGATGGTCGTGCTTGGTTGAGGAGTAGTGGAGGCGATTTGTCTGCTTCCATGAAGTAAACAGCGAATAGGTACACCTCCTGAGGTGATCTACATGTTCCTTCCCACAACAACTTGTTTCGTTGATTCCAATATCCTAGAGACAGGTAATCCATATCTTGAACTTGTCTGGAGGTATTTTGACTCGTGTAGCCTCATAATAATCTCTGAAATTATCTGGGATGTAATCCATGTGAGGCATTTTAAGGATATCCCTGAGCTCCTAAGCATACTTGCATGTTATGAATAAGTGATGGACACTCTCGTTTTCAGATTTGCAGAAAAGGCATTTTGGACATACTTCCATTTTCCTCTTCAGCATGTTATCTTTCGGTGTTATCCAGTTATGAATCATTTTAAAGATACTATGTTTAATCTTGCCTGGGAGCTTGAGTCTCCATAAATGTGAAAAAAACTCTATCTTGACTCATGTTATTGCTAGATCATGTAGCCTCTGTTTCCCCCAGTTGTTGGATGTGATTGTAGGTTGTTTTAACTGTAAAAACACCCGTCGCATGTGATTTCCATTTGGGTAGATCTGGGCTGTCTAGCCTAGTTAGGGGGGGGGGTCTGAATAATTGCCTCAGCATCGAGTGGGAAAAAAATGGCATTAATAAAATTGACCTTCCACACCCCAATCTCATGATCAATCAAATCGCCAACTGAGAGATGTTGCAGTTGTGGGGGACTCGAGTTTGTTAGTCTGACCCATTTATGTTTCCAGATATTAATGTCATGGCCGTTACCTAATTCCCATGCTACTCCTTTTTCTATGAGGTGCCTTGTTGACAGGATACTCCTCCAAGTGTAGCGCGGCTTGCAACCCAATGATGCCGTCCAGAAGGATCCTTGAGGGAAGTACTTTGCCTTGTAGACCCGTGCCAGGAGGGAATCCGGAGACGATAGCACTCTCCAAGCTTGTTTACAAAGCATTGCTTGATTGAATCCCTGTGTATCTCGGAAGCCGAGCCCCCCTTTTCTTTTGGTTTGCATAATGTACTCCAGGATATCCAATGTAATTTCTTTTTGCCGTCTGAATCCGATCCCCACCAAAAATTAGATAGAACCGAGTTGATTTCGTTGCAAATATGTTTAGGCAACTTGAAACAACTCATAGTGTACGTGGGGATCGCTTGTAATACCGATGAAAGAGAAACTTCCTTTCCTGCTGTAGAAAGAAG
This sequence comes from Echium plantagineum, assembly GCA_003412495.2. Classification (NCBI taxonomy): domain Eukaryota; kingdom Viridiplantae; phylum Streptophyta; class Magnoliopsida; order Boraginales; family Boraginaceae; genus Echium; species Echium plantagineum. Next base: position 5,209,107 of record CM016568.1, on the reverse strand, counting down.
CCGAGGCTTCCAATTATTGACTTTGGATTTCACCCTTTCTACCAAATGGGTGAACACCTCTTTCTTGGAGGATCCAATTGTCGATGGAAGACCAAGGTAGTTACCATGTGAAGGCACCTCTGGAATGCTTAACATATCAGAGATTACCTTCCTTGCTTCCCCTGGCACATTGGGGCTAAATGATCGTAGATTTCTGTGGGCTGACTAATTGGCCCGACCAGTTCTGATAAGTAGTCAGAATCTGTTTGAAACTGGCAGCTTTCTCAAGGGTTGCCTCCCCAACTAATAACGTGTCATCTGCAAACATGAGGTGGGGTATGGCCGCCATATCCCCAAATTTTATGCCTTTTAAAGATCCTAACCTGCATGAGTCCTGAAGCAGTGACATAAGACCCTCGGTACATAAGATAAACAGATAAGGGGATAGAGGGTTTCCTTGCCTCAAACCCCTTCCTGGGTTAATATAACCTGTTTGGTCACCATTGACCAAAAGGGAGAGTATGTGACTGATTCTACATGACTCATGATGAGATGAATCCAGTGATCACTGAAGTCAAATTTAATCAGCATAGTTCTCAAAAATGCCCACTCAATCCTATCATATGCCTTCATCATATCAAGCTTTATAGACATGTATCCTGTAGGGCCCCTTTTCTTTTTCTTGATTGTATGATGGATTTCATATGCTAGTAGAATATTGTCCGTAATGAGTCGATTAGGCATAAACGCACTCTGAGATTCTGAGACAAGTGAGGGCAGAACCGATTTCAATGTATTTGCCAGAGCCTTTGCTATGATCTTAACACTAGTGTTACAGAGAGCAATGGGGCGGAATTGAGCCATAGAAAACGGCTTGGGGACCTTCGGAACCAGAGTGATGAGGGTGAAATTGAGCTTCCGGAGCCTGAATCCCTCATTTAAAGCCCTCAAACCCATTCTTGTAATATCAGCTCCCACAATCTCCCACAAGTGTTTAAAAAAGGATGCAGGCATACCATCCGGACCTGGTGATTTCGACCCTTCCATTGAAAACAAGCTATGCTTAATATCTTCATCTGTGAAGGGAAGCTCGAGGAGGTCCTTATCTCTTTGACTTAATCGTGGGGTGAGCATGTGGCTTAGTAGATGTAAGCAGTGCACGGCTGGGAAGCAAATAGATTGGAACACAAATCTATTGCAAGTGCATTTATTTGATCCCGGCCCCTGCAAATGACCCCATTCGCATCCTGTAGTTCTAGAATTGAATTAGTCCGACCACGTTGGACTGATAATGCATGGAAGTATGCCGTGTTACGGTCTCCTTTGACCCTCCAAAGATTTCTGGAGCGTTGACACCAATAGATCTCATCCGCCTCTCGTAGCCTGTCAATGTCCTTTGCCAATATACAAGCTTGCCTTTTTGACGTAGTCGTGATGGTGTTCTGTTGGAGAGCATCAAGTTGATGTTGCTTCTCCTGGATGCACCGTCTGGCATCGCCCAAGGATTCTCGTTTCCACTTTAGAAAACCAAGTTTAGTGTTCCTAATACTCTCAAATACTTGCCGGCCAGGATCCACATGTGTATCCTTAGCCCAGGCCTCTTGAACAACCGCCTTGGTCTCCTCAAACAGACACCAACCATCCTCAAATCTAAATCTTGGTTTAGGTTTAACACTTTCGTTACTCGGACTATTCCACTGAAGTAGAATCGGAAGGTGGTCCGAAGAATTAAAAGTGAGATGGGTAAGAGTTGTTTGAGGAAAGAGACTATTCCATTCTTTGCTAGCAAGGCTCCTATCAAGCCTCGCTCTGGTAGAGTGTGGGGAAATGAAATTGTTACACCAAGTATAAGGGAAACTAGAGAATTCAATATCAAAAAGCCCACAATCGTGAACCACTTGGCGGAAATTTTCCATTTGCAATTTGGGACGACGACGAGTGTGGGAAACATACTCACTATCATTACAAACCTCATTAAAATCTCCTATAAAAACAGTAGGTAAAGGAGACAAATTAACATAAAAATCTAAGTAAAGACCAAGATAATTTCCTTCTCCGGACTTCATGGTGCCCATAGAATCCCACAAGCCTCCATGTAGTCGCATCACCAGTCGTAACATAATCTTCAATGTGGTGTGAAGAGTAGGATTTCACTTCAATCTCTACCGTCCTATCCCAAAACAGAGCTAGCCCCTCCTTTCGGCCCTTGGCATCACTAAGGGATTTGGTTTTTTAATCCTATGCTTAATGAAATCACACTCCTTAGAACTTAATTTTGTTTCAATTAAAAAGACAATCATTGGTTTCTTGGTGACAACCAAATCGACTAGAGAACGAACTGCTCGAGGGTTTCCCAAACCTCGCTACCATGCCAACAGACTCATTCTTCTCGGCCGGACTGCTCCGCAGTCTCGGCCGTTGGTGAGTGTGAGTCAGAAGCGTCCAATCCATCTGCCAAAAGAGACATCTTCTTGGTAGGGGATTCACGACCCTTGTGGCGCCCATACGCTTCTTGGTTGTAGCTACATACTTGTCTGCTTTGTGTTTATCCCTAAGCAGCTTCCCTTTCATCCTCAGATCCGCCCGCACTGGCCTTTCCACAGGCTTACTAGCAGCCTGAAAGTCAAAGAATTTAAGCGTTTCGAGTAAGTCCCCCGGACGCTTGTCACACCCCATGTGAAGTTCTTCTAATTGCGTTGTAGGCTGGACTGGATCAGAGGGTGTTAAAACCCGGGCCACATCATGTTGGAATTATGAGGTGTTTGACACGTCATAATTAATGCCCGTTGAACAATTCGATTGTTCGTAGTGATTACTTATTTAAAGTTAAGTTCATACGTATATTATATGTTTGACAATAATATACGAGCTGGGAATGAATTCGAAATATATTAGGAGTCATGATGGTTTTACTAGGGCCCGCTCATGATTTATATGTTAGTAAAATACTTGGTTGATATTTTATTAACATATGGCTAATATTATTTCGATCCTAGAAGGTCACACACAAACAATGCACTTGATTTGCAATATGATTGAAACTTCCGGGTTAAAAGTGTAAATGTCAAAGAAGAAAAGGTCAAATGACCTTTGGTTTTTGAATTAAAACACACACTTAATATTGTATTGAGTGGTGCTTAAATGGTCAAATGACACACTTAATATTGTATTAAGTGGTGTTTATATGAGAGAAGGAAAAATCAAATGACACACTTAATATTGTATTAAGTGGTGCTTAATGGTGAAGACGTTACATTGTGTTTTTAATATGATTAAGACCACCATTATCATCTCATTTATGTTGTCATGATGATTTACATGGAGGTTACGTTTTGGTTTTAATATGATTAAGACCAACATTATTATCTCATTTATATTGTCATGATGGTTTCCATTTTGGTTTTAATATGATTAAGACCACCATTAATACCTCATTTATTCATGACTTTTTCATGACACTATAAATTGGTTGTATTGTATGACAATTGAATCATAAGTTTTCCATAGAAATCAATTGTGAGACAATTGAAAAGAAGAAGGAAAAAAATTTCCTCTCTTTTTCTCTCTATTTTTTGGCCGTAATTAGCACACCAGGGAAGAAAATTGTTTCCTCTTGGTTAAATCTTTTTCAAAAACACTCAAGCTCTAGTTGCTTCAAGGAAGGAATCAAGCTTGCGTTGGTGTGGACTAACTAGAGAGAGGGACAACGTCGCTCTTCCGCTGCGCACTCAATCACGCTTCAAGAAGTACTCACTAAATTCATAGTTTAAATGTGTTTTTCGCAACATTGTATTCGATCGTTTCTATGTGTTTTACATAATTGATATGTAAAATGCATAGCAAAAACCAACACATCAACCTTAGAGGACTCCCCAACTTTGAAATTTGGGAGGTTACTAAATTTGGCACAAAAGTCTCCCGTAATAAAGTCCCCAGTATTAACCTCCATTAATGTCGAAGTTTGACCATTCAAATCTTGTGGTAACGTATCCGTTTTTTCCAAGGGCTCATTTATGGTGGCTTCAAACCCAGGGGGAACCACGGAGGGATCCAGGGCCCGAGCAGCCTCCTCTCTCTCCTCCGGCGTAGCCTGGTCCGTTGGTAGTTGCCACCGATCCTCCTCCTCGATGAGGGTGGCATCCGTCAGTTGTAATTCCAGCCAAGTCCTCTCCAAGGGTGCTTTAATACTTTCACTCAGCCTAACCATTGTCCTAGGCTCCACGCCAGAGGGAATCAGTGGACAATGTCGTATTAAGTGACCAATAAATCCACAATGAAAGCATATCAAAGGCAGCCTCTCATACGACACCGTACTGGGGATGCTCTTACCACCAAAGTTGACTGACACTCTGAATTTGAGAGGACGTAACACATTGATCGTAACACGAGCCCGAAAGAATTTTTTACCAATCTTATCCCTACGGAGCTCCATAGTTTCACACTTGAGGAAGGCCCCTAAAAGTTTAGAGGCGACCTCTTTGGTGAGATATTCACCAGTAAGTCCGCGGATCTGGACCCAGAAGTAGCATTCCTCATATTGCAGACTTTGAGGATCCTCTCCTTGTACCCATTCTCGCATAAAAATCAAATTATTGTCAAAACACCATGGCCCCGCCTCAAACACACGATGCTTTGTCTCAAGATCAGGGAAAAACACATGCAAAAGGGGACCCTCCACACGATTGAGTTTCAACTCCTTACAGTTCCAAGCCTTAGCCATCGCAGCACTAAAGCCTTGGGTACTCACGAAACCTATCTTCAAAGCATGCACCTTTACATACAAGGATGCAGAGCATTCAACTATCCTCAGCGAGGCCGCACTCAATCAAACCCTTAAGGTATTCTGCATCCATGGCTACTTGTTTGTTTAAAACGAGAAAATAATTATGACAAGAATGGAACCACAATAGCCAAATATGACTAATAAGCAAAGTGTGTAGTAAACACTAGTGATGAGTGAGCCATAGCAACAGGGTGCCTAAGGTATATATAGCCTCACAAGATCGAAAATTGGGGGCATAGATCCGTGATTGATAGGAATCAAATTTAATCATCCAGAAAGTTTGACCAAAATTTGCTAAGAAAAAGGATTTAGAGAAAATTATGGAAATTGTAATCCAGGGGGTTGAATAGATTTGGCTCGCATTAACCATGTGAGATCAAATCAAGAAAAGAAGGAAAGTTGCTCTAAGAAAACTTAGAGAGAATTTTGCTCTAGAGAGAATTCCCATGTTTTAAGATTTCTAAGGATCCAAAAGACTAATATAAATGATAAAACGATAATAATGTGTTCGTCAAAACAAATTTAACTATTACACAGCTAGTAATGTTTCATGTAACCAATGGGGAAGGGGATAAAGCCAATGTGCTTCCTTTTTCACTGCACAATTCCAATGAGCTATAATATGAGCCACATTGTTCGAATTTTGTCAAATGCATGGAAATGTTGCATCGACCATATGAACTTTGGCATGAAAATGAGAAAACAATCTCTTAGTGTACATATGAACTCATTTTAGTTAAAAGTGTTGGAATTAGAGAGTGAATGCAAAATTGTGTACTATATAGAAGGATTATCAAGGAGTTGATCACTTTATATAGTGGGTTTCTTAGGCATTTAGTATATTAATATTCATACTATGCCTAAGCCTCCCTGGGTGCGTGAGCGGTGCAAGACCATTACAAACGTTCTGGATGAACTCGAAGTTCGACTATGCACCCTAACTAATCTTTAATTCGATTTTGCACTCCAAAGGCTTTCAGACCTTTGGCCTTCTTCCGTTTTGTTATAATGGCGGAAGCAAATTAACAATCTGAAGTGAATCTTAGACAAAGAATCACGTAAAGTGCACGAAAGTAAAGAACACCTAGGATTAAAGTGGTATCCCTTGTTAGGACTACTCCACGGGCTCCAAGCCACAAACAATTCACTATAACTGGAAGATCAGGTTACTGAATTGATCAATTAGATCTCAGATGAATAAAATTATTAGCATACACTATTCCTAGAATGTGATTATAAGACTCACTATTCCAGAATTCTTAACCTATGCGTTTTAGTCTCATCTCTATGGCTTCTAGACCTCAGAGAATAGAAAACAGGATATCTATTCTCTGAGTCTTCTTTTCGACACATACAAGTCTAATGAACAAGTCTCCTATTTATAGGTAATCAGGAAAACCTGATGAAACTAGGAGAGAAAGCCCAAAGTCCATCTGAAAAACGCCAAAGCCCTCGCGGCTTCAGATCCGATCCATTGCTGTAAAACGGATTCAAGGCATATTCCTAACAAACTTCACCTTGACTTGAATCCTCCTCAGATCTCAGCTACACAGACACTCTTCCCAATGCACTAGAATGCACTACAACAACCAGATTTGCTTAGATAGTGAAATAAACGTGTGTGCCAGATGTACGCGCTCATACTAGATGCACCACAAACTACTGATGTGACTCTGCCTCAGATGTTCCAAACTGCACTAGATTTACCAGTTGTACCAAATGTACTAAAGAACTCAGATGTGATAGAAGTATCCTAAAGATAGCCAGAAGAGATAACAAATGCCCAACATCTTCATCTCCTAATATTGCCTTGCCACCAACCAACTCCAGATGTGTTGATCACAACACCAGATGAATAATAAACAGAAAAACTATTCTCCAAAACTGTGACAGAGGTGCCCAAACCGACACCAAAAGAATAGACGATGTCCAACATCTCCATTCCATATTGCCCTGTCACTGGGCTGTCCCAGCTCAGAACAAAATAAACGGTTGCTCCAAACGTCGTTGAACCTCACCTTGCGGAATCCTCTTCACTCTCTGTTGGTGTCCGGACCTGACCACACCAACACCACATGAAGAACCAAATTGGGAACTAGTGTATACCAAAGCATGCATGTCTTCTATCCCACCAGTGTGAACACAACATGTGTTCATCCCCTTCAGACGCTGCACCGAGTAGTCCTTCCAACCTCTGATCATCAGAACCTTGAAGTGACGAAACATCCTCTCCAATAGTAGCCTGCCATTGAATAGAATCAGCACCAGCAACAGGTAACCCATGAGAATCGAATTCCTTTGCAACCAGGAAAGCAGATGCCAACTCATCCTCATGGTCGTACCTTTCATAAGGTACCCCAGCAGTAAATTTCTCAAGACATTCTAAAGTTACCTTGTGATGTTCCATTGAAGCCACTGAAGTAATTGCCTCTAAAAGTAAACGAGAAAAGCCCTCCTCTGACTCACTACTAACTTTAGCCTCTCTCTGCTCCACTTTATTCTCAACACCACAACAATCTGACTCAGAGGACGTCCTACCATGTTAAACATACAAAGATCCACGTCTCACACCTTTCAAAATCACATTCGAGCCCTTGTAGACAGTCAAGCCTCCACCATCTTCGCTAAAACGAAACCCCTTCTAGATAACAAATTCATCGTCAAGTGAATTAATTGTCTTACCAAGTTCAATGTACAGACTTCTCCGGAATCAAGGACAAATACATCGGTGTAACATGTGTCATCCACTACAACAAGGGACATGTCCTTTTCGTGATGCGTACTACCGTTGGCAATCACGATAATACCACCCCGAGACCCCTTTCTGTTGCTGCCTCCTCTTGGGACATACCAGACCCAACTCCATATGTTGTAGCGCACACTAGTCGCACTCGGACCCATCATCGGCCTATTGAAGAACTTCTTCTCCGATGTATCATGATCTCCACTAGTATCAACCAGTGCATCATGAACGTCCAAACAAAAGACTATGTGAGAATTACTTACTATGGAGGGCATAACTAACCTTATCCGGAACGTAGAGACTGAAACTAATTTCCCCCATTAAGCTCTTCAAAAATAGTGACTTCACCACTCATCTTCTTCACAAAACTAACCCACAGGCTCTTATACCAATTTGTTATAACGGCGGATGCGAACTAACAATCGGATGCGAATCTTAGACAAAGAATCACGTAAAGTGCACGAAAGGAAAGAACACCAGGAATTAACGTGGTATCCCTAACGATATGTTAGGACTAATCCACGGGCTCCAAGCCACAAACAATTCACTATAATGGGAAGATCAGGTTACAAAGTTGATCAATCAGATTTCAGATGAATAAAATCACTAGTATACACTATTTCAAGAATAGGATTATGAGACTCACTATTCCGGAACTCCTAACCTATGCCTCAAGTCTCATGTTTATGGCTTTTAGACCTCAGAGAATAGAAAACATGAATTGTATTCTCTGAATCATCTTTTCAACTCATATAATTCTAATGAACAAGTCCCCTATTTATAGGTAATCAGGAAAACCTAATGAAACCAGGAGATAAAGGCCAAAGCCTATCAGAAAAACGCCAAAACCCTCGCGGCTTCAAATTCGATCCATTATTGTAAAACGGATTCAAGGCATATTCCTAACACGTTTTGAGCTGAAAGGACTCAACTATTAAATTCATTGGCTGTTATGCCTCTTAACTACTGCAGAGTTAAGATGACAATGAATAGTGAAGTAAAGGTGTGCCAGATCACCACCCTAGAACCATCTATATAATTGGAACAGCCTCCCCTATAAAACACACAACAAAATCCAAAATAAAAAATCACACTTTCTCTCTAGTAATAGCTCTTGCTTTGTTCTTGGTACGATTACGCTGCTTAGAGTGCTTCTAAGGCATTGCTTCCACATACCTTAGCACCGATTGGGTAGGGGCAAATTCGTTTTAAAGAAATTGTAATACAAGCCTTGGTGAATGTTTCGTCTACTAAATTTCTTCCCTACAAAAATTTATCTATTACTCATTTGGTTTCCCTGTTTATTCCCTACAAAAAGTTTACGACAAGTCGTGAAAACAAAGCACATATTAATTATGAAGGTAATTTTCACACTAATCAAATTGTAAAAGAACCTATTATTCGCTATAAAAATAATAATTATAATTACATTATTACAAATCACATTTTAATTATGAAAATTCAAGATGAGAAATGCTATTAGATATGTATATATATATATATATGAAGTTAAACTACATACTTAAAAGTAATTTTGATATCGGCTTTTTTTCATCTAGGCCCCTGAACTAATTAGTAAATCCCAAATCAGCCCTTCCCACCTTTTTTTTTCCCAAATAGGCCCCTGGACCCCAAAAATGGCACCTGAACTTTCATTTTTTCCATTTTTGCTGACTTTTTCAGATTTTTGACTTTTTAAAATCCTTAACCCAAGGGCAAGTTAGTCATATTGATCACCTAACTTGTTAAATCGTTTTACATCACGTGCCCATCACATGGTAGTTAATTAGGGGCACTTTAGTAATTTTACGTTTTAATTTTATGAAAAATTGTTTAAACCCATTAAAACAAATTCAATCCTCAATTCAAGTGATGGGCTATTTTAATGGGACGAATTAAGAATTGGGTTTATTTTAATGGTTAGCGATAATGTCAGAGCAATTTTCATATTGCTGGAGCAAAATTACCTTTAATATCTCTTATGCCATTTGATTATATGTCTTATAATTACAATATTGATTGTTAATGATAGAATACTTTGATTTCTATTTGAAGAATGAAAACATGAATAAATGTTATAGTTAACAATTGATATTTCGCTGAAAATATAGTTTGATAAAAGGGGTATAAAATGAATTCAGCATGATTTTGCTCTGGCAACATGAAAGTTGCTCTGGCATTATCGCTAGCCTATTTTAATGGGATTAAACTATTTTCATAAAATTAAGATAAGAAATTACTAAATTGCACCTAATAATTAACTACCACGTGATGTGCATGTGACATAATTAGTCCATAATTATCATTATTAGTGAAGAATGTGGTGAATGGGAATGATTTAACAAGTTAGGTAATCAACTGGGACCTTTCAAAAGTTAGGTGATCAACTGGTTCCATGCCCTAATGTTAAGTGATCATCCTAGCCGTTTGCCGTTAAATGAAAAAAACGTGTCTGAGGAGGTCTCAGGGGCACATTCAAACGACTAGAAATATAGGGGCACATTGAAACCAATTTGATAGTACAGGGGGCAACTTGTGAATTAGCCTTATTTATATTTTTTTGTGATAATATGTAAGGACACTATGCATCCTATTACTAAAGTATAACAATTTTAGCTTCTTATATATGATAAGTAGTGTTATTAAACATGAAATTGTGAATTAAGTAATCTTTGAGCTACGAAGTAAACTATATTAGGAAAAAATGATCATAAGTGACACACCAACTGATAACCCAGTTCAGTAGCAATGGTACCTACATCTAGGGGCATCCTGCCCAAGAAAGAATCCACTATGAAAAGATCATTTACAAGAACGGACTTATACCAATCGCCCTTGATTCGACTCTTCAACAATTATTTAATTCAATCTATTCATCATCCCGACGAGGCAATCTCTAATAGATAAGTTGTGTGTGAGAGTCAAGGTTACTAACGTATGAGAGATCAACAACCTAACATGTAACCTAGGAAGAAAAACTATAAGAGACTCCTAAGAACAATTATTATGTGCTACAAGTCAATATAACTCTTTTGATGCTAGATAGTGAAAAATGTTTCGAAATGAATGAATTGTCTTGTTTGCTTGGCCTTTTTATAGCTAGTCCTTGAATGAGTTAGCACATCTCAATCCCGAGATTTGATTGTCAATCAATTCTGCAAGATGAGATGTTTTCCATTTTTGTCGTAGGATTTAAAAAACCTTCCTTGTTTAGCTTTCAATCAAATCCTTAATCAAATCAGCCGAATCAATATTCGATTGATCTCCGATGCTTTTAGTCAAGGCTCCTTGATACTCGGTCTTGACACAATCAGTGATATTTTCTTATTAGAAAATATCTTCAGTCAATCCTCCCCTTGAACCTCGGATTTGACTGATATGTAAACCCATCCATTTGGGCTAACATTTGGTTCAATTTAGTTTGCTCTTCTAACATGTTTTTGCAAACCACATATTGGTATATCAATTGGTTCAAAGAAAAACTTGACCCAATATATATGAATCAACAAGATATATACACCAAAATATATTTGAAGATAAACTATATTGTTAGAAATAATGTTGATATTTTATATTAAAATATAGGGGTACGAATGCATACGGGTTTGTTAACCGAACCGAATCAAAACCGGCTGTTTGGTTCGGTACTTTAACGGATCAGTTCGATTTCGGTTTTCGCTAACCGAAAAATTGGTTAAAAACCCGATCCGATCCGTTAATATTTAATTTAGTTTTTTATATATATTTTTAATGTATATAACCTTTTTTTGTAAATTGACTATGAGGTGTGTATCAAATCCAGGACCTTCTGGTCACTAGCAAAAGTTCTTTCCACTAGGCTATCCGATTAATTCCTAATGTATATAGCCTTAAATCTAATTTCTAACCTAAAGAATGAAAATAGCCTCACGCCTCACCTCCCTTCCAACTTCATTCTCATCCAATTATTCCTTCATAGGTCACCCTCACGCCTCGTCCCATCCTCAACTCCAATCTCCTTTACTTTATAGATAGTCTAGCATCGATTTAAGTTTTGCGTGTTTCAATTCAATTGTCCAGTTTTTAATTACCACAAATCATTTGTTTGATTATTTGTTCAATTCTTTTATAAAATGATGCCAATGAGGATTAATTACTTGATTGATATTTGATTAAACAAGTGAGGATTCAACAATCTGAGGATAACATGTGTTTGTTATTTGTTCAATTCTTTGTTTATTATTTGTTCAATTTTCTATCCCTAATTGTCCTCTGAGTTTTAACATTGATGTCAATTAAGATCAAGATTGTGTCGATTCACTATAATTTTTTCAATTCTGATTTTTTTTAATTTTAGTAAATCGGTTGGCAAACCGAGCCGGTCCGAAACCAGGTGTTTTAACCGAAATCGATTTTTTCGGTTTTGGGGCTGGTTCGGATCTTTTTTTTCAAAAAAACCGAGATGTCGGATGGTAGTTGTATAACCCAGCTATATGACTGTATGAATACCATCTTAAAAGGGTTGGCAGTTGTTGATCCCAACGTTGACTAGACGAAAGCTTTTAAGTAGTAGTAATCCTAGCAATGATCTGGATGAGAGACCCCTTAACCGGATTATAAGCTGATACTGTAGTTGATGAGTTGATATTATAAACGTTCATTTCATATGTTATAGGTTGAGTTGTGTTGGTAGTATATAGTTGAGATGATGTTATGTTGCTTACATTTATTTATTGATGCTACTTATATTTTCAGTTGTATCTTATTGTTTATATTTTCAGTTGAATCTTGTTGTACTTTTATGTTGGTATCCGATTTGACTATGGAAGGTAAGTTGTCTCTACCCACTTATATATGCATATCTTTACTCATGAGCACAATGTGTGGTCAACACCACCTGTGCGGTAAGTATTCACAAACTTTTTAGCTTACACCCCCTTTTTCCACGCATTTATGCCAGGTTCTAGTTGATCATTGAAGTCTAGTAGTTGTGTATCGTTTAGAGCTTGAAGGAGAGACGTTGGTGGCTAGGAGTCCTCAACAGTCATTAGATGTCTATGTATCATTACGGAGTCTTTTAGACATTTATGTTGTTGCCATCATCGGATATGTTATAGATTTGTTGACACATGATGTATTGTAATGTGTTGTATAGTTCACCACGATGGATCGACATTTTTATAATATAAATGAAGTCTTTTCCTGTCGTCATCCATCGTACTGTAACTCTGGTTTTCATTGTACGATGACTCTGGTTTTCATGTTGCTACCAAAAGAAATTCGTGAGCAATTTTTTGTTTCTTCATACTACAACAATTTTCTGTTTTTCCAATAACAAAAGTAGAGTTAAACTCTTGATCCATCCATTTCCTCTTGGTAAAGTGTGGAAAACCAACAAAAAAGAAAAGCAAAACAAACGCCATCACTGTTAGAACAGGTCATAGCATCCTGGAAGCTAATATGATCGATCTCAATGATGTCATCTAGATTGGTCTTACGACGAAATTCAATAATACTATTGAACAAACAAACACATTGAGAATTACGTTGGAAGTCAATGTCAATCGAATCAGACAAACCTTGACATTCAAGATTTCTTGAGTGATTCAGGGACAGACCTGGGGGGGGGGGGGGGGGAACCAGCCCTCCTAGGTCTTTCGATATCGTCATATATTGTATATTGTTTTTGGGAATTTTTTTATATAAAAAAATAAAAAGTGTAACTAAACGAAGTAAAAGGCTAGCTTAGTTGGTTAGGAGCTTCCACTAAAAGGTGGAGGTCATGGGTTCAAGCCCCCTAACACACATAATTTTGAACTTTTGTTGATTCTTTAACATTCTTTTTTAAAATTTTGGCCCCCCAATTTAATATTTTTAAAAGTTGGCCCCCTTTATTTTCATCCTGGTTTCGCTCCTGTAGTGATTAGAACTTTTTGTAATAGTTGATTTTTGAAAGAAAAATTGGACTTTTTGAAAGAAAATCAGAAGAAAGATGATGAAAGAGCAAAAGAAAAATAAAAAAAGAAGAGTTGGAGTGGAAAAAAAGGTGGATAATAAAGGAAAAAAATGACAAAATTTGGTGTTTACACTACACTAAACGAGAAAGAGAAAGATCAAGTTTATTCTTGATCTAGTGAGCATACTTGTTAGATTTTTCTTTAGATTAGTATATAAATGAGAAAAAATTATCGAAATGGTCCGTGTAAATATATGCAAGTTGCACTTTGGTCTCAGTAAATGGTCGATCTGCGGAAATAGTCCCAGTAATTGGTACGTTTGGTGCACTTTAGTCCCTAACTTAACTTGGGTGTTAAAAATAGACGGAAACTCGTGATTAGAGGTTAATTTCAAGGTAAAAACATAAATTTAGTCATGCAGCTACCTAGACAAGAAATTAGAACTTAAAGTGGGGTAAAAAACTTAAAATTAAACTATAATATCTAAATTCCAATCTGATTTCTCTCCAAACCTTTTCCTTCTTTACAATTCACACTTTCCCTCGAGACTAGGGGTGGATAAAAACCGAATATATATCAAGTAATTCGAGCTCGAATTCGACTAATGACTAATCGTATTCGTAGGTTATCGAATTCGAACCGAGCACGAATAGTAAAATGATATTCAATTTAAATTCCAATAAGCATTCAAATAATTTAATTTTAAATTCGATATTCGTGAATACATACGCTTAATTATTCTAATCAGGTCATATTCGATAATTGGTTCGTATTCGATATTCGATTCATATTCGGTACTCGCATTCGATATTTGGCATTGATATTTGTATTCTATTTGAACTAGATACTCGAACGATGTAGCAATTTCGAAAACTAATACACAATATTAATGCTAAAATTTCCGAGAACATAAAAGAAACAAAATTCTGAAGTTTTTTTTGTATATTTTTATTAGAAACAAAACTTGATACTCGTTAGCATAACATCAGTAGAAGGTTTTAGGGCCTTTTTGATAAATCTAAAAAACTGAAATCTGAAGTCTGATTGGAAGTGACTGAATGTTGAATGCTGAATTTGAATTGTAACCGAATCTGAATACTGGATCTGTTTAGTTGTTTGATAACGTTTTCCATAATTTTATAACATTTTTATTGCGTTTCTATAATTTCCAAAATGTTTTAATATTTCAATTATCCGAAATTTTTAATCCTTTAGCGTGAGGGAAGAAAAGGAAAGAAGTTTGAGGTAGAGGACATATATGGAAAATTAATATCAATGCCGTCTAAATTGATTCAGACAATAAAATTAAGTTCAAATTTTTAACCTAAAAATCTATCAAGGATTTTGACAACATTTTATTTGATTCAGTCCTTCAAAAAAATATTTAACAAACAAAGCTAATAAAAAAAGGTCTGTAATCATCTAGCCTACGTTCTTCATATCTTTATCAAACACCCCTTAGTGTTAGATATTATTAAATGTTAGTTTTTTAGTGTTGCCCCAAATTAATACTCCCTCTGTTCCAAAATACTTGACTTCACGTTTTTCGAAACACAACTTCAATCATCAATTACTTTATATTTACATTATATAAAATTACAAAAAAATAATATTATGAAAGTAGTTTGAAAAACGAATTCAATTATGAAAGTTTACTCTCCACACCGTATGTTATTCCAGTTGTTAAGACAATAGGTATAACAGATATATGACAGGTATTTAAAACACACACCAGAATTGGTAACCCAGTTCCGTGTCAACACACGTACCTCTGGGGGGCAGCCTGCCCAAGGAAAACTTCACTATATAAAAGGTGACTTACAAGGAGGGACTTACTAGTATGCCCGATACTCTCTCTCGCCCTAACTATGCCTTTTCAATATAGGCTTTCCTCTATTTTGATAAGATGATTTACAAGCTTCAATTGTCTAAAATCCTCACTGTTGTTATAAGATAACAACTGTAAAATCAGTATAGAAGCTAGATGATTGCTTCTATACAAATATGCCTAGAACACTAATACACGAACCTTTGCTTAAAAGCTCTTAGGTGTGTATATGAATACAATGAATAAAAGGTGTGAGAACAAGTGTGATACACTGTCTCCTTTTATACTAGGCTTCGGCTCCTCAACATTCAATTTAGTCAATCACCAATAAATGTCCGATTGACAAGAATCCGCCGATTAAATGCTCCTCAATCTTCAATTTAGTCAATCATCAATAAATGCCCGATTGACAAAATCCGCCTATTAAATGCTCCTCATTGCTTGACCTTGTCCGCATTTAATTATGAATTAACTTGGTCTTCGGTGATAATGTCCGCATCATAAACTCCCTTTATTCAGCATTAATCACCTATGTCCGCATCATATATTCTGCATTAATCACCTTCGGATTTTCTTAGAGGAGTTGACTTTGATTAATCTTTTGTCCAATGCTCGTTTGAATTTAGCATCATTAATGCATTGTTGTTAACACATGGTCTAGTGAAAAACTTCATCCAACTCGTACATGCTATGTACCAACAAGCTCCCCCTTTGGGTAAGTTTTTCATGACAAGTACCTCCTGTTGTTTTGTAGGGTAGGATGATCCATGCTTAGTGATTAATCAACAGTCTTCTTAAGAGATAATCAACTCCACTGATTAGACAGTGAGCACAGTAGATATTCATGTTCAAGATACATGAAACATAGGAACACACACATAAAGTCTTCAACATAAACAACATAACAATAAAAAGATAGAGTTTTTAGTGTTCCCCCAATTTACTCCCCCTATTTGGCATAAAAACATAGCCAAAGCCAAAATAGAGGGTCTTCATCAAATTCTTCACTCCTCATCTGACTGTTCATCAACTGGTTCATTGTCAGCAACATTGGTAGCAACATTTGGTCTACCAGTCCTCTCCAACTCTTTGATCTTCCTGTCCACATTTGCAAGCTGCTGCTTCTTGGCCTGGATTTCTTCTGTTAGCCTTTGTTTATCAGCCAAGTAGACAGCCATGAGAATCTGTGCTGTGGGATCATTGGAGGTGAAAGGTGGTGGTTGATCAACCTTCTCCACTGGAATATCAGCCTTGTGAGTATGCAGCAGCTTGTCACTGATGATGACAGCCTTGGATTCTGTTCCAGGTCCATCCTCTTCACTCAGCAAATCAGGCCTCTGTTCCAACAGTATGCCACAAATCAAGTTAGTGAACCCAATTGGCTTGTTCTTTGCAAAAGACAGGGCATGGTCCACAATTTGATCAATTATGACTTGGCCAAAGTTGAGCTGTCCAGTTCCTAACACAAACAGTTGTTTTCCCATGAATTCACTAATATTTGTGCTGTTTGTTGATGGGACCAAGCTACATATGGCTGCCTTGTGAAGGATGGAGTACTTAAGGCTCAAGGCAGAAGCTGGCAGATGTAAGCCCTTAGATGGCCATTGAGTTACTCCCCCTGCTGTGATTTCAGTCACAATATCATTCAACCTCAACAGCTGGCCAGTTTCTCCCTTATCCTCTCTTCCCAGAAAGTCATTGATAATAGTGGGACTGAAGATAAACTCATAGTCTCTGAGATGGACTCTGTAGAACATTTCATGAGTAGGATCCCTGATCTCAACAGTCATAGCACTGATAAATTCCTTCACCAGTTTAGCCCAGTGCTTCCTTCTCACCAGCATACATGTTATACCACTTGCTTCTAGCACTTTCATGTAAGTGCAGTTGTTCAAAGTGGTGTCTGATAGGTGCTTTTCTGGCCAGATGATCCTTGCACACACAAATTTCCATTTTGTTCTCTGGTCAGCACTTCCAAAGTCCACACCATCACAGGGAGCATCAGCAACATGTGCCACTCTTCTCTTATTTATTCTCCCCCTGCTTACATCAAATTGAGATTTCCCCTTCTCATTCTCCTCATCACTTGAATCAACAAGTTTTCTTTTCTTTGATGAGGCAGGGGCATCAGTTTTCCCTTTTGCAGGCCTTTTTCCCTTATCAGTGGCCTTAGGGGCTGAAACAGTAGCCTTACCAGATGTTGAAGCAGATGGTTTGGCATGAGGGGTTTCCTTCTTCTTGCCTGAGATAGGTTCCTTCCCCTTAGCAGTTGGCTTCTTTTTCTTGGTCTTATCAGCCCTCTTCTCAATCTCCTCCAGAGTATCATTCAACTCATCTAAATCAGAGAGTTCTACTCCCTTCATACTAGACCTGGTTCTTCTTCTAACCACACCAGGTTTAGAGGACACAGCCTCCACATCATCATCTTTCTCTACATCCTCCACATTCTGTTCAACCTCCACATTTGTTTCAACAGTTGGAGGCACATTCTCAACCCTGGTTTTTCCTTTAGAGGACATTCCAGGTTCCTTATCAGCCCTCTTAACTCTAACAGGTTTCCCCTTTTTCATCAAAATCCTCTTCTTCCTAGTGAAGACCTGTTGGGTTTTCAGAGTCTCCAACACACTAGCCATAGTGGCATCCTCAGAGTTCACACCCAAATTTTCCCCAACATTTTTATCAGAATTTTCTAAATTCTCAGAATCAATAGGGACAGATCTAGTTGATTGCTTAGTGGGACTATTTGAAACAGGTATAGATGAACATGCATCAACATTAGGGTTCATGGGCATACCGTCATCTTTCCAAGTCAGTCGCAAAATTGGTTCCTTTTCAGGGACCTTGGTCTTTGTTTTCTCAGTCTTTTATGCTTCTGCCCGTTTCAGTTTCTCAGCCTCTTCCCTAGCAACCCTGATAGCCTCAGCTTCTTCCCTCCTGGCTGCCCTGAGAGTCTCTGCTTCTTCTTCCCTGGCAGCCCTAACTTCATCCTCGGGTGTGACCATTTGCAGCGGAATAGCTTCGAAGAAGGCCTTTTCACAAAAAGGAGTGGAAGGTCGTCTTTTTGGTGCCATTGCAATTGCTAGGGCTGTTGGTTTCTTCTGATCAGAGAGATGTTCGATTTTTGGAAGATATGAAATTAGGAAGGAAATTGTTTCTGGTAACAATGATAGCGAATGGGGTTTGAGAAACCAACCGCCTTCCTTTTTGAATCAAAAAGCTGTCCAATAACTGACACTCAATTAATTCCTTTAAAATAAAACCGCCAATTTTGTAACTTTTGTACCCTCGTGGTCTCCGTACCAGTTGTTATAACAAATGACCACTAACAGTTATAACAACTTTTGGTCTTGAGATTATTCCTCCATGACACACAACCCAAGGGCTGTTCTTAGATACTCAAATTGATTTATATCTAGCCCTTTGGTAAATATGTCAGCTAATTGTTTGTCAGTAGCAATATGCTCTAAGTGCACAATCTTATCTTCAACCAATTCTCTAATGAAATGATGCCTTATATCAATGTGCTTTGTCCTGCTATGTTGCACTGGATTTTTGGAGATGCTTATAGCACTCATGTTGTCACAATAGAGAGTCATGGTGTCCTGGTCAATTCCATACTCTTTTAACATTTGTTTCATCCATAGCAATTGTGTACAACTACTTCCAGCAGATATATACTCAGCTTCAGCTGTGGACAAGGACACTGAGTTCTGTTTCTTGCTGAACCAAGAGATTAGGTTATTTCCCATAAAGAAACAGCCTCCTGAGGTGCTTTTCCTATCTTCAAGATTTCCTGCCCAGTCAGCATCACAATAACCAATCAGGCTATTTCCAGTGTCATTTGTATAGAACAGTCCATACATGTAGGTCCCTTTGACATACTTGATGATCCTTTTAACCAAGGACAAGTGACTTTCTTTAGGATCTGACTGATATCTAGCACAGACTCCTACAGATTGAGTGATGTCAGGCCTACTGGCAGTGAGGTACAACAAGCTACCAATCATACTCTTATACAAACTTGAGTCAACACTCTTCCCATTTTCATCCTTGGTGACTTTTATGTGAGTAGCCATAGGAGACCTTTTCTCTTTAGAGGAGTCCATTCCAAATTTTGGAATAATATTCTTGGCATAGTTAGCTTGGTTCAGGTATATTCCTTCTTTCTTTTGATAGATTTGAAACCCAAGAAAATGTTTCAGTTCTCCTACCATGCTCATTTCAAATTCTGACTCCATTTGTTGAATGAACTGTTTTACCAACTGGTTTGACATTCCTCCAAAGATGATGTCATCAACATATATTTGTGCCACAAGTAATTCTGACTCCATTTGTTGAATGAACTGTTTTACCAACTGGTTTGACATTCCTCCAAAGATGATGTCATCAACATATATTTGTGCCACAAGTAACTTTCCTTTCTCTCCTTTTGCATCAAACTTCTGCTTATGTTCTCGGTCAGTCAGAATGTAACATTCACTGCCAAAAATATGGAAATATTGCACATTCGGCTTTCTTCTCCCCCTCCATATTTCATATTGTGTTTGCAGTGTGCCTGGCCGAAGGACGATTCGATTGTGAATATGACAGGCAGTGTTGATAGCTTCAGCCCAAAATTTCAAAGGAACATTCTTCGCATGTAAGAATACTCTTGCCATCTCTTGAAGAGTTCGATTTTTCCTTTCCACAATGCCATTTTGTTGTGGAGTGATTGGAGCAGAAAACTCATGGTGAATTCCTTGGCAGATACAATAGTCATCAAACTTGCTATTCTTGAATTCTTTACCATGATCACTTCGGATGCGAATGATCTTGACTTCCTGTTCATTTTGAACCTGAGTAGCAAGCTTGTAAAAAGCATCAAAACACTCAGATTTTTCACATAGGAATACTACCCATGTGTATCTTGAATAGTCATCGACTATCACATAGGCATATTTTTTCCTTCCAATACTTTCCACCTGCATGGGCCCCATTAGATCCATATGTACCAGTTCAAGTAGTCGATCCGATACCACTTGTTGTAATTGTTGGTGAGACACTTTCACCTGTTTGCCAATCTGACATTCAGAACATTGGATAGTTTGAATGTTTAGCTTGGGTAGTCCTCTGACCAGTTCCTTTTGAACCAAATTCTGGAGATTTCTATAATGAGTGTGCCCCAATTTTTTGTACCATAACTCTGCTTCATGAGTAGTGTGACAGCTTAAAGCCTTCTGTGTTGGCCATTGGTAACAATTGTCACTGGATCGTTCAGCCTTCATGAGCAGATTGTTTTCTATGTCTCTTACTTCACAAGCACTTTTGCTAAATTGTACATCCATGCCATCATCGCACAATTGACTGATGCTAATTAGGTTGGCTGTTAGACCTTCTACTAGCAACACATTATCTAACTGTGGTAGACCAGGGACATTTAGTACACCTTTTCCAACAATTGTTCCTTTTGCCCCTCCACCAAATGTGACATGTGATTGCTTCACAGGTTTTATCTTTGATAGATAACTATGATTGCCCGTCATGTGTCTTGAGCAACCGCTATCAAAATACCAACCTTCCCAAGTTGTAGCTTTCAGAGAGGTAAGAACAACATTTCCAACAGTCTGTTTCTTGGGAACCCACATAGTTTTTGTTTTAGGTTTCCAAGTCTTTTTGTTACCCTGTGTATACCTGTTTCCTCCCTTACCATACAGCTTGTAGCAATAAGGAGCTATGTGTCCCTTTTTCCCACAGTGATAACACCTCCATTTTGGTTTAGAGTCTCTTTCGTTATGATGATATCCTTGATCTTATCCATAACCTATCCCACTGGTACACTTATGAGATCTTCCATTTTCCAATATTTTATCAAGTAGATTTGTACTTGAATTCATCATTTTAATACCTCTTTCCATAGTTTGGACCCTTCCATTAAGAACACCAACCTTGTTCTTAAGCTGATTGTTTTCTTGAACCAACTCCTTATTCCTTTCATCACTTTTACCTTTCTCTGTTGTGATAGCAAGATAGGCCTCAGTTAGTTTAGTCCAGCTATGAAAAAGTTTTTCATAGTCAGCCACCAGTTCTTCACGAGTGATTTCTGCTTCTTCATCACTGTCATTCCCGTTGTTATCAACAACTGGTTTCTCCTGATCAGGTACATTTGCTATTGTGATGAAAGCAATTACCTCATCATCATCTTCTTCATCATCTGAATCATCAGAGAACGTGGTACAATAGTTCTTGTGTTGTCTTCTCAAATAAGTGGGACATTCTGATTGAATGTGACCAAACCCTTCACATGCTCGACATTGGATACTTTTACCTTTGTTCCCATTTTTGTATGTCGAGCTACTTCCCTTTGAGAATTTGTTCTCACTTCCTTTGGAAAATCCTTCTTCCCTTTTCTCTCGGGACCCTTGATATTCTGAACCATCGTTCCCTTTCTTGTGGATACGTTTGAACGTTTTATTAAAGTTTTTGACCAGCATACCGATCTGTTCAGTAAGGCCCGGACTTTTCTCCAATGAGCATTCGGATTTTGGAGTAATATCCTTACAGTCTGTCTTAAGAGCTAGACTTTTGTTCCCCTCATTTTCAATGTTGAGTTCCTTCTCATAGGTATCCAAATTTCCAAGAAGAACATCTAGCCTATATGTGGTCAAGTCTTGCGCTTCCCCTATTGCAAGAACTTTTCCAGCAAATCGAGCTGGCAAAGATCTAAGTACTTTTCTGACCATCTTTTCCATGCTCATTGGTTCTCCAAGTGAGGCGCATTCAGTGGCAATCTTAGTCACACGAAATCCATATTCCTTGATGGTTTCATCGTCTTTCATTTTCATGGATTCCCATGTTGATGCCAATTGTTGTAGACGAGCTATCTTTACTTGGGTTGTTCCTTCATAAGTATTCTGTAGGATGTCCCAAGCATTTTTGGCCACGGTCTCCATGGTGATTAGTTCATAAACATTCTCATCCACACATGAACCTAATGCATTCATGGCTCTATTATTTGCCAGTGCCATATCCGATTCGAGATCGGTCCATTCCTCTTCGTCTTTTAACACAATTCTGCCATTGACTTCCTTGGTGGGTGGTTCCCATCCTTTTACAACCACCATCCAGGTCCTTTTCTCAAGTGACTTAAGAAAAATTGTCATCTTATTTTTCCAAAAACTATAGTTACTACCATTTAAATATGGTGGTCTGAGTGATTGATTAGAGTGCGTCATCTCGTTGTGTGAACAGTACGGATCTTTGTGAACTCTGTATATCGAGCTTTGGCTCTGATACCAATTGAAAGTTTACTCTCCACACCGTATGTTATTCCAGTTGTTAAGACAATAGGTATAACAGATATATGACAGGTATTTAAAACACACACCAGAATTGGTAACCCAGTTCCGTGTCAACACACGTACCTCTGGGGGGCAGCCTGCCCAAGGAAAACTTCACTATATAAAAGGTGACTTACAAGGAGGGACTTACTAGTATGCCCGATACTCTCTCTCGCCCTAACTATGCCTTTTCAATATAGGCTTTCCTCTATTTTTATAAGATGATTTACAAGCTTCAATTGTCTAAAATCCTCACTGTTGTTATAAGATAACAACTGTAAAATCAGTATAGAAGCTAGATGATTGCTTCTATACAAATATGCCTAGAACACTAATACACGAACCTTTGCTTAAAAGCTCTTAGGTGTGTATATGAATACAATGAATAAAAGGTGTGAGAACAAGTGTGATACACTGTCTCCTTTTATACTAGGCTTCGGCTCCTCAACATTCAATTTAGTCAATCAACAATAAATGTCCGATTGACAAGAATCCGCCGATTAAATGCTCCTCAATCTTCAATTTAGTCAATCATCAATAAATGCCCGATTGACAAAATCCGCCTATTAAATGCTCCTCATTGCTTGACCTTGTCCGCATTTAATTATGAATTAACTTGGTCTTCGGTGATAATGTCCGCATCATAAACTCCCTTTATTCAGCATTAATCACCTATGTCCGCATCATATATTCTGCATTAATCACCTTCGGATTTTCTTAGAGGAGTTGACTTTGATTAATCTTTTGTCCAATGCTCGTTTGAATTTAGCATCATTAATGCATTGTTGTTAACACATGGTCTAGTGAAAAACTTCATCCAACTCGTACATGCTATGTACCAACAAATTATATCAATTTTATATTTTTTGGACTAATGAATATAAAGTAATTTGTAGTCAAAGTTTGACACGAATTCCCAAAACGTCAATTAAATTGGAATGGAGGGAGTATGTAATTGGTTAAGAGGAGAAAATAAAGTTAAAAATTTTAACTCAAAATTTTGTTAAGGATTATGACAGATCTTAATTGGGCAAAAGGCTCGAACCATCACCTATGTTATACACAAAGTCCCTTTTCATTCACTCATGCTTTAATTGGCCTCTTTCACTCATCCATAAAATAAAAGGAGCCGCTTTCAATATTGCTGTGTTATCTACTTTTAATGTTACCGTTAACACAATAACTTAGTAGGGGCAAATTGGTACCTTCAGGTTTAATAAGCAACCTAAAAAAACGGAAAAATTGAAAATAAACAAATCAATTTAATGGTTATCCAAAATCCCCAAATTAAATTCGAAACCTAATCGATCAAAACGGAAAACATCACATCATGGTGAGCGACTGGGTCATTTCATTTCATGGGTGAGTGAAAGAGGCCAATTAAATCATGGGTGAGTAAAATGAGACCCTGGGTAAAACATAGGTGATGGTTTCAGCCTTTTGCCCGATCTTAATTTATTTAGCACTTAATATGATTCCTAACAAACTGATTTAATGAATGAACTACTGAATTAATTAAATTTTAAGAATTAATTAAATTTTAAACAGATTTAACAAACACGCTCTTAATATTCGATTTAATATCCACTTTTTTGTTGAGATTATCTTGTAAACCTATAACTACCATACGTATTATACTAAAGGCACCGAATAAAATCTTTCAACTGAATTCTATGATTATCTTCATTTATTATTTTGTTCCAATTATTTTTTAACCTTTTTTATTATGTATAATGATCATGTTCCAGGTTCTTTTAGTATTATGATTATATTAATGACAATGATAAAAAGTTTATTTTCTAATTTTCTAATCTATAAGAATACTTAATGAGGTCCAACAGTTTGTAAAGCCTAACACAAAACTCAACATAAGATAACGAATAACCGGACCGGTTACGGTTCCGTATAGATTTGTTCCGTATAGAATTCCGTACACACTTTTTACATCATACATTTTTTTTGCTTCAAATTTACTGCTCTCTACCATCTAACCAGGCAAGCTGCATTACAGACTCATGGAAGCAACATATGTAACAAACAAAGTAACACACCGATCACCATCTTCTTACTCGCTGCATTACTGGTCGGGTTAAGGGTTCGAGGTAACTAACAGACGGGAGGTAGTATACATGATTCTATTGATCTCTAATTTTGTTAATGTTGTATTCACTGCTTACACCTATTTAGGACACGGGCCAGGATCACGGTTCTTACTCGTTGAACTTAATATCCCACCACTCCTTTAAAGAGTGCCAAGATGCTCCCGCTGCCCTTAGTGCCCAAGATGTCATGTACCGAAGTATGTTCACAAAGGAACAATCCAGAAATAAATGAGTGACTCCGTTTGCTCATTGCATAGAACACATGTCGTGCTCATCACAATTCCTTTCGCAAGCAAACGTTCCTTTGTGGGCAATATATTATGGAAACAACGCCAAAGAAAATGTTTAACTATCGGAGGTAGTTTTAATCGACATAGTTCATTCCACTCCCTTTGCATAGCCATCCTCGAACTACTGTCTCTACTTGCCTTGTGACGGAGCTTCCCTGCCATTTTCAATTCCCTCACACAAATGTACCCCGAAGATGTCAAGTACTTCCCACATTTCGTGAAGTGTCAAACTAACTTGTCCCGCATCCCCCGTCGACTCAAAGGAATTCTTAGTACCTTCCTCGCATCCTCCTCCCCAAAGATGTCTATAACCAAGTCGGCCCTCCATTCTCCATTGTGTATCAGTTGATGGTCCCATCTTGGTCTTTCCCCTCTCTCGTCCTGCATGGAAATCTGCAACTCGAGGTACCCAAGGCTCGGTCCATATATCGATCTCTCGACCATCTCCCACTTGCCACCGCAATCCTTTGAGTAGCACCTTTCTGCCTTCAAGCAAACTCCTCCACCCGAGGGATTAGCCCCCAACTTAACATGGATAAAAGATGATCGTTGAAAGTACCGTCCCTTCAAGACTTTGTACAATAAAGATGCTTGCTTAGTGGCGATTCTCCATCCTTCCTTGGCCAGGAGAGCGATATTTGCACACTCCAAATCCCTAAAGCCCAACCCACCTTCAGCTTTATCACGACATAGATTCTCCCATGATTTCCAGTGGATGCCCCGTTCCCCATCCGCATGTCCCCAAAAGAATTTCTCCATTGCACAGTTTAAGTTATCAATGATGCCGACAGGTAGTTTGAAACAGTTCATAACATAAATGGGAATAGCTGATGTCACCGACTTGATCATAACTTCCTTTCCAGCATGAGACAACGTTTTTCCTTGCTGTTAGAATTATGAGGTGTTTAACACGTCATAATAAGTGCCCATTGAACAATTTGATTGTTCGTAGTGATTACTTATTTAAAGTCAAGTTCATACGTATATTATGTTTGACAATAATATACTTGCTGGGAATGAATTCGAAATGCATTAGGGATCATGATGGTTTTACTAGGGCCCGCTCATGATTTATATGTTAGTAAAATACTTGTCGATATTTTATTAACATATGAATAATGTTATTTCGATCCTAGAAGGTCCACACATACAATGTGTTTTGATTTTCAATACGATTGAAACTTCCGGTGTTTAAGTGTAAACGTCAAAGAATGAAGGGGAGGAAATTCCACTTTGGAATTTCCAACCCCATAGTCGACCAAAATAAATGACCAAGATGAATGAGAAAACTCATTTTGACTTTTGAATTGAAAACACACTTATTAGTGTAATATTACCTCTTTCAAATTCCTTACAAAAACAAACAAAAGAAAATATTAGAAATCAAATTAAAGAGAAGAAAAGAATGTTAGAGAGAATTTCTAGATTGTGAATGTTAGTGATTGTGAATGTTGAGTTTGATGTGAATAGTGGTTTTATATGGATGACGAGTTGTAAAATTCCTTGAAAAAAGATTCCCGATAGCAAAGTCACTAAACTTGTTAGGTTAGTGGGCGTATAGTCCACAACCACGAGCCCGAATTAGGGTTATGACTAGTACTTTACCTATAAATATAGGTGTTCTTGTTAGAATTATGAAGTGTTTGACACGTCATTAGGGTTGTTATTGGTCTGGGAAAACCGAGATCCACCCGGTACCCGGTCCGAAAGTCCCGCTCCGTTGTTCTAACAAGTTTATCTCCTCAGTGTTGTTCTCGGACTCCGGAAGAACACCCTCAATCTTCCCATGTGGGTAAAAGGAAATCAGTAATCGAAAATGAAGTAGATATCACAGACGATCACAACTTTAAACATATGCGAGTGACTACGAGCCCACTCATCTTATCTTCAAGGGAAGATGCTTTTCTGCAACCAACCCCTGAGACTTTACGAGACAATAGAGGAGTGACGGTAATTCCGTTTTCATTTTGTTGAATATGGGTTTTAATCATTTATTTTTGTTCCTCTAGAAATGTTAAAACTACTTTGTATCTTCTTATATTGCAGAGTGATGACTTGGAGATTCTTGAGTCTTTGGTTGGTGACTCAGGTAATGAGGATTATCAAGAAGAAGTTGAGCAACCTTCTGTTTTTTAAGGGGTACATTTTGTCTCCGAAGTTTCTCAAACTGTCAGTGCAAGTATCTAGAAAGCTTTGTGTGAAATAATTGACTCGCAAGTCGGTTAAGGACATATTATCTATGCGTGTTTAAGTTAGTCTTGCTCTTAAGGAGATGAAGAGCATCAGCATGTCAGACCTCCACATGATAGATGTAATACCCGGCCCAAAGTGGGCACTGTGATATGTTTGATATGATTTGATTGGTACTACTCATACCATCAAGATGCATCTTCTTTCGGTAGCTTTGGGGTAAAGCTTCTACTAACTGCTATGCGGCGCAAAGTGCTACGTCGAGGACGGGAGACACCTCTTGAGGCCGTAGTAGCCACCTCTAGAGTCTCA
Source organism: Echium plantagineum (assembly GCA_003412495.2). NCBI lineage: Eukaryota > Viridiplantae > Streptophyta > Magnoliopsida > Boraginales > Boraginaceae > Echium > Echium plantagineum. The sequence continues at coordinate 5,181,628 of CM016568.1, read as the reverse complement.
CCCGGATTATACGGTCTTGGGTGTGGATGTGTGTGTGGCTCAACGACGACGTTGAGTGTTTAAGTGGGGGAGATTGTAATACCCGGCCCAAAGTGGACGACGTGATATGTTTGATATGATTTGATTGGTACTACTCATACCATCAAAGTGCATCTTCTTTTCGGTAGCCCAACTCATAAGAACTCCATAGTTAAACGTGTTTGACCTGGGGTAATTCTTGGATGGGTGACCCACTGGGAAGTGTCCCAGTGAACACGTGAGTGAGGACAAAACGTGCTGGAAAGACCCGTGGTGGTTTGTGAGGTCAGTCCATCAAATCAAATAACGTTCCGACCCGGTGTTCCGGGGCGAGGCGTTACAATGGAGGATACATCGAACTCATTCTTCGAAAGTATACATTCCATTCATGATGCACAACTACGACTTTCTTATCGTCAAACATTATCTTCTTCTCCTACTTAGCTAACCCACGTTAAGACCAAAATTGAAGGTAGATTGAAGCATATGGAGTAGGTTATGAAGGATTTAAGTCAAGCAGATGCGAAAGAGACTAAATTAAAGCATGAGTTGGATAAACTTGCAAAAGGGAAACAAGATCTTCATACTCTTCTCTATCAAGATCAGGAGGACTTTAAGTCACTGCACACTGAAGTATCATCCCTTGAAGAAAAGATAGCTTTGTTTTAGGACACAACTCCAATGAGTAAGGACGATGAAGAGCAACCTCAGAAGATGAGGGAAGACATGGATGCCAGGAAGCATGGATTGAGAGATTTCTGTCTCACTTTTTCTCTTGTACTTTGAACACTACTTGAAGTTAATGGAATGTCGTTCTTGTTTATTTCTTTACATTCTCCTTATTTTATTCTTTTCCACCGTACTTCATAGAATATTTGCTTTGTGATTAGTAGTTTATCCGCATGCAATGTCATTAGAGGTTGTTGTGCATGGTTTATACTCATGTGGTCTAGTACAGACAGGAATTTGTTTGAAGTTATGACTGAACTTAGGGCTGTCAAGCTGCCAACGTACCCAGAGGGATCAAATCAAACGAGTGTAGTAGGGTTGATCTTTTAGCCTCATATCGAGGGGTGACAATTTATACTCGTGTTTAGGAGTTGGTAGATAGTTTATACTAACGTCCGGGAGTCTATAATAGTTTATCCTCATACTCGGGAGTTGTCTTTCTTTCTTTTTTAATGGAGACCGTTTATCCTCATGTCAAGAAGGTGTCTTTAAATTATGGGTAGTATTTCTTGAAGTAGTGGCCATTGATTGGCCCTACGTTGACTCCGTCTTGATCTACCATCTTGTATGATCCATTTGTATACACTTCTTGGTACAAATTTAGCCTCTTTTTGTGGGTGATATTGGTCTTCTAACAAAGAGTACCATGTCTCCAACCTGAAAAGATCATTGATGGACCTTTTTATTATAAGCCTTGCAGATGCGGGATTGATAACACTCCAATCTTTGTTGCGCATCCAACCTTCTTTCATCAAGGGAATCTAACTCTTCCAGTTCCAGGACGGCATTCTCTTCTTGAGTAAGACCTTTTTGAATGGTCATCCGCAATGATGGGATTTGACGCTCTAATGGGAGGACGGCTTCCACACCATAAACCAATGCGTAAAGGGTCGACTGTGTAGGTGTCCTGTATGTTGTCCAATAAGCGCGCAGAGCTTCCTCCATCTTTTCATGCCAATCTCTTTCGGTTTTGCTGACCACTTTCTTCAAAATATTGCAAAAAGTTCTATGAAACGCTTCAGCTAGCTCATTTGCCTGGGGATAATGCATCGAAGAATGATACCTTTTGAACTTGAACTTCTCACAAAAGGTCGTGATCACGTGGTTGTCAAATTACTTCCCATTATTAGTTATGATGTGTCTAGGCACACCGTAACGGTATATTCCACGAATGAATTTGGCTACTTCTTCTTGTCTTTCATTCTTCAATGGAACTGCTTCAGCCCATTTTGAGAAGTAATCGGTTACTGCAAGGATGTAGATATGTCCCAGTGATGTCTTCGCAAAAGACCGACCATATAGTCCCCAAGCGTCGAAAGGCCATGAAGCAATTGTTGGAAATATGAGACTATTTTAATCTCATAAAGTATGCCCGTTGAACAATTAGATTATCTCAAAAGGATTAGTACATTTAAGATATTAAGTTCAAAAGAATAATATATTAAATTATTTGATATTTAATATATTAATACTAGGAGTTATGATGGTTTACTAGGAGCCTGTTCATAATTTATGTAATAATAATATTAGGTTAAATATTATATTACATTGCTACTGTAAATTAAGCTCAAGAGGTCACACACTAACAACGAACCGAATATATAATAATAAGATTATTATTTAGAACAACCGAGAAAGTTGTGTCATTTTCGGGAGGAAATAATATTTCTAATAGCGATGTTTGTTATAATGGGATTCAATGAGAATTGAATTCACCATTATGATTATGAATCAAAACCACTACTTAATTATGGAGTTAATTACATTTTAATATTCATTGGTTATCATCATTTTCAAGTTGTTGAAAAGATGTAAGAAAAGTTTCCTCATCTCCTCTTTCATGAAGGAGTCGAGAACAACAAAAGAAATAAAAATAGTTTTCTTCTTTTTCGCTTCTAACATAAACACTAAACGTTCTAGTGAGACGATTGGTTGATTCGGAGCCTATCGTTGGTGTAGAATACATCTTGGAGGTGATAGATTTTAAGCACTAGGGGGAGGTTAAAGATTCCGCTGCAATTCTAGAAGGTACAAAATTTTAAACCCCCTTTGAATTATTGTCAATATAACTCGTAGGATCATGGTTTCGGGAAAAATGAACGTTATAACGTTTGTTAGAATATGCTCTAAATCCCATCATTGGTATCATGAGCCATACTACGATTATTTTGATGTAATTATTCTGATTATGAACTGTTCATGATGAATTTCCATGTGTTTAGTGTTAATTTTGGACCTTTAGGATTTCATTTGATGTTTAAAGGTTTTATATGATTATTTAATTAAAAAGTAATTAGATAATAATTTCAGAAAATAAAAGTTATGGTTATATTAGAAATCCTATTTTGAGACACATATAATTTTTTCAGATTTTTCTGAATTTATTTTTTGTTCATAATATTATTCGAATCAAGTAAAAAGTCTTAAAAACAATCTGGAATAAACTGATGTATAATGACATAAGCGAATCGGTTGGCAATCAAACCGACTTGAATCGGTTCGAGTCGACTGAGTCACCGGTCAACCCGTGACTGTGGACCCGACTCATGACCAACCCAAATGGTGTGACGTCATATTGATGACGTGTCACACTCTTATTGTGCCACGTGGCTCCACCTTAGGCCACCACGTGGCTAGATCCCAAATCCATGAGCGTGTGGCGTGGACGTTGGCCTCTGTTTGGGCATCTGGTCGGGACGTTCGAACATCTGGGCTGGCGCGTTTGGGCCTGGTTCATGTCTGTTTGTTAAATGGACTTGGACCATTATTGTTTTGGAATGTTTTTAATTACAAGGCTATTAATCTAAAATTGTTTTGGATAAAATTACTCTACTAAATGTTCGACATAAATTAAAATTGTCTTAATGTTATAGCTATAATTTATAATTCTATTTAATTTAGAATTCATTTAATTGATATTTTGAATAACAATTAAATAAGAGATTTAATTAAATTTGATTTAATTAAAATATAGAATAGTTTATTTTAAGTTAGATACTTTGAGATTATAAGATAATTAAAGTTTCTAATAAGATCATATTGATGAATCCAACATTTAAATTAAGTGTAAAATTTGATTACAAGTATTTTGATAAAAGGTGTAAACTTCATATAATATTTTATGACAATACTAACTTATTTATTTTGAGTGGGCCTTAGAATAAGATTGTAACTAACCTTTGCTCTTCTATGAGAATTGATTGATTCATTAGATGAATGACCAGTGTTAGCACTACTTTAGTATTTTATGTATATGTGTTTTGAGTAATCATTCATGTGTGCAATATTATTAATACTTGGATTAATTATTCATGCACGCCGTATTTTACATACATATAGATGATAATTGATATCGGATGAGTGAAGTGATCTACTGTAATTTTTGAAATATAGCTTGCGTGCTGTCTTTTATATGTCAACCTTTGTCAACTTATTTTTTTTAGACTAGTATTGACATGTGTGTCAATTTATTACATACATTAATAATATGTAACTAGTAGAGAAGATGACAACCCACCAAAGGAATCGCACAGGAGACAGTGAACAATAAAGATGATGGAGATCATTGAAGATCAAAACTTAGTTTAGAACTTAGTCATAGATTTATTTGTCTTCTTTAAACAATCATATCACAAATCCTATTACGTGTTATATTTTTCCTTATGATCATTGTGATATATATTTAATTGCTTGTATGAATTTTTATGCCCTGCAATGATCATGAGTTACATCATATAACAAATCCCACCTTAAGAATTAAGTATATTGTCATACTAGATTTCCAAAGTTGGTAATGCTATCAATTGCAAACATGGACCTATCAAATTGATAAAAGTGAGTGCTCTTTGATAAAATGCCAATGGGATGGTCAAACGATTACCAATGTTCGACGTCGGCTTTGACTATCCATGTTGACTATAGTCAATGAATTTTGGTTACTTCAACGGTGAATTTCCAATGTTAGACGTGGGCCATTGACAAAGAGATCACCAAATAGTCTAATAGAACTTTTGGTGACCCCAAGAGTTATGCTGGCCATAATTAGTAAATTATTACTTACCTATGTAATTGGGAATTTAGATGTTGCGTGTGCCGTTCAATCTCACTCATATAGGATCTTGGTATGTTTAATATTTCTTTGTGGGATTATGAATACAAACGTATGATTTTGTCTTTTACCTTAAAATCATTTTATCTAATGCCATGAATGTATTTCATTTACTTGTCGTTTATATTATAGTTACTATAGCCTTTTCTCATGTTGAGTCTATTTTCTATATTGAGCTTTAAGAATGCATGCTCGATAAAGATATTTTCATTGAATGGTCAAATGAACCAAGAAAAGTACTCAAGTATGAGAATCTTGAGTACGTTCTCCCAAAGCACCTGAGAGTGGAGATTCTCTTGTTGTGAGGATATTATTTGAGACATATGTTTGTGATACTCTTGAGGTCAAGTACCTCATGATGTCAAACATGAGACCTAGAATTATTCCAAGTACCAAAATGTTAGAGTTGATCAAATCTATCCATGACTCAAACTTTTTTTTTGAAGAAAGAATGAAGTAGGATAGACTAGAGAAATTCAACAAGGTCAACATGATCAAGCATAGGATGGTAGCCATATTCATGAGATGTTGGATATGATCAAGTTGTTTCTTTATTTGGACATATTCATATCAACTAGGCTTGAAGTGAATATCGTCCTCAGAATTTGTCCTTAAGAAGACACTTGACATCTCACTAGATTGGATCTATTTGATTACTAGCATGCACCAAAAGTTGGTGAAGCCATCATCATCCCTTGTTCGTTTAAAAGTTGAAGGCAAGAGTTTCAAGAAGCTATTCAAAACTACGTAATATGTATATGCTTTATAGTAAAGAAATAGACAAAAAACAACAACATATACATAATAAGAAAGGAAGAGTGTTAACAAAAACCACTCAAGTACTCTTTCTACCTATAGCATTATTCATTTATAATCTCGTCTGTTGATTGAAAAAATTGAATAGGTAAGATGTTCACCAAGAAGTTGTATAAAGATTGGCACATACAACTAAGATGAACACTCCTACGGTAAAGAGATGATTTAAATGTCACTACACATTTGTTGATTACAGACATACATGTGATGTGTATGATTCCTATAGTAACAACATAAAAGGCTTGAAATGTTCAAAAGCCGTAATAGTGAAACTTGAATATCTCAAGGATATTTTTAACTGTTAAAGTGTAACATAAGCCACTCCTGCTACTGCATGACCATCCCGATCATTCAAATATAAAGTTATAAAATAGTTAACTCCCACAGTAAGATTAGATCATCCAACTTGAATAGCATCAATAGGATCTCATTCATGAAATCCAAATTGAACAATTTTAGAAATATTTTGTCATCATTTTCGTGGTCATCATTTCATACCCAATAGAGACGTAATGTGTCGTTAATTACATAAGGATTGGTCTTACTTGCCGAATTTCATTTGACAAGTGATAAATATGAATGGACTGAGTCAAGAGTGTTGATGTTATGAACATACCTATTATGACGTCAAGATGACCATGTGATGATGTTTATGCTTATAAGCCTATAAGGAGACCAAAAACTGAATCAATATGTCAGAGTGATATCTAAAAATAAATTTATTTGCCTATGGATATTGTACTCTGTATGAGCAAAGAAATATTTTGAAAAACACTGGACTGTCATTCAATTGATCATGTCTAGTGTTGGATACTTCTAGAAGTTGAAAAACTGATTCAAAAGGAAGTATTCACCGACTAATGTCTTTCAAAATATACGAATTAACTTGATATCATTATATGATATGATCATATAATGAAAGTGTAAAAGGTCACGTTTTGCACCTTCATAAGCATACAAACTGAAATGAATACTATGTAGTTTTACTTGGTGAATCATAGTGGTCATTAAATATGTTGGAGATTTTATTTATATGAATCTATGTGATAGAAGTTCACAATAACAAATAAAAAATTCTTGTAAGAGACTAGAAGGTCAGTGGGAGCTAGACTTCAAAATTTTGTATGTACTTGACATACTACTAATGAGGTACATAAAGCTCATGATTATAAAAGTATGTTAGATATTCTATAAATAATCTTAGGATAAGAGTCAGGAATTCCATGAGTCATGACATCTGTTTATCGAGCATCCCACTTCTTGAGATAAACAAGAATTTGTGAGCAAACACGTTATTATTTTAAGACATAAGTTTGCTCACCAGGGGCGGACGCAGAAAATAATATGAGAGGTAGCACAATTGTTAAAATGTAGAACTATTAAAAAAGTACGATACAAATATTACAAAATTCAAATTACAATTGTCCACGACGCTTTGTCATGCTTTGGAACCTCTGTATGATAGCTTCATTTGACACACAGTTGAATATGTCTTTTTCAATATAAACCACCAAGTTATCGTTCATCCATTCATCACACATTTTGTTACGAAGACGACTTTTTACAATATTCATTGCAGAGAAAGCTCTTTCCACGGTGGCTATCGCAACCGGCAAAACCAAGGCTAGAGTAATAAGCTTGAAGACCAATGGATATACCAAATGTCGCCTAGTCTCAACTATTTTTTGACTTACTTCACCAAGGCCATGTATACCAGACATGTCAACATTTGTACTCATATCTCTAAAATAATTCTCAAGTTGGTCTGGCAATGCTAAAATATCAACATCTTGAAAATCACCTGGATAAACAAGCGGACTAACTTCTTTTTGTCAAAATCTTTGAAAGAGTGGGAGGGGTTCAAACAAGCAACACAAAGCAACAATTCTGTGTTTGCTTCATTGAATCGCTCATTCAACTCAAGCAATTGAGTTCTAAAACTGTAGTAAATACCTCTACACGATAACGGTGATCATTTGTCATCTCTTGATCATTCTGCTTTCTTCTTTTTCCATCCTTGTACAGGGCATCCATATCAGGGACCAAAATCTCGTGTTTCACACAAGAAGTAGAGACCTCGTCTATCAAATCATCCCATCCTCTTTCTCTCATTGTTTGAAGTCGTTCCTTGGAAACACTTACTAAGTTCATAGCACTCACAATTTCCTGCTCTTTTCTTTGCAATGCTAGACACAATTCATTGGTTATTCCCAATATCGATTTCATTAAGTGTAGATCAAATACAAAGTCAAAAGATAGCATATCCCTTACCAAACGTGATGCTTCACCTCTTTGATTAGATAATGATCCGTCTTTTATAATCTCGCGAAGCACTCTAATTGTAGAGTCAAACAAATTGATCAAGCTCAATATAGTATGGTAATGAGAACTCCACCGAGTATCAGAAGGGCGTATGAGAGTGCCTTCTTGGTTCAATCCCTATCCATTGGAAATTTCTTCATTTTCCAACAATTATCCTATAATTTTTCTCAAAAACCTTCAAAACCTATAAACTTCGGAACTCCTAAACCTAACCTCCCTGAAAAACCCCTGAATTTCGTCTTAATCTTTTCAGAAAAAGAAACATCTACATAAAAACCTACTTTAGAAGTGAACGGAAAAGAGATGACAGTGGTGAATTCTGGTAGTATTTTAGAGAGACATTTGCAGAGAAAGGGAAATTGAATACAAAGAGAAGATGGAAGAAAGATATTAAAAAAATTGAATGTAAAGTACAACCGACCTCACTCACCTTTTATAGATCTTAAATGTGACTCTTCCACTTCTGCTCAAGTACTGTACGGACATGTGGCGTGCTGACGGAGATCCCAATAACTCGTCTGAAACGGCCTCAACAAACCTATACTTATCTTTCGCCTTTTGTCCATCAATCATTTCGTCATTATGGAGGTCCTCAAATAGAAAGATAAGGGGGCTATGATGCAACCCTAGGGTGAATAACCCGTTGGGCCTCTTACGTACAGAATCATCGGATCAAAAGGAGAACCTCAGGAAGGTACGTGGCCCTTGAGGACCAGGACAACTAATACCTCTGGGTCGAGCCCTTCCGTACAGGGAACTCCTTGGATGATTTATTCAAGTAATATCAATTCTCTTTCCTCTACCTATAAAAGGAGTAGAATTAACTTCATTAGAGGTAATTGATTTGTTGTTTCCTTACACTAGTGTAGTAGACACTCGCCTGATCCTTTACTGACTTAAGCATCGGAGTGTCTGTGGCCGGAAACTCTCATGCTTTCAGGTCTAACCGAAGCTTTACTGGAAAGACCCCTAGCTTTTAAGGTGTGCACCATCTCCACAAGAAGGTTCTAGGCTTACCCTAGCTCAGGATCATCAGTTGGACTGCCACCTATTTTAGGAAGCCTAGAGGCCCTGACCCAAAAGGAACGAAGTCCATCACATTTGGCTCTGGACTTAATCTTGAGGGCATATGAAATCTAAATAAAATCATCAAACGCATATCATAAAATCCTCATTCTAATTCAACAACTCAGAGCTCTTTTTACATTGTAGCTCAACTACTCATTAACACACCAACTTATAGTTTTTTTTCTTGAAGTAATAGATCCTGAATAAACCAACAAAGGAAAGAATACAATTTTTTTCTCTTTCTTTTGTTCTTTTCCATTTTCATTTTTTTTTCAACTCCCTTTTTTCAAGTTTCTGTTTTGTTATTTTTTTGGAGCTAGTCATTCAACCGAATTTGCTTGGATCTCCCCCACACTTATTTCTTGTATACACTACCACAACATACTTATCAATTATGAACATAGTGAATCCGATAAACACTCGCCAACATTTATTTTTTTTGCAATTTCACCATCATAAGAACACTTAACCAATATGCGCAAGACAAATTCATTAAATATCACAATCCTGAAGTAGGTTCAAAGAGGGAATAAGAGAAAGGCTTTCAGCTCATTCAATCTGGTTTAAACACAAAAATAGGTCAAATTAAGGCTCAAGGGGGGTAAGTAGGGGAATCAGATAAGGTTGGCTTTATGGAAAATACTGGGGTAATTCCTAAATTGCCTTCATCCTTCTTATTCGTCACGCAATTAAAATCAAATAAGGGTTCAAAGCAAGTTCTGAAGAATTGTATCAAGTACGATCACACATCGAAAAAAGATTCAAATAAAGAATGAAGTAATATAGGCTCAAGTTCTCAAAGTGTAAGTCATCCACTATTTGTAAGAAGTTATCGTCTCACATCATCAGTTAATCATGCAAGCAAGACATCAAAAATATTACTCAAAATATAGTCCCCAGCCACATCTAATCTACTAAAGTCTGGTCGATGCATCATACACTACACTATCTTCCAACGAATACATGACCAACAGGGCAGACAATTTAAAATTTTAAATCTTCTAACTCCCTCACACTTAAGTTAAACATTGCACTCAATGAAAAATAATAGATGGGGTTTTTTTTTTTTGCAACAGTGAGTATCCAGTTCGACATCTAGACCCGGCTATTTTTTGATCATAAATAACACAATTTGGAAGTCATCCTCTTTTTTTAAGTATAGTAACATCACAAATAAATATTAAACCACATAAATACATACTAAACATAAGAAAGAAATTAAGAAAGAACACTCCCTGAAAATGGTTGATCAAGTCATTTATCAACGGATGGTGCCACTTCCGTTCCAATCCACTCCCTGAAAATGGTTGATCAAGTCATTACAACCTTACTCGAAGAGATTGAGAGAGGCAGAGATGCCAAGAGGGTTTAGGATGCCCAAGTTCGATACTTTTGATGGAGTCGGAGATCCGACGAATCATCTTAAGGCTTTCGACTCTCAGCTATCCTTCTGGGCAAGCCAGGATGAGATATACGCTAGGGCATTCCCCAGCAGCCTTTCGGGTCCAGCTTTGAAGTGGTTCCACAATTTACCACAGGACTCCGTGGACTGCTGGCAGGATATAGCGAACAAGTTCCTGGAGAAGTTTGGGGCTTCTATAGTGGCTGATGAAGATGAGACAGCCCTCACGCAAGTCCAACAAAGGCCAGGAGAGACACTAAGGAGTTATGCTGGGAGGTTTGAGAAGGTAGCCACAAACGTGTCGGCTACGGATGAAAAGACTTTTGAGAAAGTAGATTTAATAGCATTCTTCCATGGATTGAGACATTGACCCCTGAAAGACAAGTTGGTGTTGGAGCCGGTTACAACCAGGTATCAACTTGCCAAATTGGTCATCCAGTACATAAAGCTGGAGGAAGTGAAAATATTGGATGAGGAGATCAAGGGTTACAACCGGACCGCCAGAAGGGAACCATCTAGTCCAACGAAGAAGTTGAGGGTGTGGGATAGACTACAGAAGCCAAAGGATAGGCTTAGCCTGAAGGCCCCAAAACCCCGGTCACCACGGAGGGACAAAGGACGGGTCAAGGACACCCGGGACTACAAGCCGGAGTCCTATACCCCTTTCAAGACAACTGTTGGGAGGATCTATGCCCAGATCGGACACAAGCAGATGCTGCCTCCGCCCCAGAAGATCAAGCTCCCTCTTCAAAAGAGGGACATGAAAAAATATTGCGAGTACCACCGGGATCACGGACATGATACTGATGAGTGCCGGATACTGAAAGGGGAGATTGAAAAGTTAATCAAGAGGGGGCAGTTGAAGGAATTTGTGAAGGGAGGAAGACCCAACAGCCCAGATGTGGGGATCTCCGGGACCAAAGAAATTGATCTATGTCAAGGGAACATCCGAGAGGACCCTACCCCCAGATCACTGGAAGGATAGAGACCATATCCGGAGGACTGGCAGGAGGAGGAGATTCCTCGAAGAAGATGTATTCTCGAAGACCAGTATTCCAGTTGCGGAGTCCCATAAGCACAATCAATCAGGAGGCCATCGGGTTCTCAGACGAGGACCTCCAGGGTATTGAGGTACCCCATGACGACCCCCTGGTTATCAGTCCTATAATCTCCAACTACGTGGTGTCCCGGATGTTGGTGGACACCGGTAGCTCGTCGGACATCCTGTATCTTAAGGCTTATGACCAACTGGGACTCCCACGGAATCTCATGAGGCCACTCAACACCCCTTTGATCGGTTTCACAGGGCACTCGGTTTACCCAGTGGGTATAGCCTCCCTCGATGTAACATTAGGAGAGGCCCCCCGGATGATAACCACAAGAGTGACTTTTACTGTGGTGGATATCCAGGACGCAGCGTACAACGGACTCATTGGACGACCTTTCCTGAACGCCGTACAAGCCATAGTCTCCCCCATCCACCTGAAGATGAAGTTCCACACAGCTGGAGGAGTAGGGGAGATGAGGGGAGACCAGAAGAAGGCTCGGGTCTGTTACCAATGTTCTGTACCAAAGGGGATGTCCCTGAATGAGTCGGCCAAGAGGAAGAGGGACGTGGATGTCCATATGCTAAGAGTCAATACCTCCGAGGAGGACAACAGTCCTAAGGAGAGGGAGAGTCAGAAGAGGGGAGTCCCACATGAGGAGATGGAGACTGTCCCATTCCAAGAAACTCGTCCAGAAAGAACCTTCAAGATTGGTACCCAACTACCCAAAAACCATCGAGATCAACTAAAGCAATTGTTAAGAGATTTTGAGGAAGTGTTTGCATGGGACCCCCGGGACATGCCTGGGATAGACCCAGAGGTTGCATTACACCTACTATACGTGGATCCCGAGTGTAGACCCATCAAGCAGAAGAAAAGGAATTTCTCCGACGAGAAAAACTTAGCTATCCGGGAGGAGGTTGAGAAGCTCCTAGGAGCTGGAGCCATCCGGGAGTTACAATTCCCTGAATGGATTGCCAACGTGGTCATGGTGAAGAAGTCCAATGGAAAATGGAGGATGTGCACGGACTTCACCAACCTCAACAAAGCCTGTCCCAAGGATTACTATCCGCTACCATGCTTAGGGAGGCTTGTTGATGGGAGTGCCGGACATGAGGTCTTCGACTTCCTGGACGCCTCCAGGGGCTACCACCAAATCCAGTTGGATAAAGAAGATCAAGAGAAAATCACCTTCATCACGGAGTACGGCCTTTACTGCTGGAGAGTCATGCCGTTTGGGTTGAAAAACGCCGGGGCCACGTACCAACGAATGGTAAATTTCATATTCTCCGATCAGATCGGGAGGAATATGGAAATATACATGGATGACATGCTCATCAAGAGCAAAAGGATGGAGGATCACCTGGGCAACCTAAGGGAGACCCTGGTCCGACTCAAGGACAGCAAGCTCAGGATCAATCCAGAAAAGTGCTCCTTCGGAGTCACGGCCGGGAAGTTCCTAGGTTTCATGATCAGTGCCCGGGGGATTGAGCCCAATCCGGACAAAATCGAGGCGATCCTCCAGATGACGTCACCACGGTCTTATAAGGATGTACAAAAGCTCACTGGATGCATGGCTGCCCTGGGGAGATTCATATCACGTTCCAGAGATCGGAACCTCCCGTTCTTCAGAAAGATCCGGAGGCTTCCAAGAAGGATCCAAAGATAGATTTCAAGTGGGACGGTGAATGTGAGACAGCTTTTGTGCAGCTGAAAGCCTACCTGGGCTCCCCCAAGTTAATGACCCGACCAGAGAAAAGGGACATCCTGCAGCTATACCTGTCGGTGTCCGGGGAAGCAGTCAGCAGCGTCCTTGTCCGGGAGGAAGGATCCGTCCAAAAGCCAATCTACTATGTGAGCCACGTCCTGAGCGGAGCCGAACCAGCGTACCCCTTGGTAGACAAATTCGCCTTAGCCTTGGTGGTCTCAGCCCGAAAGCTCAAAGCTTACTTTGAAGCTCACCCCATAAGGGTTATGACGGACCAACCTCTAAAGAAAGTCTTCACTAATCCTTCCCAAGCTGGACGTTTGGTCACATGGGCTATAAAACTCATTGAGTTCGATATAAGCTACGAACCCAGAGGAGGAGTGAAAGCCCAAGCCTTGGCAGACTTCATCACGGAGTGCACAGCTAGACCGGACTCCGAGGTCCCAGCACCCCAGGATGTCCCAGCAAGGACTCCAGAGTGGTCCTTGAACGTGGATGGAGCCAGCAACCCAAAAGGAGCAGGAGCAGGGATACTTATAGAAGGTCCCGGAGGGTCCATTTTCCAATATGCCCTCCGGTTTTCCCTCTCAGCCACCAACAATGAGGCAGAATATGAAGCCATGGTGGTTGGATTGTCCATAGCCAAAGCCCTGGGGATCAAGGTCTTGGATGTTAAAGGTGATTCCAAACTTGTCATAGAACAGATCAGGGGAGATTGCGTGGTTAGGAATGAAACTTTGAAGAAATACCATGACAAGGCCCTGGGTCTCAAGGGCAATTTGAGTATGTGTCCTTTGAGCATATCCCACGGGCCCAGAATGAGCATGCCGATCATCTATCCAGATTAGCCACTACCTTGTATGAGGAGATCCCACCGGAGGTCCATATTGAACACAGAGAGCATAGGGCTTACGAGGAGATATGTGTCCTCGGAGTCCTGGATGAAGAAGAGGACTGGAGGACTCCCATAGGCAAATTCTTGACGCATGGTGAGACCCGGAGGACCCCAGTGAAGCAAGGAAGATCAGGAACCGGAGTTACAAATTCCAGATGGTGGACGGGGAGCTATACAAGAGATCACACCTTGGCATGTTAATGTACTGTGTTCCTCAGGGAAAGACACAACAAACATTGCATGAGGTCCACCAAGGAGATTGCGGGCACCACATAAGAGGCCGGGCATTGGCTCTTAAAATCACTAGAGCTGGGTACTTCTGGCCCACGCTCTCGGATGATTCAGAGAAACATGTCCGGAGCTGTGACTCCTGCCAAAGAATGCAGCCAGTACCCCGGACTCCAGCAGCTGAGATGACCCCGGTGGTCTGCCCTATCCCATTTGCAATGTGGGGGATAGACCTAGTGGGGCAGTTTGTAAAGCCATCAGTGCGGTACAAAGATGCTGTAGTGGCCGTGGACTACTTCACCAAGTGGGTGGAAGCTATGCCCCTCCGGAATACAAAGGCTAAGGACATTGAAGAATTCTTATGGAAGAATATCATCACCCGCTTCGGGATACCCAGGATCCTGGTCTCAGACAACGGACCCCAGTTCGACTCAGAGCTACTCAGAGGGATGTGTGAAAGGTTGGGAATAAAGCATAGATTCTCTCCTGTGTGTTACCCACAGGCTAATGGCCAGGTGGAGGTTATGAACCGGACTATCTTCACTGGTATCAAGAAAAACCTCCTGGAGTCCGGGGCGAGGTGGTATGATGAACTCCCCCGGATACTCTGGTCCTATCGTACCACACCTTCAACCTCCACGGGAGAGACTCCCTTTAGTCTGGTGTATGGTGCTGAGTGTGTCCTACCCGTAGAGGTTTGTCTTCCCAACATCCGACAATCTCACTTCGTGGAGAGTCAAAATGACACGCGGATGAGAGAGATGATGGACTTCACCGATGAGCTACGAGACAAAGCCTTGTACAAGATGCAGAAGCACAAGCCAAACATGGCTAGATTCTATAATCGGAGAGTCCGGGGAAGGCAACTATCAGTAGTGGACTTGGTCCTGAGGCTGTTTGAGGCTAGCAAGCCCAGACAAAAGGAGAAACTCAGCCCCAAATGGGAGGGACCCTACCGGATAAGGAAGATCCTGGGTCCAGCTACTTACCTTCTGGAGGAATTATCAGGCAAACCCATCGAACAAACGTGGCATGCCATCTATCTTAAGAAGTATTACCTCTGAAAACAGTCCAAGAATCCTTTTGCTGAGGTGAGACCCACCGTTTTGTAATCCACTTTGGGATTTCTTCCAAAAGTTATCAATGGAATTGGATTCGGAGGAAAAAATACTTCATCAATCAAAAATCAAGGTCAAAGGGCGGAGTCCAGTATCAAACTAGCTCCGGACACCCACTTGCTCCCAAGGACTGGGGGAGGCTGGTTCTTCAACCAACTCCCTAACAAGTGTTACCTCTTGTGATACGCAATGGGCCGGAGTCCGGTGACAAACGCACTCCGGACACCCATTGTACGCGCTAGGGGCACGGGAATAGTCCTTAAACTATTCTCAACACATACCCCCTTCATTACAGCAATGGGCCGGAGTCCAGTATCAAACTCACTCCGGATAACCACTTGCTCGCAGGGGTTGGGGGAGGCTGGTTCTTCAACCAACTCCCTAACAAGTGTTACCTCTTGTGATACGCAATGGGCCGGAGTCCGGTGACAAACGCACTCCGGACACCCATTGTACGCGCTAGGGGCACGGGAATTGTCCTTAAACAATTGTCAACACATACCCCCTTCATTACAGCAATGGGCCGGAGTCTAGTATCAAACTCATTCCGGACACCCACTTGCTACCAGGGGCTGGGGAGGCTAGTTCTTCAACTAACACCCCAACAATTGTCACCCTTTGTAATACGCGACGGGGCGGAGTACGGTGACAAATGTACTCCGGACACCCGTTATACGCGCTAAGGGAACGGAAACAACCCTTAAGTCATTCCCAGACACGTACCCCTCAACAGGAGATAGGGAGTCCAGACCTTCAGACTACGCCCTCTCCCTGTCAAAAGCCTCCTGAAGCCCAGATGGAGCCGGAGTCCAGTGGACAAGCTCACTCCGGTCACTCCTAGCTTTCCAGTGCCAGGGGGAGTCCAGCTCTTCAGTTACTCCCCCCCAGAGGGTGTCAATCCTTACAGACCACCTATGTGTACAAAGGAAAAAAGGAGACAATTCTACAAAGGCACCCCAGCAATGCAAAACCTTGTGACGATACATGTGTGGAGTGAGTTTTCTAACTACCTCTGGGCACCAGATGCACCTACTAGGGTCAAGGGGAACAGGCTTAGACCTCCCCAGGCATGTGACTCTCCTTAGGCCAGTATGGGAGCGGAGTTCAAGTCCTCTTCACTCCGGTAAACCCTAGCCCAAGATAGGAGTGGAGGGAGTCCAGCTTCTAAGCTACTCCTGGTGCATGCCAACCCTTGTAGAACATTATGGGCCGGGGCTTAGTTATTTAACTGACCCAGGCATATGTGTTCACACACAAGGGATAGCACCATTACTCCTACAAGAATCCCAGAATCTGACATGTGCTCAAGACTGGAGATCCAGGGGCAAAAGTGTTTATGAGAAGCACCTGTTACCCAAGTATCACTCATAAAAGGGGCAAGTATTGGGAACAACAACAAAGGTGTTCATATGGAACCGGAGGTTCAGTAAAAGTATAAGAGTTAAAGAGTACAATGAGTAAAGGAAAGGAGGAAAAAGGGATATGTAAAAAAATAAAAACACATATTGGCAGCAAACACAGTGCATCAGCATTAAAGTGTCATAAAAAACAACCTAAATGGTTCATGCAGTACCTACATGACCAAAGAGAATTCACAAAATAAAGAGTTCAACAATTCATAGATTACAAATCTTGGATTCATAATAAAAGGGTTGTCAGGGGGGGATCTATTCAATCTCCTGGATATCAGCCTCCTCAGCCTCCTCAGCAGCCTCCTTTCCAGCCTCTCCACTTGGACCTCCCTCATCCAGCTGGCCTCCAGACCCACCAAAAGAGTCCCCGGACTCCTCACCAGAACTAGAGCCATCCTCAGAAGAACTATCCGGCCCAAAGGGAACCAAGTACTCCTCACCCAGGACATCCTGGACATAGTGGGAGAAATGATCCCCAATAGTGGGAAGATCTTTCCTAAGTCCTTTACAAAAGTTTAGGAGGATAGACACGGAGTTCATGGTGAGAAGGGTGGTATACTCTGATGACTCGAGGAAATCTCCAATGGCAGCATCCTTGATTGAGTCCTCGGACCCCTCTAGCTAGTTCATCTTGCAGTGATACTCTTTCAGCTCAACCTGGAGTCTCTCACCACGAGTGACCTCCATCACCATGGCAGTCCTTAGCTCGGCTAACTCTTTACCACGGGTGGCCTCCAGCTCATCCAAGGCGTCCTTGTGCCTCTGCAGGGTCTCCGCCTTCTCCTTCTCCAGCTCCTGAGCAGCAGCTTGAGCCTTTTGGAGTTCCAGGGAGGTGTCCTTATGAGCAGCAACTGCCACAGCCAGTTGGTCAAGGAGCTTCCTCACCTCCGTAGTAGCAGCTCCCTTTTCTTCACTCCGGGAGAGATGAAGACCATAGGAGTAGGCAGCAGCCTGAAAATAAGGAAATTAAGGGTTGAAGCACATCAAGTTCATGCAAGTACAAAACTACAAAGGCTTGAGAAAAGCAGTACCTTCATATTCAGATCGGATATGGCCTGGTTCAGCTCCTCTGGGTCCATCCTCATAGCAGCCTCCACGTCAGCACGAGGAAGGATATCCTTCAGCATGGGAGGTGCAGAGGTTCCCTCCGGAGCCCTCTCTTCAGCACGGGGAGGGGGAACTACTTCTCTTCTTAAGTCTGCTCTAGGAGGGAGGTAGGGAGGAGGAGGGAGAAAACCCAAGGAAGAGGATAGCCCAGGGAGATAAGGGAGGAAGTACAGGGGGACTAGTCAGTACAGGAGGAGTTACCAGAGCAGGGGAATTAACAAGGAAGGTGGAAGAAGCCTCATTGTCCTTGGGAACTTGGACAGGAGTCCTTTCCCTCACAGGGGTCTGCTCTCCACCATCAACAGACATGGGGGAGTCCACCAAGACAGTCTTCCTCTTCTTCTTGGTCTTTTTCTTATCTTTAGTAATTACCACCCCTTTGTTGCTCCTGGCCTCCTCCTTGGCCTTCCTTTTGGACACCCTTTGCATAACAGCTTGCCTGGATACCACGCCCTGGAATGTTGTTTTATCAATCCTGGTCACCACGGGGATCTTTGCATCCAACAGGGCCTCTGTAACAAAAAGGGAACATGATCAGAACAGCCAGAAAATTACAAGTGAAAAATACAGAGGTCAAGGTACTTACTCCACTCCACCTTGGCATGCCTCACCATTCGGGCACAAAGCCCAGCTTTGGCCATGACCTCCGGATCACACCAAACATCCGCGGGGTAGGGCCTAGTAAAGCAGGTCTCCAGAATGGCCTTAGCAATGAGGACCTCTTCAGATCTACTGGGCTCCAGAGTGGTGGGAGAGAAGGACCAGACCAGAGGGACTCCCTCTCCAAAATCTCCCTTCACCATCAGCCAATGTCTATACCACCTATAACCTTCAATTTTACCAGTCTCCTTGGTAAAAAGCAAGTTGGTGTCCCTGACCTTGAAAGTGGAGGTCACCCCAGAATGCTGAAGTCTATAAATGATGGAGAAAAAGGGAAGGGTAGGGGTCACACCTGCTACTTGGCAAGCTATTTGGAAGACAGTCATAATAAGCCAAGAAAAGGGGTGGATTTGTCCCGGAGCCCTTTCAATGGCAATCAGGACCTCCTTTGTGAAGTCAGAGAGGGGAAAGCGGAGCCCATAATTCAAGGACTCCCAGAACACACTAGTGTAACCCCTGTAGGCCTCAGGAACCTCCCCCACATTGGGAACAAGAGCCATATCAGGTCCCTCTCCTTGGACCCCAGTTCAGATGGTGAAATCAGCGGGTATATCATAATATCTCCTCAGAGAATTCAGATGGACGGGGACAATAAGGGGATTTTTGGTTCTAGGGAGGTAATCGGCCAGTTCCCTCAGATCCGCAGGAGTACGGACATAAGGACGAGGACCCCAAGGTCGGTCCACAATCTCCTCTGCCCGAGGGGCACGAGGAGCAGCCACGGATAAAGGTTCAACTGACATTACCTCAGAAGTTGAACCAGCAGGGACATCCTGACTTCTCGTCCTCACCCTCCTCCTGACGGTTGGAGGCAGTTCCGGCGAGGCATCCTCTGATCCCACCTCGATGGGCACGTCAGCAGCAGGGACGGTAGGATTGGCCTGAAACGGAAGAACAGGGACGTTAGGAAAAATCACTACCCTGTTTTTTGTCTTGTATACCTCAGGCCAATTTTCACGAGAAAAGAAAATGCCCGGAGACAGCAAGATGGTTCCACCAACTTCAACAACTCTACGGGCTAAACGTACCTCTTGGAGGATGTTGACCATGGAAGCACGTCCCACATACTCGTGGGGAATGTTGGTGTCAGGGTTCGAGCTTCCAGTGTCGGCCATTGTGAAGAATTCTTGATGAAACAACGAGGAGAAGTCTGGAGAAGAGAGAATTGCTTGAGAAGTTGAAAAGTTTTGATTTTGAAAAGTAAAAAGTGAAGAATGAAAATGGCGATTTACCTTTTATTGAATAATAGAGGTAACCGTTTGGATTCTCTTCCCACGTGTCAGCGCCCAAGTGCATATGAAGATCACTTAATGCTTCTACTTCCCAAATCATTTTCGAATGGGCAAGCAAAAAGCATTAAAGGGGCAATTGATGAGGGTCTTCTTTTATCAAGAAGAAGACCCCCATTTTGGGTAAGAGGCTCCAAAGCCCAAGGAGGTGAGCCCAAGAGAATGTTAGACCACATTTTGGTGAAAGAAAACTTGGTTCCATCTCAACCTCCCACTTGTCATCATCAAAAGGCTTTAAGACCAAGGCCGACACTGGAAGCTCAAACCTCGACACCAACATGCCCCACGAGTATGTGGGTCGTTCTGCCATGGTCAACATTCTCCAAGAGGTACGTTTAGCCCGTAGAGTTGTTGCCGTTGGTGGAACTATCTTGCTTTCTCCGGGCATTTTCTTTTCTCGTGAAAATTGGCCGGAGATTTACAAGACAAAAAACAGGGTAGTTATTTTCCCTAATGTCCCAGTTCTTCCGTTTCAGGCCAACCCTGCGGTTCCTGTTGCTGACACGCCTATCGAGGTGGGGTCAGAGGATGCTTCCCCAGAATTGCCTCCAACTGTTAGGAGGAGGGTGAGGACAAGGAGCCAAGATGTCCCTGCTGGTTCGACTTCGGAGGTAATGTCTGTTGAACCTATCTCTGTGGCTGCTCCTCGTGCCCCTCGGGCAGAGGAGATGGTAGACCGACCTGGGGGTCCTCGTCCTTATGTCCGTACTGCTGCGGATCTGAAAAAATTGTCTGACTATCTCCCTAGGACCAGAAATCCCCTTATCGTCCCCATTCACCTGAACTCCCTAAGGAGGTACTATGACATCCCTGCTGACCTCACCATACGAACTGGGATCCAGGGAGAGGGGCCTGATAAGGCTCTTGTTCCTGATGTGGGGGAGGTCCCTGAGGCTTATAGGGGCTATACCAGTGTGTTCTGGGAGTCCTTGAATTATGGACTCCGCTTCCCCCTCTCTGACTTCATAAAGGAGGTCCTGATTGCCATTGATAGGGCTCCGGGACAGATCCACCCATTTTCTTGGCTCATTTTGACTGTTTTCCAAATAGCCTGCCAAGTAGCAGGTGTGACCCCTACCCTTCCCCTTTTCTCCACCATATATAGACTTCAGCATTCTGGGTAACCTCCACTTTCAAGGTCAGAGACACCAACTTCCTTTTTACCAAGGAGGCTGGTAAAATTGAAGGTTACAGGTGGTACAGACATTGGCTGATGGTAAAGGGAGACTTTGGTGAGGGAGTCCCTTTGGTCTGGTCCTTCTCTTCCACCACTCTGGAGCCCAGTAAATCTGAGGAGGTCCTTACTGCTAAGGCCATTCTGGAGACCTGCTTCACTAGGCCCTACCCCGCGGATGTTTGGTGTGACCCGGAGGTTATGGCCAAAGCTGGGCTGTGTGCTCGAAGGGTGAGGCACGCCAAGGTGGAATGGAGTAAGCACCTTAACCTCTGTTGTTATTTTTTCCTTACTTGTGATTTTCTGGCTGTTCTGATCGTGTTCCCTCTTTATCACAAAGGCTTTGTTGGATACAAAGATCCCTGCGGCAACCAGAATTGATAAGACAACCTTCCAGGGTGTGGTGTCCGGGCAGGCCGTTATGCAGAGGGTGTCCAAGAGAAAGGCCAAAGAGGAGGCCTGAAGCAGCAAAGGAGTGGTGATCACTGAGGATAAGAAGAGGTCCAAGAAGAAGAAGAGGACTGTCTTGGCGGACTCCCCTTTGTCCGTTGATGTTGGAGGGCAAACTCCTGTGAGGGAAAGGACTCCTGTCCAAGTTCCCCAGGACAATGAAGCTTCTTCCTCCTTCCCTGCTAACTCCCCTGCTCTGGTAACTCCTCCTGCATTGAATAGCCCCCCTGTACTTCCTCCTATATCTCCCCGAGTTGCCTCTCCTGGACTATCCTCTTCCTTGGGTTTTCCCCCTCCTCCTCCCTACCTCCCTCCTAGAGCTGATTTAAGAAGGGAAGTAGCGCCCCCTCCCCGTGCTGAAGAGAGGGCTCCGGAGGGAACCTCTGCACCTCCCATGCTGAAAGATATCCTCCCTCGTGCTGATGTGGAGGCTGCTATGGAGATGAACCCGGAGGAGCTGCACCAGGCCATAGCTGATCTGCACTTGAAGGTATTGCTCTCAACATGTCTTTGTACTTTTTCATTCGCATAAGTCCCATGCATATTGAGCCCTTATTCCCTTATTTTCAGGCTGCTGCCTACTCCCATGCTCTTCATCTCTCCCAGAGTGAAGAAAGGGAAGCAGCTACTAGGGAGGTGAGGAAGCTCCTTGACCAACTGGCTGTGGCCACTGCTGCTCATAAAGACACCTCTCTGGAACTCCAAAAGGCCCAAGCTGCTGCTTAAGAGCTGGAGAAGGAGAAGGCGGAGACCCTGCAGAGGCACAAAGAAGCCTTGGATGATCTGGAGGCCACCCGTGGTAGGGAGGTAACCGAGCTGAGGACTGCCATGGTGATAGAGGTTACTCGTAGTGAGAGACTCCAGGCTGAGCTGAAGGAGTGTCAAAACAAGATGAGCCAGCTAGAGGGGTCCGAGGGCTCAATCAAGGATGCTGCCATTGGAGACTTCCTCGAGTCCTCAGAGTATACCACCCTTCTCACCACGAACTCCGTGTCCATCCTCCTGAACTTTTGTAGAGGGCTTAAGAAGGATATTCCCACCATTGGGGATCATTTCTCCCATTATGTCCAGGATGTCCTAGGTGAGGGATATTTGATTCCCTTTGGGCCGGATAGCTCTTCTGAGGATGGCTCTAGCTCTGGTGAGGAGTCCGGGGAGTCTTCCGGTGGATCTGGAGGCCAGGTGAACGAGGGAGGTCCAAGTGGAGAGGCTGAAAAGGAGGCTGCTGAGGAGGCTGAGGAGGCTGACATCCAGGAGATAAAATAGATCCCCCCTGACAACCCTTTTATCATGACTATCAAATCTGTAACCTATGAATTGTTGAACTTATTTGTTTTGTGAATTCTCTTTGGTCATGTAGGTAGTGCATGAACCATTTAGGCTGTTTTTTATGACACTTTAATGCTGATGCACTGTGTTTGCTGCCAATATGTGTTTTTATTTTTCACCTATCCCCTTTTTCCTCCTTCCCTTTAATCCTCTTTTTACTTTAACTCTTACCCCTTTACTGAACCTCCGGTTCCATATGAACTCCTTTGTTGTTGTTCCCAATACTTGCCCCTTTTATGAGTGGTACTTGAGTAACAGGTGTTTCTCATAAACACTTTTGCCCTTGTATCCCCAATCTTGAGCACATGTTCGATTCTTGTAGGAGTAATGGTGCTATCCTTTGTGTGTGAACACATGTGTTTGGGTCAGTTAAATAACTAGGCTCCAGCCCATAACGTTCTACAAGGGTTTGACATGCACCAGGAGTAGCTTTGAAGCTGAATCCCTCCACTCCTATCTAGGGCTAGGGTTTGCCGGAGTGAAGAGGACTTGAACTCCGCTCCCATCGTGGCCTAAGGAGAGTCACATGCCTGGGGAGGTCTAAGCCTGTTCCCCTTGACCCTTGTAGGTGCATCTGGGTGCCCATAGGTAGTTAAAAGACTAACTTCACCCATGTATCCTAACAAAGTCTTGCATTGTTGGGGTGCCTTTGTAGAACTCTCTCCTTTTTTTCTTTGCACACATAGGTGTTCTGTAAGGATTGACACCCTTTAGGGGGGAGTGACTGAGAAGCCGGACTCCCCTGGCTCCTGGAAAGCTAGGAGTGACCGGAGTGAGTTTGTGCACTGGACTCCAGCGCCATCTGGGCTTCAGGAGGCTTTGGACAGGGAGAGGGAGCAGTCTGACGGTCTGGACTTCCTATCTCCTGCGGAGGGGTGCGTGTCTGGGAATGACATAAGGGTTGTTCCCGTGCCCCTAGCGCGTACAACGGGTGTCCGGAGTGCGTTTGTAACCGGACTCCGGTCCATTGCGTATCACAAGAGGTGACACTTGTTGGAGAGTTAGTTGAAGAACTAGCCTCCCCAGTCCCTGGGAGCAAGTGGGTGTCCGGAGTCAGTTTGGCCCTGGACTCCGGGCCATTGCTGTAATGAAGGGGGTATGTGTTGAGAATAGTTTAAGGACTATTCCCGTGCCTCTAGCGCGTACAATGGGTGTCCGGAGTGCGTTTCTCACCGGACTCCGGCCCATTGCGTATCACAAGAGGTAACACTTGTTAGGGAGTTGGTTGAAGAACCAGCCTCCCCCAGCCCCTGGGAGCAAGTGGGTGTCCGGAGTGAGTTTGATACTGGACTCCGACCCATTGCTGTAATGAAGGGGGTATGTGTTGAGAATAGTTTAAGGACTATTCCCGTGCCCCTAGCGCGTACAATGGGTGTCCGGAGTGCGTTTGTCACCGGACTCCGGCCCATTGCGTATCACAAGAGGTAACACTTGTTAGGGAGTTGGTTGAAGAACCAGCCTCCCCCAGCCCCTGGGAGCAAGTGGGTGTCCGGAGTGAGTTTGATACTGGACTCCGGCCCATTGCTGTAATGAAGGGGGTATGTGTTGAGAATAGTTTAAGGACTATTCCCGTGCCCCTAGCGCGTACAATGGGTGTCCGGAGTGCGTTTGTCACCGGACTCCGGCCCATTGCGTATCACAAGAGGTAACACTTGTTAGGGAGTTGGTTGAAGAACCAGCCTCCCCCAGCCCTTGGGAGCAAGTGGGTGTCCGGAGTGAGTTTGATACTGGACTCCGGCCCATTGCTGTAATGAAGGGGGTATGTGTTGAGAATAGTTTAAGGACTATTCCCGTGCCCCTAGCGCGTATAATGGGTGTCCGGAGTGCGTTTGTCACCGGACTCCGGCCCATTGCGTATCACAAGAGGTAACACTTGTTTAAGAAGTAGTTGAAGAACGAACCTTTCTTGCCCCTTCGGGTTCAAGTGGGTATCCGGAGCTAGTTTGGTGACTGAACTCCGCCCTTTGACCTTGATTTTGATTGATGAAGTACTTTTTTCCTCCGAAATCCAATTCCATTGATAAGTTGTGAAAGAAATTCCAAAGTGGATTACAAAACGGTGAGTCCCACCTCAGCAAAAGGATTCTTGGACTGTTTTCAAGGATAATACTTCTTAAGATAGATGGCATGTCACGTATGTTCGATGGGTTTGCCCGATAATTCCTCCAGGAGGTAAGTAGCTGGACCCAGGATCTTTCTTACCCGGTAGGGCCCCTCCCATTTGGGGCTGAGTTTCTCCTTTTGCCTGGGCTTGCGGGCCTCAAACAGCCTCAGGACCAAGTCCCCTACGGACAGTTGCCTCCCCCGGACTCTCCGATTATAGAATCTAGCCATGTCTTGCTTGTGTTTCTGCATTTTGTACAAGGCTTTGTCTCGTAGCTCATCGGTGAAGTCCATCATCTCTCTCATCCGCGTGTCATTTTGACCCTCCACGAAGTGAGATTGTCGGATGTTGGGAAGACAAACCTCTACGGGTAAGACACACTCAGCACCTCTACGGATTTTGACCCTCCACCTGGTCATTGGCTTGTGGGTAACACACAGGAGAGAATCTATGCTCTATTCCCAACCTTTCACACATCCCTCTGAGTAGCTCCGAGTCGAATTGGGGTCCGTTGTCTGAGACCAGGATCCTGGGTATCCCAAAGCGGGTGATGATATTCTTCCATAAGAACTCTTCAATGTCCTTAGCCTTCGTGTTCCGGAGGGGCATAGCTTCCACCCACTTGGTGAAGTAGTCCACGGCCACTACAACATCTTTGTACCGCACTGATGGCTTTACAAACTGCCCCACTAGGTCTATTCCCCACATTGCGAATGTTGGAAATTGATGTGTCAATTTCCTCAATTAGTGCCCGTGAACTATATCATCTATATATACGGTTCAACAACCGATAGTTATCTGAACTATCAGTAGTCTCACCCGAGATAATGCCGGGGGTCATCGAATGGCAGACTAGGCTCTCTCGATGATCTTCGGGATTCGTGTATACGGTCTTATACGTTGAATCCCGATGCCTTCGTTACTCGGGCTATGAGGTCACACACGTAACAATTACCGAAGATACTTTCGAGTAGTGACCCGAAAGTGAATAAGGGATTTGATCAATATTGAGGAATTTCGGTTCGATCGAGATCGTGTCCCGACCGAACCGATGGTGCGCCCGGAATTGGTTCCGGACACACCATTTGGGGTTTATGTATATATATATATATGTGAGATATATATATATATATATTATCATTTATTGAAATGATTTAATTAATTAATGAATTATTTAAATAAGATATGATTTAATTAATTAATTAAGATTAATTAATTCCATCATCATGAATGGTTGACATCTTGGTGGCTACTTTATGCCTTGGGAAGGCTTTGTAAGTCTTGGGAAAAACTCTTGTAAGAGAATCTTCCATGGACCAAGAGGCATTAACCATATGGATGGTTAATGTGTTTGTTTAGTGTATAATGTGTTTCATCATCCATTCTATATCATAAGATGATATAGAATGGGTAGAGCATCAATCTAAGTCTTGTATATCTCTTGCTAGAGAACACAAGAACACAAACAAACACACTTCATCTTCAACCATAACCCTCTAGCAAAACTCCAAGTGTAGAGTGTAGAACTAGTTCTACATTTTTGCTATAGTAGTAAAGACTACATACTCCTCAATAACACACACTAGTCCAAGTGTGTCTTATTGCTATCTAAGGTATTGGTGTGGACTATTTCATAGTAGTTTCATATCACCTTGGTGATAGACATTTCTTCAAGGAGAAAGCAAAGGAGCAAGGTGTGGGGATAAGCGCTTAAAGATTGACATAGCTTCCGCTCACGCTTCAAAGGTATAACTTTGTAGCACTACTCTTTTATATGTTAGTTGTAGCATATTCACACTATCTTTAAACATATACTTCTATGAGCTAGTTCTATTGTGTAAGTTCTAACGATCAACGAATTAGGGTTTTCTAGACATATGAACTATCGTAGTTCATTGTGTCTTGCAACCCCGGGATATTCCAACATGGTATCATGAGCTATATTACACGTTTAACATGTTCTAGAAGTGTTTAAAGTAGTACCATATAGTATATATGTCGATATATGAACCGTAGCCGATTTTCGCATTCGGAAAACCCTCCCCGACAAAACCTAAGTTTCGCGTGAGTCCAGGCAAGCCAAGGACACGGCTCCACTAGAACGCGCACCCTCAGCTTTCCCTGGATACGGGACGCCTTGGCCCGAAGCCTGGTTCGTCCCCCCTGGACGCGTCCATGCACGTCCAAAGTCATTTGATGATTTCGAAACAAAACAAATCGATTAAGTCCAAAGTCATTTGATGATTATGGACGTTTTCGGTTTGTTATGGGTGATTTAGAGATTGTTTTGGAAATAATCTTATAAGTCCAAAACATTCTTTGAGAAGTTTAAAATAGTTTAAAATTAGCATGTATGTCAAAATCTAGCTCTTCCAACATAAGATCGTCTTATGGCGAGTCTTGTGGAGGTAAGTGGGAGCATTTTGATTTTATCCTATCGGTACTAATTAAATTGATTAATTGAGTATCGAAAGGAAGTTTGAGGTTTGAGTTATTATGAATTTCAAACCTTAAACTTATGCTAAGTCTCTTTGAATGTAATCGGGTTATTAGTTCAAAATGTTGAACTTATGGTAAAACTTCCGAAAATTGGCTAAGTTAGTTGTTGGACAATTAAAGGTTATGATATGCATGTATGACTATGTTCACATTATTTGAATGTGAGTATGTGTGTGAGTTGTGTGTTGCTTGTGTGTTTTATTCCATCCCTAGCATGTTTATGTGATTTATGTATAATGTGTTATGCATATATAAACTGTAGTCTGAATGGAATGGGGATTTGATATGGCCTAGTATTTATTCGAAATACAGTCTGCGTACTGTCCTTGATATTGAAATACGACGCATGTGTCGTTTTACATTCTTGTATTGTTATTTCCTTTTCGCGGCGCATGTGCCATTTAATGCGAAAGTTGATTATGTAACAAGACATGAAGAGACGGACTTGGAGTATGGCGATGTCTGTTGGAATATCCCGGGGTTGCAAGACACAATGAACTACGATAGTTCATATGTCTAGAAAACCCTAATTCGTTGATCGTTAGAACTTACACAATAGAACTAGCTTATAGAAGTATATGTTTAAAGATAGTGTGAATATGCTACATTCACAAAGAAAATGGGAGTGGTTTCAGCCCCTTCTCCCATTTATAATGTTAACATATAAAAGAGTAGTGCTACAAAGTTATACCTTTGAAGCGTGAGCGGAAGCTATGTCAATCTTTAAGCGCTTATCCCCACACCTTGCTCCTTTGCTTTCTCCTTGAAGAAATGTCTATCACCAAGGTGATATGAAACTACTATGAAATAGTCCACACCAATACCTTAGATAGCAATAAGACACACTTGGACTAGTGTGTGTTATTGAGGAGTATGTAGTCTTTACTACTATAGCAAAAATGTAGAACTAGTTCTACACTCTACACTTAGAGTTTTGCTAGAGGGTTATGGTTGAAGATGAAGTGTGTTTATTTGTGTTCTTGTGTTCTCTAGCAAGAGATATACAAGACTTAGATTGATATCTTCACATTCAATATCATCTTATGATATAGAATGGATGATGAAACATATTGCACACTAAACAAACACATTAACCATCCATATGGTTAATGCCTCTTGGTCCATGGAAGATGCTCTTACAAGAGTTCTTCCCAAGGGATACAAAGCCTTCCCAAGGCATAAAGTAGCCACCAAGATGTCAACTCCTCATAATGATGAGATTAGTTAATTAATCTTAATTAATTAATTAAATCATATCTTGTTTAATTAATTCATTAATTAATTAAATCATTTCAATAAATGATAATATATAAATATATATCTCACATATATATATATATACACAAACCCTAAATAGTGCGTCCGGAACTAATTCCGGGCGCACCATCGGTTCGGTCGAGACACGATCTCGATCGAACCGAAATTCCTCAATATGGATCAAATCCCTTATTCACTCTCGGGTCACTACTCGAAAGTATCTTCGGTAATTGTTATGTGTGTGACCTCATAGCCCGAGTAACGAAAGCATCGGGATTCAACGTATAAGACCGTATACTCGAATCCCGAAGATCATCGTGAGAGCCTAGTCTGCCATTCGATGACCCCCGCCATTATCTCGGGTGAGACTACTGATAGTTCAGATAACTATCGGTTGTTGAACCGTATATATAGATGATATAGTTCACGGGCACTAATTGAGAAAATTGACACATCAATTTCCAACAATGTCCAAGAAGACGGAGACCAAGGACTTAGTTTAGAACTAGTTAGACTAGTTTTTATTTAATGTCTTTTAGGCCATATCACGTCCCTTTAAAGTGTTTATTATTCATGCCATGTTTCATGCTTACATATATTTTCTTGAAGTATATGTATACCTTATGTGATATGCATGAAATGTGGATTACATGTTTAATCTAAACCCCTCCACGTAATAATTAAGTGTTTGCCAAACCTAAGTTCAAAGTTGTCAAACTTTCCTACGTTTCGGGTGGATCATCCCTAGATGGGCACTTTGATTCATAGGAATAGGAGGCAATGGGATTACATGCGCTACAGGTTAGCCCATCGAACCGGCAAATGTAATCCATCCCTTGATGGTGAACTAAGGTTGCTTAAAACGTGGCTACAGGTTAGCCCATCGAACCGGCCCATTTGGCAAAGGAAGTCCATAGTGTCTTAAAACGACTAGTGATAGACGCCAAGAGTCATATATAATCATTGGATGATTGATATATGATAGTCTAGTAGAACTTACCCATGGATTGGACTATGAGGATGATTGCGTGTGCCGCTCATACCCAAGTCCGTGGGGTCTTGGTATACTTGTACACTTCGAGGGGTTGTTGGTACTCGTATTATTGTTTCAAGCATGCTTTACTTGTATTGTATGTTTTACATATAAATTAAACTGAACGTCGTTTCATACTCGCATGTTTTAGATGGCAACTGCTAAGAAATCAACTTCAAATTCACTCCGATCTACACTTGAGAAGTGTAAACTCAATGGCAATAACTTCAACGACTGGTCTCGTAACTTGAGAATCGTTCTCAAGCACGAGAGAGTCGAGTATGTTCTTAAGGAAGAACTTCCTCCACCACCCGGAGATAATGCCGATGAGCTAGAACGTAGTGCATATGATGTACACGTGGATGATGCATTGGATGTCCAATGTCTTATGCTAGCCAACATGGAACCGAATCTTCAGATTCAGTTCGAAAATGTGGTAGCATATGACATGTACTGCAGACTGGAAGAGATGTTCCAGAAGCGGGCAAGAAATGAGAGGTACGAAGCTGTTTGTGCCCTCATGGATTGCAAACTATCCAATGGTCAACAGGCCAGTCCTCATGTTCTCAAGATGATTGGGATCATCGAGAGACTTGAGTCTTTGGGAACTCAGTTTTCCAAGGATTTGGCCGTTGACATAATCCTCCGTTCCCTTCCTGACAAGTTTGGTAACTTTGTCATGAACTTCAACATGCATGACTTCGATAAATCGTTATCGGAGTTACATAACATGATCAGCACGGCTGATACTGCGTTGAAGTGTGGGAAGAGCTCTACCCCTACTCCCTCTGTTCTGATGATTCAGAACAAGAAGGCCTTTAAGAAAGGCAAGGGGAAATGGAAGGGAAAGGCCAAGACTGGATCTATCAAAACAGTCAAGGCCCAGACTTCGAAAACTCCGGCTAAAGGTCCTAAGGGGACTGACCAGTGTCATTATTGTAATACACCTGGTCACTGGAAGAGGAACTGCAAGAAGTACCTCGAAGACAAGAAGAGTGGGACTCTTAAGCTTCCGGCAGGTATATTCGTTATTGAAGCTTTTATCACCTCTAATAACTCTACTTGGGTACTTGACTCAGGATGTGGTTCTCATATTTGTCGAAATATGCAGGTACTACAGGATAGTAGAGCTCTTCGGAAGGGAGAGGTGGACTTGCGGGTGGGCAATGGAGCAAAGGTTGCTGCAGTTGCCGTGGGCAAGATAGATTTAAAACTACCATCCGGGATGGTCTTAGTTTTAAATAATGTATATTGTATTCCCGCTATTTCTAGAAATATTATTTCCATATCTGTTTTGAACAATGATGGTTTTACCATCCTTATGGAAAGAAATATGTGTTCTATTAATCGTGATGGTTTACTTTATGCAAAAGCTTCAAACCAAAATGGTCTTTTCATACTAGATGAGGACCATGAGGTATATAACGTAAATATTAAAAGGAACAAGCCTAACGACTTGAATCCTACCTACCTATGGCATTGCAGACTTGGTCATATAAATGAAAATCGCATCAAGAAACTCCACGAAAGTGGAATTATTGAGTCAC
The DNA here is from genome assembly GCA_003412495.2 of Echium plantagineum. Taxonomy (NCBI): domain Eukaryota; kingdom Viridiplantae; phylum Streptophyta; class Magnoliopsida; order Boraginales; family Boraginaceae; genus Echium; species Echium plantagineum. The sequence goes on along the minus strand of CM016568.1, from coordinate 5,150,309 downwards.
TTGATTTTGAATCATATGACCAATGCGAATCATGCCTTTTAGGCAAGATGACCAAATCGCCTTTCACTGGAACGAGTGAAAGAGCAAGTGATTTATTGGGGATAATACATACCGATGTATGTGGTCCAATGAACACTCCTGCAAGAGGTGGTTTTCCCTACTTCATTACCTTCACGGATGACCTTAGCCGTTATGGCTATGTCTATCTAATGAAGCACAAGAGTGAAGCCTTTGAAAAGTTCAAGGAATTCCAAAATGAAGTAGAGAATCAACTCGGCAAGACTATTAAGACTCTTCGATCCGATCGAGGAGGCGAATATATGAGCCACGAGTTTGACGCTCATCTTAGAGATTGTGGAATTGTTTCACAACTCACACCGGCCGGAACACCACAACATAATGGTGTGTCCGAAAGGAGGAATCGCACTCTGTTAGACAGTTTGCGATCCATAATGAGTCGAACCGACCTACATGTCAGCTTCTGGGGTTACGCGTTGCAAACTGCCGCACTTACCTTAAATAATTGTCCAACCAAGTCAGCTGAGAAAGTACCATATGAGATGTGGTTTGGGAAACGTCCCAAGATTAGCTTTCTCAGGGTTTGGGGTTGCTTGGCCTACGTCAAGAAATTGAACGTAGACAAGCTAGGCCCAAAGGCTGACTTGTGTCATTTCATTGGTTATCCAAAGGAAACCAAAGGGTATTATTTCTACCTTAAGCCAGAAAATAAGATTTTCGTGGCTAGGACAGCGCATTTCCTTGAGAAAGAGTTCTTATCAGGAAATGTCAGAGATACGGTACAACTTGAAGAAGTTCAAGATGATGAGCCAAATGAGTTAATGAACTCATTCGACACGTTTAATGAGCAAGTTGAGTTATCGAACTCAAGAAACTCATTGAATAGGAGAGTTGGGTTATTGAACTCAAGGGTCTCATCAAATGAGCAAGTCGAGTTAACGAACTCGGCAGACTCACTTCAGGAAGTGGATCCTCCATTCATGGTGGATCCTATCTTGGACCCTAGATCCACGGTAGATGAAACTCCTGAAGAAGTACCGACCCTTAGGAAATCCAATAGGACTCGTCATGTTCCCGATAGATGGTATGGGGAATCCTTCTTGATAGAAGACGACGAGCCTTATACTTATGGAGCCGCAATGAAAGGGCCAGATAGCGAGTCATGGCTTGAAGCCATGAAATCCGAGATAGACTCTATGTACCAGAACGATGTCTGGACATTGGTTCACTTACCCGAAGGTGCTAGACCTATCGAGTGTAAGTGGGTCTTTAAGAAAAAGCTTGATAAAGATGGAAATGTCCATGTTTACAAGGCTAGACTAGTGGCGAAGGGTTTCAAACAAATTCATGGTATTGACTATGATGAAACCTACTCACCGGTAGTCATGTTCAAGTCTATTCGGATCCTCTTAGCCATTGCCGCATATTATGACTATGAGATATGGCAAATGGATGTAAAGACCGCTTTCCTTAATGGAAACCTTGAGGAGGATGTGTACATGACACAACCTCCAGGCTTTACATGTCCGAAAGGGCCTAAGAAGGTATGTAAGCTTCAGAGATCCATTTATGGACTCAAGCAAGCTTCTCGCAGTTGGAACCTCCGATTCGATGAAGCAATTAAAGAATTTGGCTTCATTCAGAATGAGGAGGATGCTTGTGTATACAAGAAGGTAAGTGGGAGCCACATTGCATTTATAGTCCTGTATGTAGATGACATACTGATCATTGGAAACAACAAACCGCTCCTTGAGTCAGTCAAGAGATGGTTGTGTAAGTGTTTCTCAATGAAGGACTTAGGAGAGGCGCAGTATATCCTTGGAATCAAGATATATCGAGATCGAGCCAATAAGTTGATTGGCCTGAGACAGGACACTTATATTGATAAGGTTCTGAGACGATTCGATATGATCGATTCCAAAAAGGGAATACTGCCTATCACAACTGGTACTATTCTCGGCAAAAGTCAGTGCCCCACCACTGACGTCGAGAAGGAGAACATGAGTAGAGTCCCGTATGCTTCAGCCATAGGATCTATCATGTATGCCATGTTGTGCACTAGACCAGACGTATCGTACGCTCTGAGTCTATCCTTAAGTACTTGAGTAGGACTAAGGATATGTTTCTGGTATATGGCGGAGATGAGGAGTTGATTGCAAAAGGTTTCACCGATGCCAGTTTCCAAACCGATCGAGACGATTTTCGTTCTCAGACCGGGTTTGTATTCTGCCTGAACGGTGGAGCCATCTGTTGGAAGAGTTCCAAGCAGGACACAGTTGCAGATTCTACTACGGAGGCCGAGTACATTGCAGCTTCTGAAGCAGCCAAGGAGGCATGTTGGCTTAAGAAGTTTATGACTGAGCTTGGGGTAGTTCTAGCGCTGATGGTCCAATTGAGTTGTTATGTGATAACACTGGAGCCATAGCACAGGCTAAGGAACCCAGGGCTCATCATAAGTCCAAGCATGTCCTTAGGAAGTATCACCTCGTCCGAGAAATGTTCCAGAGAGGTGACATCAAGGTATCCAAAGTGGATACAGACGACAACGCAGCTGATCCCTTGACTAAACCGTTACCTCAGACTAAACATGAGTTCCATACTTCAGCTATTGGACTTAGGCTTAGGTCCGAGTGGTCTTAGTCTTAGTGGGAGCTTTATTTCAGTTTATTTGTTTTATATGTATGAAGTATACTTTTGTAAAACTCTTGTTGTTGAATAAAAGTATTACTTCTTGTTTATTGATTGCCTATTCTTTTATAGCACTTGAATAAACAATTGAATATTTAATCATAGTTGTATGATAAATATTTTAATTCCCATGTAATCACGAGTTCTTGAAGAGGAGCCAATAAGTGTATTGGCTAAGGAACCCCTTTTTCAAGACAAGAACTATGGTGATTACATTGTCCCTAGTGGTGTGTCCCAGCGTTTTGGGAACGGACACAACCAAACTAGTGTGTAATGATTCGTTTGACTTTGTTTCTTAAGTCAAAAGGATGGTCCAAATCATTACATGGGTTCATTGTCAAGAGAGTCTTGACATGGTACTGGACAGTGACCGTTGTGAAATTATAGAAGAGATATTGTGTCCTATATTTCACACGAGCCATATGATAGAGGTTCTGAGACCTACATGCATATCATTCTCATGCTACGTGAGCATGAGGCTTTGACTACTTCCGGACCCATCCGTTACTGGTGGTAATGGGGTACGTTGGGTCTTATGTGAATGTAGTGGTGAGATGATCGGTGATGCATTGGTAGGGTCTTTGTCCACCCTGGTATACAGGGAAGGTTTTTCTGGCCACTCGGAGAGTTAGTCTTACTTATGAATTCACCCGTTATGAACGGGAGTGAGACTATCTCGTGTTCCGAGAAATTATGTCATAGGAGTTGGCGACACGCTTTCTTGCTTTAGCCTATGACGAAAACCGAGGACAAAGGGAATCATGTGACAAGGATGCAAGTGTACATCCAAGACATTGGTAATAGTCCAAGGGCAAGTGGGAGTGTTGGAAATTGATGTGTCAATTTCCTCAATTAGTGCCCGTGAACTATATCATCTATATATACGGTTCAACAACCGATAGTTATCTGAACTATCAATAGTCTCACCCGAGATAATGCCGGGGGTCATCGAATGGCAGACTAGGCTCTCTCGATGATCTTCGGGATTCGTGTATACGGTCTTATACGTTGAATCCCGATGCCTTCGTTACTCGGGCTATGAGGTCACACACGTAACAATTACCGAAGATACTTTCGAGTAGTGACCCGAAAGTGAATAAGGGATTTGATCCATATTGAGGAATTTCGGTTCGATCGAGATCGTGTCCCGACCGAACCGATGGTGCGCCCGGAATTGGTTCCGGACACACCATTTGGGGTTTATGTATATATATATGTGAGATATATATATATATATATTATCATTTATTGAAATGATTTAATTAATTAATGAATTATTTAAATAAGATATGATTTAATTAATTAATTAAGATTAATTAATTCCATCATCATGAATGGTTGACATCTTGGTGGCTACTTTATGCCTTGGGAAGGCTTTGTAAGTCTTGGGAAAAACTCTTGTAAGAGAATCTTCCATGGACCAAGAGGCATTAACCATATGGATGGTTAATGTGTTTGTTTAGTGTATAATGTGTTTCATCATCCATTCTATATCATAAGATGATATAGAATGGGTAGAGCATCAATCTAAGTCTTGTATATCTCTTGCTAGAGAACACAAGAACACAAACAAACACACTTCATCTTCAACCATAACCCTCTAGCAAAACTCTAAGTGTAGAGTGTAGAACTAGTTCTACATTTTTGCTATAGTAGTAAAGACTACATACTCCTCAATAACACACACTAGTCCAAGTGTGTCTTATTGCTATCTAAGGTATTGGTGTGGACTATTTCATAGTAGTTTCATATCACCTTGGTGATAGACATTTCTTCAAGGAGAAAGCAAAGGAGCAAGGTGTGGGGATAAGCGCTTAAAGATTGACATAGCTTCCGCTCACGCTTCAAAGGTATAACTTTGTAGCACTACTCTTTTATATGTTAGTTGTAGCATATTCACACTATCTTTAAACATATACTTCTATGAGCTAGTTCTATTGTGTAAGTTCTAACGATCAACGAATTAGGGTTTTCTAGACATATGAACTATCGTAGTTCATTGTGTCTTGCAACCCCGGGATATTCCAACAGCGAATGGGATAGGGCAGACCACCGGGATCATCTCAGCTGCTGGAGTCCGGGGTACTGGCTGCATTCTTTGGCAGGAGTCACAGCTCCGGACATGTTTCTCTGAATCATCTGAGAGTGTGGGCCAGAAGTACCCAGCTCTAGTGATTTTAAGAGCCAATGCCCGGCCCCCTATGTGGTGACCGCAATCTCCTTGGTGGACCTCGTGTAATGTTTGTTGTGTATTTCCCTGAGGAACACAGTACATTAACATGCCAAGATGTGATCTCTTGTATAGCTCCCCGTCCACCATCTGGAATTTGTAACTCCGGTTCCTGATCTTCCTTGCTTCACTGGGGTCCTCCGGGGTCTCACCATGCGTCAGGAATTTGGCTATGGGAGTCCTCCAGTCCTCTTCTTCATCCAGGACTCCGAGGACACATATCTCCTCATAAGCCCTATGCTCTCTGTGTTCGATGTGGACCTCCGGTGGGATCTCCTCATACAAGGTGGTGGCTAATCTGGACAGATGATCGGCATGCTCATTTTGGGCTCGTGGGATATGCTCAAAGGAAACGTACTCAAATTGTCCCTTGAGACCCAGGGCCTTGTCATGATATTTCTTCAAAGTATCATTTCTAACCAGGCAATCTCCCCTGATCTGTTCTATGACAAGCTTGGAATCACCTTTAACAGCTAAGACCTTGATCCCCAAGGCTTTGGCTAGGGACAATCCTACCACCATGGCTTCATATTCTGCCTCATTGTTGGTGGCTGAGAAGGAGAACCGGAGGGCATACTGGAAAATGGACCCTCCGGGACCTTCTATAAGTATCCCTGCTCCTGCTCCTTTTGGGTTGCTGGCTCCATCCACGTTCAAGGACCACTCTGGAGTCCTTGCTGGGACATCCTGGGGTGTTGGGACCCCGGAGTCCGGTCTAGCTGTGCACTCGGTGATGAAGTCCGCCAAGGCTTGGGCCTTCACCCCTCCTCTGGGTTCATAGCTTATATCGAACTCACTGAGTTCTATAGCCCAGGTGACCAAACGTCCAGCTTGGGAGGGATTAGTGAAGACTTTCCTTAGAGGTTGGTCTGTCATTACCCTTATGGGGTGAGCTTCAAAGTAGGCTTTGAGCTTCCGGGCTGAGACCACCAAGGCTAACGCGAATTTGTCTACCAAGGGGTATGCTGGTTCGGCTCCGCTCAGGACGTGGCTCACGTAGTAGATTGGCTTTTGGACAGATCCTTCCTCCCGGACAAGGACGCTGCTGAGTGCCTGCCCGGACACCTACATGTATAGCTGCAGGATGTCCCCTTTCTCTGGTCGGGTCATTAACTTGGGGGAGCGCAGGTAGGCTTTCAGCTCCACAAAAGATGTCTCACATTCACTGTCCCACTTGAAATCTATCTTTGGATCCCTCTTGGAGGCCTCCCGGATCTTTCTGAAAAACGGGAGGTTCCGGTCTCCGGAACGTGATATGAATCTCCCCAAGGCAGCCATGCATCCAGTGAGCTTTTGCACATCCTTATAAGACCGTGGTGACGTCATCTGGAGGATCGCCTCGATTTTATCCGGATTAGGTTCAATCCCCCGGGCACTGATCATGAAACCTAAGAAGTTCTCGGCCGTGACTCCGAATGAGCACTTTTCTGGATTGATCCTGAGCTTGCTCTCCTTGAGTCGGACCAGGGTCTCCCTTAGGTTGCCCAGGTGATCCTCCATCCTTTTGCTCTTGATGAGCATATCATCCACGTATATTTCCATATTCCTCCCGATCTGATCAGAGAATATGAGATTTACCATTCGTTGCTACGTGGCCCCGGCATTTTTCAACCCAAATGGCATGACTCTCCAACAGTAAAGGCCGTACTCCAAAGTCGAAGACCTCATGTCCGGCACTCCCATCAACAAGCCTCCATAAGCATGGCAGTGGATAATAATCCTTGGGACAGGCTTTGTTGAGGTTGGTGAAGTCCGTAGACATCCTCGACTTTCCATTGGACTTCTTTACCATGACCACGTTGGCAATCCATTCGGGGAATTGTAGCTCCCGGATAGCTCCAGCTCCTAGGAGCTCCTCAACTTCCTCCCGGATAGCTAAATTTTTCTCGTCAGAGAAATTCCTTTTCTTCTGCTTGATGGGTCTACACTCGGGATCCACGTACAATCGGTGTAATGCTACTTCTGGGTCTATCCCGGGCATGTCCCGGGGGTCCCATGCAAACACCTCCTCAAAATCTCTTAACAATTGCTTTAGTTGATCTCGATGGTTTTTGGGTAATTGGGTACCAATCTTGAAAGTTCTTTCTGGACGAGCTTCTTGGAAGGGGAAAGTCTCCATCTCCTCATGTGGGACTCCCCTCTTCAAACTCTCCCTCTCCTTTGGACTGTTGTCCTCCTCGGAGGTATTGACTCTTAACATATGGACATCCACGTCCCTCTTCCTCTTGGCCGACTCATTCAGGGACATCCCCTTTGGTACAGAACATTGATAACAGACCTGAGCCTTCTTTTGGTCTCCCCTCATCTCCCCTACTCCTCCAGCTGTGTGGAACTTCATCTTCAGGTGGATGGGGGAGACTATGGCTCGTATGGTGTTTAGGAAGGGTCGTCCAATGAGTCCGTTGTACGCCGCGTCCTGGATATCCACCACCGTAAAGGTCACTCTCGTGGTTATCATCCGGGGTGCATCTCCTAACGTTACGTCTAGGGAGGCTATACCCACCGGGTAAACCGAGTGCCCTGTGAAACCGGTGAAGGGGGTGTTGAGTGGCCTCAGAAGGTTCCGCGGGAGTCCCAGCTGATCATAAGCCTTTAGGTACAGGATGTCCGACGAACTACCAGTGTCCACCAACATCCGGGACACCACGTAGTTGGAGATTATAGGACTGATAACCAGGGGGTCGTCGTGGGGTACCTCAATCCCATGGAGGTCCTCATCCGAGAACCCAATGGTCTCCTGATTGATTGTGCTTATGGGACTCCGCAACTGGAACACTGGTCTTCGGGAATACATCTTCCGGGCATTCGAGGAATCCCCTCCCCCTGCCAGTCCTCCGGATATAGTCTCTATCCTTCCAGTGATCTGGGGGGTAGGATTCTCCCGGATGTTCCCTTGGAATAGATCAATTTCTTTGGTCCCGGAGGTCCCCACGTCTGGGCTGTTGGGTCTTCCTCCCTTCACAAATTCCTTCAACTGCCCCCTCTTGATCAACTTTTCGATCTCCCCTTTCAGTATCTGGCACTCGTCAGTATCATGTCCGTGGTCCCGGTGATACTCGCAATACTTTTTCATGTCCCTCTTTTGAAGAGGAAGTTTGATTTTCTGGGGCGGAGGCAGCATCTGCTTGTGTCCGATCTGGGCATAGATCCTCCCAACAGTTGTCTTCAAAGGGGTATAGGACTCCGGCTTGTAGTCCCGGGTGTCCTTGACCCGTCCTTTGTCCCTCCTGGGTGACCGGGGTTTCGGGGCCTTCAGACTAAGCCTATCCTTGGGCTTCTGCAGTCTATCCCACACCCTCAATTTCTTCGTTGGACTAGATGGTTCCCTCCTGGGGGTCCGGTTGTAACCCTTGATCTCCTCATCCAATATTTTCACCTCCTCCAGTTTTATGTACTGGATGACCAATTTGGCAAGTTGATACCTGGTTGTAACCGGCTCCAACACCAACTTGTCTTTCAGGGGTCCATGTCTCAATCCATGGAAGAATGCTATTAAAGCTACTTTCTCAAAAGTCTTTTCATCCGTAGCCGACACGTTTGTGGCTACCTTCTCAAACCTCCCAGCATAACTCCTTAGTGTCTCTCCTGGCCTTTGTTGGACTTGCATGAGGGCTGTCTCATCTTCATCAGCCACTATAGAAGCTCCAAACTTCTCGAGGAACTTGTTTGCTATATCCTGCCAGCAGTCCACGGAGTCCTGTGGTAAATTGTGGAACCACTTCAAAGCTGGACCCGAAAGGCTGCTGGGGAATGCCCTAGCGTATATCTCGTCCTGGCTTGCCCAGAAGGATAGCTGGGAATCGATTGCCTTAAGATGATTCGTCGGATCTCCGACTCCATCAAAAGTATCGAACTTGGGCATCCTAAACCCTCTTGGCATCTCTGCCTCTCTCAATCTCTTCGAATAAGGTTGTAATGAACTATGCTTCTCCGTACCTCGGGTAGGGACCATGTCCTTCATGGCCTCCCGGATAAGGTCTCTAAGGGTGGCCTCATCCTCTCTGCCCCCGACATGGTCCTGCCCCCGGGGGAGGTCTTTATCATCCGCCGGGGCTTTAGTGCGCCTCCGTTTGTGGTGTGGCCTCTTGTGCCCCCGGTGGGTCTTCCTTTTCGGTGCAGGGCTCCTACTCTCATCGCTAGAGGAGTCCGGGTAATAGTTTAGTTTGCCGGATCTCCGAGTCTCCTTAATGGGAGACTTGGGGTCGGTACTCCGTCTCCTCTTGACTGGACTCCTGTCTTCCCTCCTGGGGGACCTGGAGTGTTTGCCCCTACGCCTGGAGGGGTGTGAATTCTGAGAGTAGGACTCCTCGGAGGGTGTCTGTTCTTTTCTCCGTCGTGTGACGGGAGTCCGGGAGCGATGACGATGCCTCCGATGGTGGTGGGGGTGATTGCCCCCAGCCCTAGAGTGTGAACGTCTACCCTGGGCAGGTTCGATCCGTTCGGACGGCGCCAATTGATGTGGTAGCTTTTTCCTGAGAAGGCTCTCCACCTCAAAGGGGTCCTCCATAGGCTCCTTGCCTGGCCTGTGTTTGATGGGGGACTCCTGTCTCTTTTCCACCCTAGATGGAATGGAAGGTCTAGGGAGATCAGCCTCCTGTCCCTGGGCCATTGCAGGAGTTGGAAGGGCTCCTGGATGTCCTGGGTAGAGGTGAGATCCCGTCCTAGGCCTCCTAGGGATCTCTACAAAGATGGAAGTGCTCCTAGACACCTCCTGGGAAGTGCTCCTGTGTGCCATGGCTTCGGGTGGTGGATGTTCGCTTGAAGAATCTCCTCCTGAATGCCCCAGCTCCAGCTCCGGGTACCTAAGGCCACGACTGGCTAGGCCGCGGCCACTCCGACGATCAAGTTAGTCTGAGGTCGAAGGAGTGACTAGAGGAGAAAGGAGTAAAAGGAGAGATTCTAAAGGATGTTTGGAGTATATGAAATATCAAAATATTTGCTAATATGGCCAAGTAAGAATTTCTACCTTGTGTGTGAGATAATTCTTACCAACCAAATCTTTTTCGACCCTCTCTCAAGTGGAAATGAGTGAGTATTTATAGACAAGGGCAAATTAGTAAATACACCCGGTCCGTGGAAATAGGGGCCGGGGAAATAAATGCACCCCATCATATAGGAAAAACCTATTTCCCCGGCCCCTATTTCCACGGACCGGTGTATGTCCTATTTTACCCTTTTGTACGGGTTTTGTACGGGTGAAATTAAAGTCGTATAGGCTTTGGTATGATGCTTCCACACGTTCCGCTTACAATTCAGATTAAAACAACAATAGATGAATTACACTCTCCAACAGTATCAAACATTTAGATGCGTTATTTTCACACGTTCGGTTGCTAATCCCTTAAAATTATTGACGAATCATACGAGTAACTTTGTTAAATATCAAACACAGGTATGACATGCACACCCGTTTCTGTAGGCTTAGTACTATACTTTCATTTGTTAGGCGAAATATGATTTTTACATGTAGGTTGAAGACTTCCTTCATTTTTTTTTTGATATATATATATATTTTGACAATATTAATTCTTTTATCAATTGTAAACACATTTTTTATAATGAACAAAATATTTGAATATGATTTTTATGTTAATGGTTTAAGACTTCCTTCATTTTTTTTTTTTTGATATATACATTTTGACAATATTAATTCTTTTTATCAATTGTAAACACATTTTTTGTAATGAACAAAATATTTGAATAAAGTAACAACTATGCATACAACTATAGTGCATATACTAAAAAAAGACAACAATTAAATAAACGACATCAAATGAAACGAAATGAACTATTTTTTCTTCAATGCACCCAATAGTTTATAATGAACAAAATATTTGAATAAAGTAAATAACTCGAGTTTCTTTTTTCATTGCATACAACTATGCATACAACTATAGTGCATAAACTAAAAAAAGACAACAATTAAATAAACGACATCAAATGAAACGAATTAGAACACAATGAACTATTTTTTCTTCAATGCACCCAATAGTTGATTGTATAATTGAATGTTGGATCTGTAAGGTGTGACCAAGTTGTCTGCACTTGGATGATGACTTCTTTCCCAATATAATGCAGGAGCAGCCATAGGTATTTGAACATTCTCCATTTCAAGCTGCGAAAGTAAAACAAAATATTAAATTTATTTTTTTCTTGTTTCATATTGAAATGCAATTGAACAAATTAAAAGAACTTACTAGTACAAAATGTGAACCACCCGACACGTGTCCTAACGCCACCGTATCCGTGGGAGGGCCATTTCCTGCTTTCACATATGCCGGGAGACACGTGATTCCGCCAGAAATGGAATAAGAGAGAAACACCACATTGTACACAGTAGCGATAACATGTCCAACTTCCGGCAATGACATCCAGTTTGCGTACGGGGCAAATCCGTCGCCATAATGACCAATTTGTGTTATCAAATCATTAGAGCTAATCCCAGGTAACACGGTGTCGTAGAAATCTGGATTACTCATTAGCTCGAGGACACAATCACTTCTCACAGTGCTCCAACGATTCTCATTGCCATAAATTTGAAGAGCCACTGCCCTATACCCACAATTTCCATCGGCCTTGACATCTGTGAATCCCCGAACACATGGGACAATGAACGGGATCAAATCAGAAGAGTAGGATGACATGTGAAGACAACCAATTCGTGGGCGCTGACCCTGACCACGACCATGTACCCGGACACGACCACGACCTCGTCCGGGCTTTGAAATTCCACCAATGTTGTTTAATGGAGTTTTTGGGGGACGTTGACTGGGAGTTACAGAAGTAGCAGGAGTTGTAGGAGTTGCTGGGGTTGCTGGCGTTGCAGGAGTAGCCGGAGTTGTTGGAGTTGCTGGGGTTGCAGGAGTTGCTGGAGTAGAAGGGAACATTGGTGAACCAATCGAATTTGATCCTACTGACATAGGACTGAATTGGGAAGCAGCAATGTTGGAACACCTTGATGCTTTTGTAGATTGTGATTTAATTGAAACTCCAAAATTTAATGCAGTCATTTCCCAATCTGACAATATTCTCGAAGTAAGGCCCCTTTGAGAACATGCTTCCTCCGGAATAGGTTCCGGCAAGGACAGATTTGCTAGTTGTGGATGTAAGACATTATTGATTGTCTTAAACAACTCTCTTTGGAGAGGGGGAGGGGCACTTTGAATTTCGGCCCACGTATTTTCCATGTCATTATCAGTGAAGCTCGGGTGATGTTCATGGACATTTAGCTCAATATCTAACTTCTTCCAGAATTCGTGAATATCATCAAGAGGGATGCTCCTCCCCAAGTAGTGGCTCATTGCAATCTCATGAGCACAAGGAATTCCGTGGGTACGCCTATAGTAGCAACCACACTGGTCGGCGTCAGCCCCAATGCCGTGTTTTTCGTTGCGTCTCATTTCTGATCTAATTAGATCTAGGGCGATGTGTGACACCTTACCCAATATCTCCTCAAAAAGAGATGAGTCTATCAAATCAATTGGTCGTCTTGTTTTAGATAGCTCCACACTCTCCTTGATCTTAATTATTTGTATTTTACATAGCATCTTAATGTTATGTTAATGTTTAAATGTTTGAATATTTTTTAAACTTTTGGTATGAATACATAATGTGTCAATGTTATTTTTATTATATTATTATTGTTTAATACTTAAATATATAATGTTTTATGTTTAATGATGGAAATAGTTACAATAGAAAAATTTCGATAATCATAATTCTAAGAAGAACGTGTGAAATTGTCGTACCTTAAGATTAACAACGACTATGTGACACAGTTGTTTGAAATAATGGTCATTCATTAAGGTCAAATCGAGGTCAGAAAAAGCTGAAATTTATGACTTTTACCAAATAAAGCAACGTGTGACAGTGTCGTACCAACTACTATAGAACGTATCACATAGACGTACCATTTAATTACATACTATTAGATTACACGTTCACTGAATTTTTACCAAATTTATGTTCGAACTTCACTTAATTTTAATGTTTGGATGTTTCAATGTTAAAGAACGTATGAAAGTGTCGCAACATTTTTTAAAACACGAAAACCGTACACGTTCAACTATTCAAATCCGAACTTCACTTAATTAGAATTCGTCCAAATCCTTAATCCAAATACAACGATTACGAATGACCTTCTCGTACATTTTGACGATGTGAACGTCATACACAACGGAATTATTTTTACTACACATCACACTTAAATTGAAGTATAGATTATCACGCGGTTTTGCATCAATCGCTTCCATAATATATATGCTACATTTTGCAAATTTGGCTATACTTTATTTCCACTTAATTAAATTATATTGTCATGTTTTATTTGAATAGATGTTCCTCGTAGTTAATATTGTTGGCTAGATTAATGATTATATATTATACTATATGATGGGGTGCATTTATTTCCCCGGCCCCTATTTCCACGGACCGGGTGTATTTACTAATTTGCCCTTTCGAACGGGTGAAAGTAAAGGCGTATAGGCTTTGGTATGATGCTTTCACACGTTCCGCATTCAGTTGGACATTAAATCAATTGAATTGGTACAAGTTATTTATTCAAGCCTATTGGCACGATAAAGGTTCATTACATGTAGCTAAACCTCTAGTACGATACTTTCACACGTACGCTATTTTTGTGGGTTATTGATGTAATGATTCATTCGTGTATATCTGTGGAACATAGAACTGTGTTATGGCATGCACATCTGTAGTGTAATACATAGTGTGATACTTTCACACGTACCATGTTTGCTCTCATTCTGTAAAATATGAAATTGTTAACATTGTTAACATTCTTAGCATTGTATGATCTATGTACCATGCTTTTTTGTAAACATACATTTTAAAATTAACGGCGCTAGATAGAATAATATATAGTCATAGATAATAAAATAACGCAGTCACTTTTAGTATTTCGCTTGAAAGCAACAATACGAAAATTACAAAATAAAATCCATAGTGTATATAATCTACATAATTACACAAATATAGAGATCACTAGTCACGACTTCGCAGTAGTCCACACGCTTTATCCAGGGCCTCCGCGAGTTCCTCCGGGTCACGGCTGTCTTCCACTGCAAATAGAATGGACCGTAGCTCCTGCCAATCCTACGTAATAAAAAAATTTGGTTAGTCATGAACATGTACATACGGGTGAATAATCTGGATATAAATAATATGATTACATACACGTGAATCGCGAGCAAAGTCTGAGCGCTGAGGTGGTGGTAGAGCTGGGACAGATGGACCACTGACACGAGGGTGGCTGTGCCTACGATACCAATCCATGTACGTCCTCGTGCAATCGTCGATGTTGTGGACAAGAAGGGGCCCAAACTCATCGGGATTCATCCGGTGTGCCCCCACTACGCTCCACTGCGAATCACTACTGCTGAATTCTTTAATGAACGACCGTGGATCTTTGGCATAGACGCAGCGGTGTGGCTCAATAACTCGAGTGGGGATGGCTTGCACGCGGCCAAACTGCCTGGTGACCCTATCCGGCATATGCGGTTCATGGATCTCGAAACACCGTACGCAACCGTGATAGTAGGCCATCGAGTCACGAGGAACACGACCGTAAGGGATCCACTTAACCTGTAGTTGTAAAATATAGTTAATACTACATGAAAAAATATATTATTAAAGGTACGAGTAAAAAAAAAAGATACACTCACGTCTGCAGTGGTGAGGGAGTCCAGGACCCGTCTATACGTGACAACATCAGCCGGATCTCGCTGGGTGGCGGCTATAGTAGACCATCTGAGCGCTCTCGGCTCATCCGGAGTCCAAGCAATATTCAGGGCTCGCTGGAATATGGGGAAATACTCGTATATCCAAGCCTATAAGACAATTTAAGAACGATTATTATAGTTGAATATTATAAAACAAAAAACAAAAGAATAATAAAATTCAATAAATTCGTTTACCTCGAGCAAAGTCAAACATCCGGCCATCTGCTTCGCCATAGCTCTCGAAGCCATCCCCAACTGGCGGTACAAGAATGCTAGTGTAGCCGCACCAAATGCCATGGCTCCGGTCCTCGTCTCCTCTCGAAAGAGAGTCACATAGTCGATCGGCACCGAATCTCCGGATTTGTTCGGACACAACGTGGAACCGAACAAATAAGCGAGGTACAAATATGCACGCTGTGCCTCCGACAAAGCCTGTGATGGCTGGAGGCCGACCTCGCGCATGGTAAGCATCTTGTAGCTAATATGCCTAACTCCACCAGAGAGAGCCGCGTAGATCGCCTCATCCATAAGTGCCCCGTCCCCATCCGGCAAACGTACCGGTTGACCCGTACATGGAACCCCCAAGATCTTCTCCACGTCGAATAGGGTGATAGTCATCTCACCGAATGGCATATGGAAAGTATTCGTTTCCGGATGCCATCTCTCAACAAATGCGGTGATAAGAGACATATTATGTCTCTTCATGATGACATCACGCACTTTATGAACAGGGTGGTCTTAAAAAAAATATATATTATATATGTTAGTTTAAAATGAACTCGTAAATAACATTGAAGTTAAAATCATTATATATAGATAAAAATTAGTAGAATATTAAGTGAAGTCATGATACTGAACCACACAAGATGCTTAAGCTAATTTTACAGGCAATATATTTTGATGTCATTAATAGTATGATAAATCTATTGGCAAAGAGACAAGTGATTACGGACTCCACTTATCATCACAGACGAGGACTACTAGTCCTATTATTATCATGTTGCAGCAGTAATAGAAAACTAAAGTATCAATTTTATACACTATATAAAGTATCAATTTTATACACTAGTATTAATATGTGGTCATGCATATACGGGTGAAACTAATTCTATCAATTTGCCCCAAATCATATAAATATTACTGCATATAAATACTACTATATAAATATAATCCATCCATGCATATAAATATGTCAATGCAAAATATGGTCAAGAAATTTTACTACCCCCTAATACTACTATATGAGTTAGCACGTTTTACCAACATGTTATTACTTAAATACTACTATATGAACGGTAACGAATTTTATAAAATTTAAGTTTTACTGAAACTAACCTCTCACAATAGCGAGAAACTCTGGCGGCTCATGGTCCTCGTCGATGATCCACTTACCGATGGACTGGCCTCGAGTGTGACACGTGATCGCCGAGTGACAGTCGTCATCTGTCCATATGGATTTGGCGATATGACCGCCAAATCCGTACAGAATAGTAGGATCTGCTGGACCGCCTCCCGGATCCATGGTGATCTGCCAATCGTCATCCGCCTCGGGTTCACCGTCATCGTCCGAGTCATCTCCCACTCGACCTCGCCCTCGCCCTAGCCCTCGGCCTCGTCCTCGAGGTCGTGGTCGCCCTCGCCCTCGCCCTCCACCTCCAGCTCCATCTCCATGTTCACCCTCCCCACTTCGGCTTCTATCTCCTCCTCCATCCCCCCCTTCGTGCACTATGTCTCCCCGTTCATCTCCCACCCGCCCTTCGTGCACTATGTCATCCCCTTCAGCTCCCCCTAGATCCGTATCTCGTCCCCCTTCCCCTCCTACATCCGTATCTCCTTCATCTCTCACTTGGCCTCCGCCTACCCCTTCATCGCCCTCTACACGAATATGGAATAACGGTAGCTCCGATATCATCTCCTGTATGTTCAATGTCTCCATGTCATCTATCCCCTCGAACAATACAGTATCATCGGTCATCGTAGACACCGGCAATATGACATCTTCGGCAACAGGTGGATCCTCTCTAGACTCATGCTCGGAAGTAGACTCGCAAGGGACAGTGGTCTGCTCAACCGGCACAATCGGTTGAGCAGTGTCCGAGTGATGCACCGAGGGAGGACTCGCCAGGGACAGCCATCCCCACTCGAGTTATTGAGCCACACCGCTGCGTCTATGCCAAAGATCCACGGTCGTTCATTAAAGAATTCAGCAGTAGTGATTCGCAGTGGAGCGTAGTGGGGGCACACCGGATGAATCCCGATGAGTTTGGGCCCCTTCTTGTCCACAGCATCGACGATTGCACGAGGACGTACATGGATTGGTATCGTAGGCACAGCCACCCTCGTGTCAGTGGTCCATCTGTCCCAGCTCTACCACCACCTCAGCGCTCAGACTTTGCTCGCGATTCACGTGTATGTAATCATATTATTTATATCCAGATTATTCACCCGTATGTACATGTTCATGACTAACCAAATTTTTTTATTACGTAGGATTGGCAGGAGCTACGGTCCATTCTATTTGCAGTGGAAGACAGCCGTGACCCGGAGGAACTCGCGGAGGCCCTGGATAAAGCGTGTGGACTACTGCGAAGTCGTGACTATTGATCTCTATATTTGTGTAATTATGTAGATTATATACACTATGGATTTTATTTTGTAATTTTCGTATTGTTGCTTTCAAGCGAAATACTAAAAGTGACTGCGTTATTTTATTATCTATGACTATATATTATTCTATCTAGCGCCGTTAATTTTAAAATGTATGTTTACAAAAAAGCATGGTACATAGATCATACAATGCTAAGAATGTTAACAATGTTAACAATGTTAACAATTTCATATTTTACAGAATGAGAGCAAACATGGTACGTGTGAAAGTATCACACTATGTATTACACTACAGATGTGCATGCCATAACACATTTCTATGTTCCACAGATATACACGAATGAATCATTACATCAATAACCCACAAAAATAGCGTACGTGTGAAAGTATCGTACTAGAGGTTTAGCTACATGTAAAGAACCTTTATCGTGCCAATAGGCTTGAATAAATAACTTGTACCAATTCAATTGATTTAATGTCCAACTGAATGCGGAACGTGTGAAAGCATCATACCAAAGCCTATACGCCTTTACTTTCACCCGTTCGAAAGGGCAAATTAGTAAATACACCCGGTCCGTGGAAATAGGGGCCGGGGAAATAAATGCACCCCATCATATAGTATAAATATATAATCATTAATCTAGTCAACAATATTAACTACGAGGAACATCTATTCAAATAAAACATGACAATATAATTTAATTAAGTGGAAATAAAGTATAGACAAATTTGCAAAATGTAGCATATATATTACATTTTGTTTTTTCTTGGATAAATCTAACATAAAATTTGTTTACTGACTATTTTTTTTTAGAAAAATTCTCTCCACAGTTTTTAAAATTAGTGTTACTGTTTCCCAAAAAGAAGTAAAACCAATTTTTAAGGCTGGAATGTAATGTAAGACGTCTTGAAAATATGTTTTCCCGCAAAAGAAAAATTAAAAATTGTTAAGAAGATCTAACCAAATACACGCGAAGCTGAGTCTGCATTTTGACAACAGCAAACTCCTCCAAAAAACCACGACTAATATTTGCATTCATCGTACTTGAACAACTAATATCAGTTGTAGTAACATCTATTCTTGTCTCCACCACCTCCACCTTCGCCTCCGCCTGGTAATTGGTGGAAGTGTCGAGGCGGAGAAAGTGGTGGATCTTGGGTTTCATGAAACCCCAATTTTTCTTTCAAGGTTTATTGTGGGTAGTTTGGTTCACGGAGGAGGAAAAAGGAGATGGGTTAGGGGGCTTTTTGTTGAGGTTGAAGAGTCCTCGGAACCACTTTGAAGCTTTGCCCATAATTTATTGCTTCATTTCTTGAATTTCATTTTAGAGTGAGGTTGAAGAGTCATGGCCATTGGATATTTAAATTAAGATATAATAAGGGCAAATTAGATACTACCTCCGTTCCTAAAAGATTGTCACATTTTGACTTTAGTTGGTCAAACGTAACAAACTTTGATTATGAATTCTTATTAAACGGAAAGAAATAATATAGTCTTGTAGGACCTTGTTAGATTCGTCTCAATATATGTTTTTGAAATATCAACTTTTTATAATTTATTTGCATGTAGAGTAATAGATATTCACGTTTTAAATCGTGTTTTGTTGACTACCAAAAGTCAAAATGTGACAATCTTTTAGGGACGGAGGGAGTATTACTTAGCATATCATTCTCCATCCATCACATTTTGAGTAAACAATATTCGTTATAGAAATGTGATGGATCGAGAAATCAATGGGCTCACTATACCACTTTCCAAATACTCCTTCCATTTCTTTTTATTCGATTGTTTAGAGATTTTTTCTTGTTTCAAGATATTTAATTGTTTACAATTTTAATGCAATTTTTTACAATTTCAATTCACTTTTTACAACTTAAATGTACCATTTTACAATTCTAATGCACATTTTTATAATCCCAATGTAATTTTTCACAATCTATTAATAAAGTACTTTTTTCCCAAACAATCAAATGAAAAAAAATGGAGGGAGTATTTCCAGTCTTGGGAAGACTCACACTCTTGTTGGAAACGGTCTCCAAGACCCCCAGCTACAAGGCTGCAAAAAGTTGAGTGAAACAGACGGCTAAGACAGCCATCTATAAAGACTGATGGGACTGGACTAAACAGCCTCTGCATTTATAGGTTTCCCAACCTAATTAATGAATTAATGCATATTTCGAAAATATATTATACTCTTTCCAATCCGAAAAAATACTTTCTTCAATCTAAAACAAATATCTTCCTAGACATTTCAATAATATTCAAAAAAAATGTTTATTTACATAAATCAATGTACAAATATATCACTTTTTCCTTTAATATCCCTATTTATGTAGAATAACTCAAAAAAAGAATAATGATTGCATCATATAGTTAAGTGATAATTGGATTATTAATGATTGTTTTATAGGGACATGGATGGAAGTATATTTTTTGAAACCAGATTTGGAGTCCTATTTCTTAGCTATTTTGGGTAAAACTCATGGGATTTTAATAACAAATTTCAAAGACATAATGAGCTTAATGACAAATTTGAAAGAGATAATCAGGTTAATGATAAATTTGAAAAAGATAATGAGTACACAATTGCAAGAGATGAATTTTAGGTGAATTTAATGACAAATTTATTGGAGACGAACAAAAATACCCTTAGTAAAATGTTTTAAATGTTAAAATTTGCGGGTTCTACATAAAAATCGTATGATTGACAAAAAGTATAGGACTAATGGTTGTTTGATCATACATGTTTTAGACCATTCACCGTTTGAACACACATGTTTATAAATGATCCATCAGGCCACTCCATTAATTACAGGGGTAAGTTGGTCGTTACTTGGGTCCCGTGCCCATCATGTGAGGGGTAAAACCGTCCATTTACTAGAAAATCGGGGTAAAACAGTCCATTTACTTAAAAATTAGGGTTTCAAATTACACCCCCAGGTTTTAACGTTTGTTTTAATTGACCCCCCAAATCAGAAATCCCCAATTTGAGAACCCTAATACAATTTTATAAAATCTAAGAACCCTAATTCATTTTGTACTCACTTACTCACCAATTCATCAATGGAGGAACATATTCGTGTCATACTCTGGAAGTACTGCGGACAAAAGTGTGTGAGGAAGACATCTAAGACTGTGAAGAATGCAGGTCGAATCTTTTGGGCATGTCCGTTGGGAAGGGTAAGTTTTTCTTGTTTATTTGTCATTTTTGTATGTTCGGTTGACTGAGTTATGGCTTCTAGGGCGGACATGGGTGGATGGAGTGAGATGATAATGTACCTTCACCTCATGTAAAGGAGACACAGTGTTTAGAACGGATGCTGCTTGGTGTCAAAGAAGATGTTAGACGGTTGCGGTTGTAATTGCAGAAAGAAGAATTGGTTGAGATGAACATGATGTTGACGGTAGAACTGGAAAAACAGCAAAGGCACACAACAGTTTGAAAAAATGTGTGAAAGGTTTTCTTTTTGTAATTGGATTGGCAACCATCTTTCTGATCATTTGTGCCTCAAACGATGATACTTAAGCTTAGTTAAAATTAGGCTTATTTTCATTTTGGACCCTGAACTATGATGAAAATTTTAAATTGGACCCTAATACTATCATAAGCCTCATATTGGACCCTATACTATGGTTTGTCTCATTTTACCCCCTAAAACGCCAAATATGATGTAATTTCGTTTTAAAATAAGGGCAAAATCAAAATAACACATATATTAAACTTTTGGGCACAATTCACAAATAACAAAACTTATAAAATTAAAAATAAATCCAAGGCTTGTTTTCATTTTGGACCCTGAACTATCACGTAAGTTTCAAATTGGACCCTAATATTATCATCAGTTATTTCTAAAAATGCCCCAAAAGTTTGGTATATGTGATAATCCGAATTTGCCCTTCTGTTAAAACGAAATTCAATCTAAAATTGGCATTTGAGGGGGGAAAATGAGACAAAACGTAGTATAGAGGGTAATTTGAGGCTTATGATAGTATCATGGTCCAATTTGAAACTTACGTGATAGTTCATGGTCCAAAATGAAAATAAGCCTTAAAATTATGAGGCTAATTTGCAATTTGCCCCGTATACTATCATTTTAGTTTCAACTTGCCTCATGTACTTCTGATTAGGGCTGTGAGCGAACGTAAAACATTCGACTCGGTTCGCATTATTCGGTTCGAAAATGTTCGACTCGTGGCTCGGTGTGCATATGCAAACGTATACGCAAACGTTAAAAATGGATGTTCGATCGATCGAACCGAACGGTGCGAAATAGTTCGGCTCGCATATTAATACATGAAAGTTCATAATTGAAAGTACTAAGCCTAATCTAAATCATCAAAATCACTTTCACTTCACATATTTTCATCTCTTACACATCCTCATCCACTCAAATGCCTAATTGCACCGACATTTTTAAGAACCAAACCGAACATGTTCGCATAGTTCGCAAATATTCGGTCCGATTCGCACATTTCAGATCTAGTCAAACGTAAGGTTCGGTGTGGTTCGCACATTGCAAACCGAGTCGAACGTAAGGTTCGAGCCCTTGCAAACCGAACTCAAACGTAGTATACGTTCGGTATAGTTCGGCCCGTTTACAGCCCTACTTCTGATCATTTCAATGTGCCCTCTGAAACCGCCTTAGGCGTGTTTTCTTCATTTAATAAGATGAAATGAGTATATTACTATTCGAAAGTATATGAGGCACTATTAAAATATTTTGCATAATTAAAGATAAACTCCAACCTCTTTCTTCTTCAACACATCCACCCCTACTCCTTCTTCTTCAACACACTTCACCCCACCTAATCACCTTACCAAGTTTTATGAAATAGTAATTTTTTGATATGTGGCAAAATAATTTGAGTACATATTTGTTTTCTAAGTTGAAAGTAGTGAAAAACTTCATTTTAGTATAGGTGGTTGCTTTTCTTAATTGATTGTTGTTAGATAGTATAAATTGTTGCCGATTGACCTGATTTGGTGAGAAGTGATGAATAAACCATTTGATTTATTTATTTGCTTAGTTCAAATGATTGGTCAGTAAACAAGAAATTGAACATTTATGGATGACACTTTCACATTGTTTCTGCAATAGTGTCTGGTAGAGTTAGAGTTGTTGCTAGATTAAGGCCAAGGAATGCAAAGGAGATGGCGGCCGATGAACGGTTGGGGTGGGATGTATTGAAAAAGAAAGAGATTGAGGTTTATTTTTAATTATGTAAAATATTTAATATTTTTCCCTATACTTTCGAATAGGAACAGGGGTAATATAGTCATTTCATCTGATTAAATAAAAAATGCGTCTAAGGAGGTCTCATGGGGCACATTGAAACAATAGATGTGTGTTTCGAGACCAGGACTTTTTGGTCACTAGCAAGAGTCTTTTCTACTAGGCTATTTGATTAATTCCATGGGCAAGTTGAAACTAAAATGATAATATAGGGGGCAAATTATGAATTAGCCAAATTTTGATGTTGAAGTTATATGTCTGTGTAGTACATTTAACGATGTTGAAATTGGAAAAGTATGGTTGAATTGGTTAAAGATGTATGAATAAACTTGAGTTTCCTTGTTCAAGTAAATGGACTCTTAACCCCGATTTTTAAGTAAATGGACGGGTTTACTCCTCAGATGATGGCTACGTAATCCAACTAAAGGTCGACTTAATCTTGGAATTAATGAAGTGGTCTGATGGGACATAATTTTAAATATGACTGGTCAAATGAATCATTTATAAACATATGTGATCAAACGGTGAATAATCTGAAACATGTATGATCAAACGGGCCATTAATTCTAAAGTATACATATTACTCAACATTAGCCATTGAAAATATATAAAGTTATACAATATGATCAATTAAGATTTTTTAACCAAACGTTAGTGATCAGTAAAATCATTAACATTAGCGTAGTGCCTTGAAAACTACAAAATCTTAGACACACCGTAAGCAAATACAAATAGAGAGAGTACATACTAATATATTAGTATTATTTTAGTACTCCCTTTATTTCAAATTATTTAAAATATTTTTATGGTGATCGAGACATGACGTAAACGTAAGCTTATCAAGTTTTATAGGTGCAAGAATTATATAAGTGTGGTATTTGAAAAATATACATTAAAATGAATCTAATTACATCTCATATGACTACAATATTCCTTATCAAATAATGAAAAAATTTATGATCGAAATTTTTAAATTTAATTTACAAAATAAGAAATGAACAAATAAATTAGGGTACACTTATTTCCACTGCCCAAATTTCCATATCCTTGTTTTTTTCCTATTTTACTTTTTCAAGAGGTGAAAATATCACACATCTAATCTTTATGTGATGATTCCACACGTATAATTACTACTTAGCATATCATTCTCGATCCATCGCATTTTAGGAAAGTTAGGGTGCCTTATAGAAATATTCCGTACACATTCCGTAAAGGGTTAATATACAAATATTGGTGGTTGGAGTGGAGATTAAAGATGTAATTATTATTTCTTCATGGGTTATTGTGTAATTATTTTTCTGTACGGAATTCTATACGGAACAAATCTATACGGAACCGTAACCGGTCCGATCACATTTTGAGTAAACAAGATTCCAAATAGAAATGTGATGAATCGAGAAATCAATGGGCTCACTTTACCACTTTCCAAATAATTCCAGTCTTGGCCTCTTGGGAATACTCGCACTCTTGTTGGAAACGGTCTCCAAGACCCCCAGCTACAAGGCTGCAAAATGTTGAGTGAAACAGACGGCTCAGACATCCATCTATAAAGAGTGATGGGACTGGACAGAACAGCCTCTGCATTTATAGGTTTCCCAACGTAATTAATGAATCCCGGGTATATATAATTCCAAGGCCCTACTTTCCAAGGCCCCAACCGAACCAATGAATTCAAGGTTGGAATGAATATCCAACCTTAGATTTACTGGTTCGCTATATAATAATGAAAAATTGAATTGTTGTTTAGAACCGAACCAATGAATCTGAGGTTGAGTATTCATTCCAACCTTAAATTCATTGGTTCGGTTGGGGCCTTGGAAAGTAGGGCCTTGGAATTAGTTTTTACCATGAATCCCCAATAGTATAGTTCATAAGGATAATATATATACCATTATTTGTACGCTAGAATATACATATTGTTATAAATCTAAGACCATCCACAACAAGGGTTTAATTAAATCCACTTTTTTCAGTGTTACGTCAGCTTTAAACCCACTTACACCCCCAATTGAACTCAGTTTTCACAGCAGAGTTTTATTCATGATTTTATTCACTTTCTCTACCTTCCACATCACCTTATCCTATACCCCACCATATATTTACTTATTTCATTATTTATACATATGTTATTATTAAAATTATAATCTTTATAATAATTAACTTTTATAATATAATAAATAATATTTAATTTAGGTTCGAAAGGTGTAAAGAAACTTATTTTTTTTTTGTCCAAATGAAACAAACCTAGGCTCTATTTGTAGATCTTAAAAAATAAAAATTGTTGATATATTTTTATTTTGATGAATGGTTGGTCAAATAATACATTTATTAAATAAGGGAAAGCAAAAGAAAAAGAGGTGAAAAGCAAAAAAACGTGGCAGCACTTGATTGACTGCTTTTCCCAGCGAGCCCCCTTTAAACTCCAATGCTCCAGCATCAAATATTGATGCTCAACTTTAACCTAAAAAATTTAGACTCCTATTGTATTTGAAAAACCCCACTTTAACTCCACTTTGACCTCTACTTTAACCCTTGTTGTGGATGGTCTAAGTAGGTCGATTATCTGGTGGATGAGTCACCTAGCTGACTAAGCTACTGGACATGTCACCTAGCTGAATAAGCTACTTGTGTCACCTAGCTGGATAAGCTACTAGACGAGTCACCTAACTGGATAAGTTACTTAATTATATCACTTACATGGATAAGCTAATACATGAGTCACCTAGTTGAGTCACCTATCTGGATAACCTACTTGATGAGTCATATGAATGATGACTCATGCTTATTTGTACTCCTATAAATACCCTTCTTAATTCATTTAGTTTGGATATCAAAAAGTTCAAGTAATAAAGAGTTCACTTTCATTCTCCGTCTCAAAGTTCTTGTTAAAGTTATTGTTATTTACTTGAGTTGTTTATTACAATAATAAGTTGTTTATCTTTCATCAAATTATCACACATATATAATTTGATACTAGTAGTTTTGTACATATATATTAACACGGCTTTTCAAGCTTATTAACGTTATAATATTATTAACGAGTCACAATTAAGTCCTTAACAAATCTAATATAAACGAGTTATATATACATTATATTCCTTATAACATTTTATTTTATTTTAAATTTATTAAATTAGGTCATAATAACACAATCTACTTAAGGAATTTCGTCCTCAAGATTTAAATCGAACTAAAGTCTACAGACGCAAGCAACACATTACCTTGCAACACATTACCTTGCAACACATAATCACTTTAACAACTTACAAATCCATTCATCTAAATAATCACCGATGAGACCATGTCCATCATTTAAGATAACTATCCTCTTGTTTATGTCAACTATAACGTCCCTTTATCCCATTAGCGAGTCTTAAATCTCACACGTTAAGTGATTTCTTCATCTAAGTTATTCAGATTCCTTTGCAAATAGATCGTCTTTTGCACCATACATGCTGGTTTCTTTAGGGAGTTTGTTATCCATCCTTTTATGATACAATCGACAAGAACGATTGAAAGTTTTGTAATAATTACGTTGTTAACTATGTGTGTTTGTAAGGATTTAGCAACTATTTCGTATGCTAATTGTCGATTTCTTTTATTCCCTTTGTCCCTAAAAGATTGTCACATTTTAACTTTTAGTGGTCAACAAAATACGATTTAAAACATAAATATCTATTATTCTATATGTGAAAAAATTATAACAAGTTGATATTTCAAAAATATATATTGAGACGAATCTAACAAGGTCCCACAAGACTATATTATTTCTTATCGTTTAATGAGAATTCATGATCAAATTTTGTAATGTTTAACTAACAAAAGTCAAAATGTGACAATCTTTTAGGGACGGAGGGAGAGTAAAAACTAATTCCAAGGCCCTACTTTCCAAGGCCTGGATTTTTCCCGAAAATACCCTTACCGAACCAGTGAATTCAATGTTGGAAGGAATACTCAACCTCCGATTCATTGGTTCGGTTCTAAACAACAATTCAATTTTTCATTATATTATTATTACTATTATTATTATCATAAATTTTACCGAACCAGTGAATTCAAGATTGGAAAGAATACCCAACCTCATATTCATAGGTTCGGTTGAAAATCACAATTTTTGAAATTAAAAGACCGAACCAGTGCAATTTACTTTGGAAGATCAATTGAGCCAACCACGTTTATATTGACTTGTAAAGACAATGTGGATTTCATTGGTTGACTTATTATCATTGATAGTTTTAATATTTTGAATTTATAAGTTTATTATCACGAGTGAATGCCAATTATTGTTAGGTTTTACAAATTACTATATACTTTTCCATGTCAAAATAAGTATATTGAATAATCAATAATTAATTACTTTATGAAACGTAGTCAAGATCATGTGTATATCGACAATCAACTATTATAGTAATACATACCATGAAGTCACATTTACTAATTGATCTAATGATTATTTTAAAATCTCGAATTTATAAGTTTAGTATCATGACTTAATACAAATTGTTGTAATATTTTACGGGTGAATGACATTTAGGTCCCCCAGTTTTTGTTTAAATGTCAAATAGGTCCCTCAGTTTTTCAAATCACCACTTTAGGTCCCTTGACATAAAATCAAATATACTATTGACTATAATGCCCTTATACTTACACCTCAATATTTTTAGTTTATTTTTGGCTCATGGAAATAATTGACTTTCATTTCAAAAGTATTAAAATTTATAAATAATATAAAATATGTAAAATAAATAGTTTTAATTTAGAAAAATGAAATAACATTTTGTTTTGGTTAATTTTAATACTGAAATTTGGATTTTTAAGTTGTCTTTCTAACTATGTTTATGTCAATCAAGAAATAATTAAAAATAAATAATGTTTTACATATATAAATCTCTAATCAATGAATAAAACAAGAATTTAATGAATGTATTCAGGGGCGAAACTAGGGGGGACGAGGGGGGGCGCTCGTCCTCCCTAGGTTTTTCGGTATCGTTTATTTTATATACGATTTTGAATTTTTGTGATATATATAATAAAAAATGTTAACAAACCAAGTGTAAGTGGTAGCTTAGTTGGTTAATTCCTTCCTCCAAAGTTAGAGGTCATGGGTTCAAGCCTTGTTAGCTTCATTTTTAACAATTTTTCGGGTCTTCTAACTATTTTTTATTTATTTTCGCCCCCCCTTAATTTTTTCTCCAAAATTTGCCCCCCCTTGATTTTCATCCTGGTTTCGCCCATGAATGTATTGATATTAGAAACTTTTATACTATACTCCTCATTAAACAATGTTGAAAAAGAAAATACAATCGAACATTGCATTAGAATTTTAAAATGACAAGTAAGTTTAAACACTTCTTTTGTAAGATGACAACCTGAAAAACCATAAGAAGTACTTCATTATATTTTATGTCAAAATTATATTTGTATATTGTGACAAATTTGTTAGATCACTATTTTCATAAAAATATGTGATACACTAATATATAACTTTATTAAATTATTAAAAATTAATTTGTAAATCTATGATAAATTATAAGTCATTTAGTTAAAGTTATCATAAAATATAAGTCATTTAGTTAATATTATTTATAAATTTGTAAATCTATGATAAATATTATTTATAAATTTTAATATTTTGAAATAAAAATCAATTATTTTCATGAGCTAAAAAAATCAAAAATATTGAGATGTAAACATAAGGGCACTATAGTCAATAAGACATTTGATTTTATGTCAAAGGACCTACTTGACAATTACAATAAAACTCAGGGACCTAAAGTGGTAATTCGAAAAACTGAGGGACCTGTCTGACATTTAAGTAAAAACTGGGGGACCTCAGTGTCATTCACCCAATATTTTACTATATATAATATAATTTATATAATATTATATGACATAAACATAATAGAGTAATTAATAAGGTAAAAAGAATTGAACCAATGAAATTAATGTTGCATATGTAACCCAACGTGTGTTTACAAGATTTGGTGTAATGTCCAACATTGCCTGCATCCGGTGGGTGCATTATATGCAAGAAAAACACTTGTCCAACCCCCTCCCACACACATGCGCCCTTCTCCCTCCCCAACCTGATCTGTTATACACACACCAGAATAGTAAATTACTATTCACTAAATGACTATTTTGCCCCCCTATTTAGAAATGTAGTAATTGAGAAAATTAAATGGGAGAGGTAAAATAGTCATTACAATCCTAAAAAATCACTATTTAGGAATAGTGATTTACTATTCGAGTG
This sequence comes from Echium plantagineum, assembly GCA_003412495.2. Classification (NCBI taxonomy): domain Eukaryota; kingdom Viridiplantae; phylum Streptophyta; class Magnoliopsida; order Boraginales; family Boraginaceae; genus Echium; species Echium plantagineum. The sequence goes on along the minus strand of CM016568.1, from coordinate 5,121,541 downwards.
TGTGCATAGTGTTGCCCCTCCCCAACTCTACCATCGCTGTCGGACTTCGAAAATCTGCCCCACCCAACATTACCACAGTTCGAACCCCACCTAACACCACATCCCCACTGCTCGAACCCACCTTCCCCACATACCCCACTGGCTCAAGCATACTTTCCCCACATACTCCATTGGTTCGAATTCCACCACCATACCCCACAAAATTCTCATCAAAGAACTTACTCAGGAAGCAATGGAGAGACCTTCTAAATTGATAATTTCGCCCAGGCCCCCAAAATATGAGGACCGACCCTGTCGATAACACCACTAATATTGCCTCCGACTCCGAGGCTCTGATCGTGCAGCCCAAAGGCCAAAGGATTTAGTAAGAAAATGGAAGGTGATCATGACTCGAGCAAGAACAAGTATGTAATTTTAAAGAATTAATTTTTAGTTTTGGTTTTTGAAGTTATATTTACCAATTAAAGTTACTAAAAAGTTAAGAACTTTTTGCTTCAATTGTAATCTTGGGTGTTTCCGAAGTTGGATTATGCAAGCTTGACAGTATACTACCTCCAATGAAATTTATGCTCAATTTTTACTCTATGATAATCTTATTTCAAGTATAAAAAGATTAGCTTTCAATTAATTAATTGAATGTTAAGGAAGGAATATCAATGAGAGGATCCAACTTGCATTTGCGTCCACTGTATTCTTGTTTGATATTGGTGGAATTAATCGAGTATTCTTGTTTGAAGTAATGGAGTACTTTGCTTTTCTCAATAGTTACCAGTTGTTGGTGGAATTATTAGGAGGCCTGAATTTTGTTTGATGTTTTGGTGGTATAACAAGTTTTATTAGTTGCCGTTGTATTACTTGCATGCTTAAGTTTCAGAGAAGAGCATAATTATAAATGTTTTGGATTTCAAAATCAGCTTAGGAGCAATGATGAAATTATTGGAGTTATCGGATTGTGGCAAGAGGAAAGTTACCCACGATGATACCTTGTTGACGTTGCGGAGACAAGATCCTCTAACTAACCCTCCGTCTAAGAGAGTTCGACGTGAGTTCACACCCCCTCCCCCAGATATAGAGAGCCCCCCTCCCCCTGAGGTTGTGACGCTCGAGCATGACCTTGATGAGATAGACCAGACCCCATTCGATGACGATTTCAATTTACATCTCTTGGACGAGGCTTCGGAGGGTTACGCTCGGTACTCAGACCTATCTGACCCCGCACAACAAGAGATGATACAGAGCATGTTCAATCCTGAAATGTAGGGGGAAGTTGTCCTCTCCGCCTGTCATATTCTTAACAGAGTACCTCACAAGAAATTAGACATGACTCCCTATGAAATGTGGAAGGGTTATCCTCCTAACCTGAGTTTTCTAAGAGTGTGGGGGTCTTTGGCTAAAGTAGGCTTACCTGATCCTAAAAGGACAAATATTGGACCTAAGACGTATGATTGTGTCTTTATTGGTTATGCTCAAAATAGTGCAGCATATAGATTTATGTCTCTATCTGATCGATCGATATCCGAGGCCAGAGACGCCAAATTCTGAGCATATTTTTCCTATGAACAAGGTTGCAGCTAACGTACATGTTGAACCAGTCGATATGCATCCACATGATCGTTGCTCTACTTCTACGAATGAAATTGTTGAACTCCGAAAGAGTAAGAGACCTAGAATTGAGAAAACCTTTCGGGATGACTTTATTTTGAACTATCTAGCAGAGATTCAACCTTATGAACTTATCAGTGATGAGCTCGTTTCGGTTTACGTTATAGAAGAGGATCCAAAAAAATTATAATGAAGCAATGAAATCGATTGATGCACATTTTTGGATGGAAGTAATTAAGAGTGAACTAGACTCAATTGTATAGAATCGAACAATTGAAAGATTCAAGGCAAGACTTGTGATAAGAGGTATTACACAAAAGAAAGATATTGATTACTTTGATACTTATTTTCCAGTAACTAAGATCGCTACTATCAAGGCTTTAATTGCATTAGCCGCTATTCATGATCTAGTAGTACACCAGATCGATGTTAAGACTGCATTTCTAAATGGTGACTTAGAGGAGGAAATCTACATGTCTCAACCTGAGGGCTTCGTAGTTTAGGGACAAGAGAACAAGGTTTTTAAATTGAAGAAGTCCCTATATGGTTTGAAACAAGCACCTAAATAGTGGTATGAGAAATTCAACAACACCTTAGTGAGTAATGGTATATTGTCAACAATTCAGATTCATGTGACTAATCTAAGGTGGTTGGATCCGAATGCATTATTATTTGCCTATATGCTGATGATATGTTAATTCTTGGAAATACTCTTGATGTTGTGAACCAAACAAAAGAGCTTTTATCATCAAAGTTTGAAATGAAAGATTTAGGAGAAGCGGATGCAATCCTAGGGGTTAAAGTAATAAGAACCTCTGAAGGTATCTCTTTAAGTCAGTCTCATTATGTGGAAAAAGTGTTGAAGAAATTCAATTCATTTGATGTAGTTCCTGCTAGGATTCCATATGATCCTAGTGTACACTTGATCAAGAATTTGGGTGAAAGTGTTTCTCAAGTTGAATATGCCAAAATTATTGGTAGTGTGATGTTCCTTATGAATTGTACTCGACCAGACATTGCTTACGCAGTTAGCAGACTGAGTCGATATACTCATAATCCCAGTGGCAGTCATTGGGATGCCCTTCATCGTTTACTAAAGTATTTGAAAGGAACTATTAATGTGAGTTTGCACTTTGATAAATTCTAGGGGCTCCCTATTTACATTACGGAAAAGATTAAATCTATATTTGTATATTTAACATTTGGATATTTGTTCAAAACATTTTTGAGATTGGATATGCTCTGGGACGGAAGGATTCGAACCTCCGAATAACGGGACCAAAACCCGTTGCCTTACCACTTGGCCACGCCCCATTTCTATTCAAGACTAATAATAAATAATACAATTTATAATAATAATAAATATTATTAGTATTGGTTGTTTGTCAACTATAGTCAAAATATCTATAAAATAGATTCTTGTGCTTTTGCTAAGTGTAGATAGAGAACTTAACTGAATTTATTGTGATGCAAATTGAGTTTCAGGTAATGATGAAATCAGTTCGACTAGCGGGTTTGTGTTTACAATGTGTGGTAGCGCTATTTCCTGGAAATCTGCTAAACAAATTTGCATACCGCGCTGAATTTATTGCTCTTGAGTTAGCTGGACAAGAGGCATATTGGTTAAGGCCTTATTGGCAGATGTGCCATTATGTGGGAAACAACAAACACCGATTTCTCTTCATTATGATTCTCAGGCAGCTATTGGAGTTGCTAAGAATAATGTTTATAATGGAAAGAAACGACATATCCGAATCAGACATGGTGTCGTTAGACAACTCCTAAAAAATGGAGTTATTTCTCTAGACTATGTGAAGTCTGAGAGAAATCTTGCAGACCCATTTACTAAGGGGTTAACAAGGAAATTGGTCCTTGATACTTCGAGGGGGATGCGGCTAAAGCCCTTGAGTCAGGATAGTGTGGTGGATACCCCTTAGTGGTCAAACTAAGCCATATGATTTTTGATGCATTACTTTTCATTCCTATGGCGTGTTGTAGTGCTTTATCATCCATAGCCAATTATTTGGTGGTGCTATGAGACGCACTTGATGGATGTTGATTGTGTTATCCATAGCCAGTTATTTGGTGGTGCTTTGAGACGCACTTGATGGATGTTGATATTCATAGCAGTTATTTGATGGTGTGGTGCACTTGATGGACACTGTCGACGACATTCCATAGCCAGTTATTTGGTGGTGACACACTTGATGGATATTGATCCTTATGATAGGGTGGACTATATGTCCTTAATAACTCGGAGATAATGCTATTGAGATGCACTATATGAGTTACTTATATGAGTGTGATGGTGGGACCAGCATCTGAAAGACTTGGGCAAGTCTTCCTAGAGCGCTCATTAGACCCGAGGTGAATGCATGGCCGTGCGTTTGTTTTGTATCGCGAACTTGCATGATTTTGAAGGTATGATATGTGTTATGGGGGTCTCAACTGAATTTCAACAAGTTCAAGAGTAATTCACTTATTGAAAGAAAGTTGTTGCCTCAATTCACTACGTGTCAATTAATATAATTTAATAATGTTAACTAAAAGGAAATATATCAATGGGTTTTCAAAAGTATAACTATAAAATAATGTAAATTATATCTTCAAAAATAATTACTTTGACGCTTTGAATAAATTGGTATGAGGAATAATGTAGTTTAATCCATCTACTAAAAATAATTATTATGACTAAAAGTTAAAAAGTTGTGAATTTTGAAAATAAAATAAAATAAAGACCACAACATATAAAGAAGTAAAATAATTACTATAAATTAAGTACATTAATTGTAATGAGCTTTTAGGATGTACACATAACACATTTGACATTACATACATTTTTACTTCTCAATACTCAATTTATTCAAATAGTCAAAGTAATTAGTTTTCAAGATGTTAATGTATATTATTTAATTAATCTGCTCAAAATAATTATTATAACTAAAAGGTTAGAATTCAAAAAATCATGGAATTTTGTAAACAACAGAAGTAATTTTTACTAAACAATCATCTATTTTGAAACGAAAAGAGTATAAAAATTAAGTACATTGATACTAACGGACAACTTATTACCTATGGTCAAGACATTCGTTGCTCTAAAGTGTGGAGTGTGAGTTATTAGATATAGTCATATAGAGTAGTTGCACTAGATGTAAAAATCATGGCCAGGGGATTCAACCCTGTGACTTGCCTCCTTTAATTTCTTAACCACTTTGACAGTCATGATGTTTATTTAGTTATATACGTTTATTACATATGTACAGATCTTAAATATTTGGGACCCCTAAAGTCCCGGGGCCTTGGGCGATCGTCCATCCCGACCTCCCAGGGGCGGCCCTGAACATAGTCCATAATGAAGTAGCAACTTCCACCTTAATATAAAGAACAATAAAATAAATAGGTAGAAACATAAGCGAAAATGTACACAATAATTAAACTGCTAAGGCAACATTTGAAATTATACCTTCAACTGTCATCTTTCCTATGAACTGATTATCTACTTAATACTCCCTATGTCGTTTTAACCTTTTTTGTTATTGCTTTTTATATAACGTGTTAAGAAATCAATGCAATATTTGATTAATATTTCTCTTTAAATTGCTATTAAATGCACTCAAAGTATAGTAATTATATCTTAAAAAAGAAAAAATTATACATTCATGTAATTATTTAATTAGTTATTAACTAGAGACATATATGTAAAATGATATTTTTTCTTACTTAATATGTAAAAAACTAGAATGATATATATAGAAAACGAAAGAAGTATTAAAGTGGTAAACAATTGAAATAAAAGAATGAACTCTTAAGCAAAAAAAATGTAGAGGCATGCATGAATTGAATTCGAAAAGACCTATAACTATAAACTAATTTCATTCATTACTTGATAAACCGATAAAGGTTTTTGTATGATGAAATATGAATAGGCTATTAGGCTAGATCTTAATAACTCACTTGTTGCTTGAGTGTTTTAGTAGCTAAGTGAGTATGCAATAAAGATGATAAAGCTAATCTTAAGGTCCCCGCTTGACTAGCTCATCGTTCATCAGAGGAGATAAATTCGGGATGCGTCTCTAGCAATTCGGTACTCCATCTCAAACGTGTCCAGATTCTGGATAACCACCCATAAGCAGACCTCTCTTGAACAAACGTAGAGTTAGTCATGCACCTGCAGTGAATCGAACCCACACACTTGTGAAGAAGGATACTCTTATAGTGAAGTCTGTGACCATTCCAGCCATGTCTTGTGGGCTAATTGAGTATGTATTATGTAATAAATGTCTTAAGGTTTGTATCTTTTGATACATTGTTATTGGATCTAGACATCTATATTCTTTGTGTTTTTCTTATATGACGTTTTAGCTTTTTTTTTTTGTTTTTTTATATGACGTTTTAGAAACCAATGCAATATTTGATCAATATTTTCCCTTAAACCCTGAATGGATTCAAAGTATAGTAATATATCTTGAAAAAGAAGAAATTATATATTCATGTAATTATTGATTAGCTATTAATTATAACATAATATATAATGTGAAATGATATTTTTTCTTAATTGATATTAAAAAACTAGAATGACATTATTAAAAGAAGAAGGGAGTATTAAAGTGGTAAACAATTGAAATATAAGAACGATTTTTTAAGCAAAAAGAAAAATGTGAGGCATGCATGAATTGAATTCCAAAAGACCTCGAACCATAAACTAATTTCACTCATTACTTGATAAAACCGATAAAAGTTTTTGTATGATGAAATATGAATAGGCTAAGAGCATTCACACTAGATTTTTTTATAAATTTTCCATAAAATCAACTCCTTATATCATTTTATTAAATTTAGGATTTATTTTTAAATTTTATACAAAATCAGATTCCTTATTTATATTCCTCAAATATACTCTTTTTCTATTTTAAGCTTCAAGTTGAAAACAAATGCAAATTCTTTAAATGATAAAGACAAAATTAAATTATTTCAATATGAATATGAAATTAATGAAATTTTAAATAAATCAATAATTATATTTTATTTGAAAAAAAGAAGATTAAAATAATAAAATTTGACATAAAATTATATTTTAAGTTTTAATATAAACTTTTAGCTCTGATATTAAATAAATTAATAATTATTATATTTTATTTTGAAAACATGAAGATGAAAATAATAAAATTTGAGATGAAATGACAAAAATTGATGCAATAAAGAAAAATAGGGAGCATGTAGGGATTTAATATAGGGATTCCTATAATTTTGATGTGAGCCAGGTTAAAATAAAGTTACTAAAAAAATTACATTGTATTAGTGCCTATCTTAATTATTTTAGAGATGAAGAGGTGTTTATGGTCTCTAGTGTGAATGCTCTTACGCTAGATCTAAATAACTCACTTGATGCTTGAGTATTTTAATAGCTAATTGAGTAATGTAATAAATGTCATAAGGTTTGTATCCCTTTCATACATTTTTATTGGATCTAGACTAGACATGTACAGTAATACTCCTTTTGTTTTTTGAAAAAAAAAATACTTTATTAAGAAAAGGAAAGTAAAAGATAAAAAGTAGGCTTATTTTCATGTTGCACCCTCTACTATTGTTGAAATTTCAAATTGCACTCTAATACTATCCTAAGCCTCAAATTGCACCTTATACTTTTTTTTTTTTTTTGCACCCTAAAATGCAAATTTAGACCATAAACTAATGTATAAACAAGGACAAACTTGGAATAACACATTTAATGTTTTCTGGGGCGTTTTTTGATAATGTCAAAGTTATTAAATTAAAAAATTAACCCCATCCCCTTCTTCTTCCTAACATCCTATCCTATCCTCATACCCTCCCCATCCACACTCAACATCCTTCATCTTCTCCATCAAACCCCTACCCCACCCTCATCACAACTAAAACTAATAATCAGTCCAGGATGTCCAGAAAAGTACGTATCCTTCATCTGCCCCCAGCTTCTTTCTCCATTTAGAGGCGGCGCAGCCGAGGATGATCCCTTTTCCACCCTTCAATGTACGTACCCTTCTCCATCAGTGGAAAGGGTATAAAAGAAGCATAATTTCAAAAAATCATAAATTTCGTACAAATCAGAATATTGACAGCAGGGTTCTCAATTGGAGCAAAAAGTGTGATCACGCTCACATTAAGCGCCCCCTCACGCCGAACCCACAGCTTGAAAGGGAGTAAATCACGGTATGATCCACAGATTAGAGTGTATGGAGGCCAGTCTACGCTGCGCACTTAGCCTGAGATAAAACTCCCAAACTGCCGCTGGCGCGGTTCGAACCCATGCCAATTGGAGCAATCTGCATACACCCTAACCACTGAAGCAACCCGTGGGGTTGCAGGGGTTCTCAATGAACATATGAAAATATGGTTTTCTTGCAGTTTGTTCATCAAAGATTCAATTTTTAATGGTAAGTTGAATATGAATGATGACATTAATATAAATAAATACGTGTGGACTATTATTTTTCCCCATAATATCTTCTCCATAAATATGATATAACTCAAAAGTTGGCATGACATTGATGAAGTTCACATGGAGGAAATTATAAGTATGTCCCCAGAATCTCTATGGGTAGTATAGCTTTTTAGGTGAGCAATGGGCATGGATTAAAGGAGAGACGTTAGGGGGCAGAACCTATCCTAGTGTTGTGAATGGGAATGTGTACAATAATGGTGTTGGGGAAGGGGATATGAATGATGATGATGAATTGAAGGGGTATGTTGGTGTTTTTACAAGTTCATTTATTTGTAAAAAATGTCCCAAAAGTTTAATATATATATATATGATAATCCGAATTTGCCCTTCTTCTAAAATGAAATTCAATTTAAAATTGTCGATATAGGGTGCAAAATGAAAAAAATGAAGTATAAGGTGCAATTTGAGGCTTATGATAGTATTAGGGTGCAATTTGAAATTTTGGTGATAGTAGAGGGTGCAAAATGAAAATAAGCCTAAAAAGTATTTAGAAGTAATATTAAAGAGGTAAAAAGAAGAAATTTATCTTAAAATTACATTGAAATTATAAACAATCAAATATTTTAGAAAAGTAAAAAATTTCTACACAATCAAGCATAATAAAACAGAGAGAATATAAATTAGTATTGAGAGAAATGATATTTATGGTCATTAAATTAACTATTTTATAATTTATGATGATTAAAAGAGCTTGAGAATAGTTTAGTTTTGTGTGGTTAGTAAGTTGTAATGGATGAATGAGGTTTGAACAAAATATTGACATCGTGACCTCGGTTTATGTTAGAGTATGTATAAATGTTTAGGCTTAAATTCCGACAAGCCCCTTAACTTTGATCATCTGGTCAATTTGGCCCCTGAACTTTGAAAATAGGTCTACTTGCCCCCTGAACTTTCACAACAGGTCATTTTGGCCATTTTCATAACTGTTCAGGGGCAAATTAACAAATTTTAATTTTTCGTGAAGGACAAAATAGGAATTTAGTATATAATAGACATTTTGAGGTCACTTTTAATAAAAAAAATATATTAGGGCTCTTTTAAAAGAAAATAAAATTATTAATGGTGAACGGTTTTAGGGTGGGGGTTTATTATTATTTAATAATTTAATATTAATTTTATGTTACTTTTTAATTTTTTTAAATTTTAAATTACTTTGTCTATTATAAATTGACTCGTAATGCCTATTATTGTTGTATGCCTATTTTACCCTTCATTTTAAGGTGAAAATGGCCAAAATGACCAGTTAGGCTAGTTCAGGGGGCAAATAGACCTATTTTCAAAGTTCAGGGGCCAAATTGACCAGATGAGTAAAGTTTAGGGGCCTGTCGGAATTTAAGCCAAATGTTTATTAGTGGTGTCATATATCAGTACTCTATCTAATAACTAGCTGACAGGGCCCGTCGATCGACGGGCAATGATTTTATTTTACCGAATGCGGAACTAACTAATATACATGGTTATATGTTTTTACTGGTTGACTCATGCTAATATCATAGAGTGAGTAGAAGTATGATCAAAATCGAACCAAGGAATACAAAGTTCCAGCAATACCTACAATTAAAATCCACCTTTAAGAATTTTCCATTAGTACTATTATCAACTACAACTCTTGTAGATGTACTCAGTTTCAGATAATCATTTGTTCCTGGAAAAACATTGTCAAAAGAAACAAAAACTAATGATCTCGTCAAGAGAAAATATAACAGACAAAGCCCCTTCATATAGGCACACTGAGGAGATATCCATACCATTCCAAATAAAAACATCATGTAGAGAGTTATAGTTGATAAACCAGCTCCAGATATCGATAAATCAGTGAAATCCCAAGAAATTTTCTTACATATGGATAATTAGACATATTCACAGCTTACAACCTTATAAATGGTCTTGCTCCACTTGTTGTATAAATGTCTTCAGTTGGTTGATCTATATTGTAACATGGACATAGAATGAAGATTTGGAAGGAAAAGGGATGAAGATATGCAATGGAAATTTGGAACCTTTTGAGAATGGTAAAGGAAGAAGAGGATAAAGATTTTGGCTGTCCAAAATGTGGCGTGTGTACAATCACTAATGCGTAACGTACAAGAGTTTAATGCAGGAACCCAGAGTTTGTCAGTCACATTCTCTTCCGCGAGTGGATAATTGATGCGCAAGGTACAACATCTGATGCACGAAAACGAAAAAAAAAGATTGATATATCCTACTCGCGGAAGACATCATGTAACACTTTTATACGACACTTTCAATTTTTCAAGCATACTCCCTTAATAAATAATCTTCATAACATTATTTACTGCCACATCAAATTAAAAAAATTGGTTATTTTTGCTTTTTAAGACAAAATTTTGTTATTTTTAATTTTTAATGATAAAAGTTACAAATAGTCAAATATTTACCTCTACAAATATAAATGAAAGTTATTTTGAATCAAATATAGTAGTATATGTCTATAATAACATAATGGCTTATTTTCATTTTGCACCCTCTACTATCGGCGAAATTTCAAAATGCACCCTAATACTATCTTAAGCCTCAATTTGCACCATATACTTCATTTTTTTTCATTTTGCCCCCTAAAATGCCTAAATTAGATGAATTTCCATTTTAAAGAAGGGCAAAATCGAGATATCACATATATGCAACTTTTGGGATTTTTTTGTAAAATAATTAAACTTGTAAATTAAAAATTAACCCCACCCTTCATCTTTTTCATCAAACATGACCCCTCCCCCAACACACCCCATGTTTCATCCAACATACCAAAGATGCAATACAAAAACATAAAGGTTGTTACAATTGAAAATTTGCACCCTATGCACGTTTTGCTGTCAAATGTTTTTATTTGGAGTATGCCAAGTCAATATAAAGGTTCAAATGTAAGTAAATTTATCCTAATCTTCAAAGCATTGCACAAGATTTACATTGGTAGTTCAAAGATGCAATAAAAAAATATACAGTGGAGAGCAAGAATAGAGGTCAAACATAAAGGGCAATTAAGTCAACACACCATCCGTAGTATAGGGGGCAATTTGAGGCTTATGATAGTATCAGGGTCCAATTTAAAAATTACGTGATAGTTCAGGGTCTAAAATGAAAATAAGCCTTTTTTTTTTACCATCTACGCACCTAAAGCCATTTTTGGCACCTGAACTTTCGGGTTTTCCCATTTTTTAGCCATTTTCAAATATTTAGATTTAAAAAAATACTTAACCCAGGGACAAGTTAGTCATATTAAAAATATAACTTTTTGGAGGGAAAAATTCGACAATAGTTCAGGTGCCACTATAAAAACAAAACATTTAGGCATCAATAGTAGAGAAAAAGTTCAGGTGCCAGACGGAAATTCATTATTCCTTAACATTTTAGATTCGATATTCACGAATTTATTGAATTAATTACTTTTATTAGGTTAATTTTTGCATCAATCAATTAAGTTCAACAAAAACTAATTCAAGAAAGTTGCAACTTCTCTAGCTAATATGTGCAATCTATTACCATATGTAAATCTTGTTTATCACAGAAAGAAAGAAATTCAACCAATTTCATTATTTTATTGTTCAAGCAAACCAATTTTCATGTCTTCAAAATTTCTCTTCAGAGTCAATGTTTACTAAATAGAAGAATCAAGATCCAAATTTGATTTCAAATCTTATATGATGAAAAAGATTGCTTCCATCACTGAAGCAATGGATTTTGTTGTTCCATTGTCTTTCAAAGTCCAACAATTAACAAACAACCTAATTACCAAAAAATTTGATCGATTATTATTTGGTAATTGGAGTATAAGGAATATTCTTAGCTTGTTGGGTATGATGAGGTCACTATCCATTTCTTTATTTAAGTGGTACCAGGGAGGATAAGTAATATGCAGAGCTCAAGATACCGAATCACTTGCTCTTTATCAACCCTCATTTATACACAGACCTACATATTTTCTCAAAATGCTTACACCATTCATCTTGATTAGATTAGCTCGGCGGGCTGCTTGCGGGGCTGGTGATTTAGGCCGGCGGGAGCTACATGGGCGGGTTGGTGGTAGAGGTATTGGTTGCAAGTGGGCGAGGGGGAATGGGGGGTTTGGAGAAGATGAACAAGGGTTGATTTTTGAGATATATGAGGTTAGGTTAGGACTTTTGATATTGAGTTAGTTTATTGATAGTTTAGGTTAGATTTAAGTGGGGCAAATGACATCTAGGTCCCCGAGTTTTATGTTAAATGTCAATTAGGTCCCTGAGTTTTTTATATTACCACTTTAGGTCCTTGAGTTTTATCTTATATGTCAATAGGGTCCTCTGACATTAAATTAAATACATTATTAACCATTATATTATACCCCTCTTTATAAATAAGTCAACATTTAATTAATTTTTATCTAATAAAAATAATTTAATTATTAAAATTTAATCGATAATATTAAAATTAAATTGATAATTATGAAAAAGAAAAAGTATATACATTATCATAAACTATCCAATTTGAATATATAAAATTATATATAATATAACTATTTAAATTGCTAAGCTATCAAATTATTTTTTATTATACAAATTTAATGAAGTATTAATAGTATATGGGGATATAAAGGTAATTGAGCAACTCAAAATTGATGCAAGGACCTAAAATGGTAATATAAAAATCTCAGGGACCTAATTGACATTAAAGATAAAACTCAGGGACCCATATGTCATTCACCCCGATTTAAGTGTGCGTTGTCTGATATGCCCTTCGTTAAACTATTTAATAACTAAAAATGGCTGAAAAATGAGAAAACCCTAAAGTTCAGGTGCCAAAAATGGTCTTAGGTGCCTAGATGGTAAAAAAAAAATACTACAAATGCCTACTTAAAAAGATAATCAGAGTTCAGGTACCTACTAAGTGGAGACTTGCAATAACTTTTACTCTTAAATATAGAAAAAAAAAAGTGTCATTATTTGTGTTACTTCTAAGAGATGAAAACAACATTATTGCCATTGATTAAATTTATCAAGTATTGAATGAGGGCTTACTTTATAGCTATATAACTTCCAACCATTTTTATTATGATATTTTGATTACATCGAAATAATTACATAAATTGTAGATTGTAGATTTTTGGCTATTCAATGAATACTAATTATGAAGCTAGATGTTCTTAGACATGCATATCATCCTATTCAGCAAACAACAAATTTGAAAGAAATACCATTAGAAAATGAGATTCTTCAAAACTAGATGAGTTAACACCAGCTTTCTTTATTCATACCGAACACTAATACTTCTGAGGGAACAATACGTAAACGAAACTCTCCCCGCATATCGACATACCCGGTATATACGTAAACGCAACTCTCCTGGCATATCGACATACCCCAAAATAGAGGATATGTTGCCATCATCTATTACGCGATATAAATAGATCGAATACACCATGGGAATAGAGACTGCAGGAACTAAACTGCAACTCCGATCTGCATAGATGCCTTAGCAATCTCAAGGGCTTCAGCAACTGAAGATGCTGTACGGAGTTTGGCTATGTCCACATTAGGTTGTCTTCTTGCAAGCTCCGGCAGCAATTGGAATTCCTAAAATTTGATTTCGGGTTTGGTTATTCATCAAACAAAACAGAGAATAAGCATGGGCAGCACAGGAACGAAATCTAAAAATAGTCATTTCGAGTACAATACTACAATTACACACCTCAGGACTTCCACTTTCAAGGAGGACCCCTTTCAATGTACCTGCAATGAAGAATACCGATAACAACATTTCTTTCTTTAAAATCTCCATCATGGCACAGGATTACAAATGCTAAACATCGACTCCTTGAGTATTAATTATGTCGATAGATAATAAACGAAGGGATAAATACATACCAGACTCTACCCAGAATGTTGCCACCTTTGGATCAAAGTTACCAACTTCAATTGCCTCCCCCACTGCTTAATCAATTGAAAGAATTAACAAAAGGTATGATATAGTACTATAATCTTAAATGAGTTATACAATTCAAGGACAAAAGCAGGCCGGAGATACACTGACCATTGTCCCCAAAAAATTGCCAAAATACTTTTCTCGGGCTGCCTTCATACTCAAAGACCCTCGAATAGAAATACGGAAGGTAATCATACCTGGAATCATAAAGATCGCCATTTTGAGATACTCAATCGAAAAGGTAACAGATAACATGTTAGTAGATTCAACTAGTAATTCACCAAAACGAAGAACATACGAGTGTGTGTTCGCAGTTAGTAAAGTATTGACACAATGTTGTGCAGATCGACGAGCATGATCAACGTGTTCAACCCTGGCCGTTCTGTTATACATCTGCAGTAACCAAATCAACAATATAATGAAATATTTACAAGAGGATAAATGTTTCTCCAATTTTAAATGGTCACCTTTAATGGAAATGCTGCTACATCTCCAATAGCAAATATTCCAGGCACGTTAGACCGGAACATGCCATCCACCTGTATTAAAAGCTTGTAATATCTTACTAATCATAGTTGAACAAACTTCGTAAGGCATGCAATCACTTTTCAGATTGCGCTTCTATAGAGCACTTAAGATTCTTTCGTTTGTGTTATAAGCTTGTGTAACATTGAACATGATATCGATTACTTGATATTGCAAAATCCAAAGCCCAAAAACTGATAACATGCTGAAATTCCGTGAGGCCACACGTCGTACACAGTATTTCTTACTCTTAACCAATTGAGAAAAAGAAACAAATACTGAAAGAGCTGAAAGAAACTGCTACAAAATAAGATCCCCAATACAAGTTAACAAAGGCAAGGGAAAATAATTTAATGACCTGACCTGTATACCTCCAACAGTACTGTTAAGACCAAGGCTTTCAAAGGGACCCACAGTGGGTTTCGCTCCAATGCCAATAACTACCTGCATGCATATGTACACTGGAAGTTCATTACTCTAAATAATGTCTCACATCAATATCTCATTTAGCGAAAATAATGAAGCCTTTTTCGGGGCAGTAAAGTTACCACATCTGCTTCTATTAAAGATCCGTTTTCAAGTCTGAGACCAGCTACTTTCCCATCTGGACCAGCTTCTAGATTCTTAATAGAAGCACCCTGAAAGGGACATGGCAAAATTTATGGACTAGTTGAATTATTGTAATGTACTTCATTGTGAAGGGACAATAGATCGTGAAGATAACAAACCTTCACAAAATTTACTCCATTTTCTTGGTAGAGTTTTTCGTACTTCTGGGCTAAGGAAGGAGTAAACAGTCTTGATAGTAGATGCTCTTCAGGAAATATAATCTAATCATCCAAATTAAGGAGTGATTAAGTAAGAAATATGTTTCAGTAATTCCAGAAAAGACGTACTCCGTACTTATTTTAGCAGCAGATGGTATTAAATCAGGACACCTTAATTTAGTATGTAAAGCAGGTTTCTGTATTCCACTCTGTGTTATGGCTATTTCATATCTTCTTTTGTTTTTACTGTAAAATCACGCTTTTCATATGGAAACTACTTCATTCTATTTAATGAAATGTAGATCACTTTAAAACGGTATTAGAACTGTGAAGCTGCACATCACAATAGGATGGCGACAATAAAAATTGAACCTAAAATAATTTACTAGGCAAGACAATGGCTGCCTCCTTGGCTCTTCTACGTAGGACCACTGTGCAAATGACAAGCTAGGCATATGACATGGAGAAACTACCTCAAGACGTTTGACCATACAAATGGTAGTAAGGACCTTAGGTTATAAAACTAAAATACAACATGGTTGTTCACTTGTACTAGCTGTGATAAAAAGCTCACAGTCAAGAGGTATGCCATTCATTAAGAAAGGGAAAAGTAACTTACAGTTGTATCCAGATTCCACCCAACAGCTGCTGCTGCAACTTCCATGCCAATGTAGCCACCCCCAACTACAACTACTTTTCTTGCTTTCTCCTAGAAAAGGAATTTCATTAAAATCTACTGCATGGATAGCTACATCATTAATTGCTTCAGCAAAAACCACATATACCAGAGATGATATCAGTGAGTCAGCATCTCCAACATCCCGGATATAATGAACACCAGGCAAATTTCCTCCAATTTTCTCAGGAAATCTGTAGTAAAAGAAATACGACTTAGTTCATCTCATTTAAACACATGATCAACATCAAGAGCTATTGTGCTGGTATCATAATCATCCAAAGGGTGATAACTGAAAACTGGTGAGAATTGGGAGTTGTACTTGTCTGGACTTCGAATAAATCCTGAAAGGGGCCCATGAGGCAACGTTACAAGAACGATAGGATTCAAAGAAGCACTAGTGCATGGCATTCGTGAAATACATGAACCTCTCTTATAAGCTTCCCTGAATTAGCTTATTTTTGGTGTTCGTAGATGGTAGCAAAGCAATTTTATCAATAAACTTGTTGTGCTAGCCAAGTAAAACCGCAAGAGATTGCAGAATCTGTACTTCATAGAAGTTTCTACAATTTACTGGTGTACACATCTAGAGACAAATATAGTCATCACTAAGCAGCTATAAGAAAGTATACCTCAAAGTACTTCTACTATGGAAATTAATAGTCGGTTGGCAATGTCGTCATTGCACCCACCACAGCCACAAAAGATAAAGAGAAAGGGCAAAATCTTCGTAAATTCTCCTATGAAAGCTTTACCCTACTAATACTCAACAGTGAGGACACCAACAAAATAAGTAATGTTTCATGTTTTTTATTTTAGTTTATAAAAAAGCACATATGTTATTACAGCTACCATCCTCCAGCTCGTCAAGCAATGTCTAACACAATAAATGCATGTAAGAAAAGGTAACAAAGTACTTAACAAAATTAACAGGCCGGCAAACTAGGGCTATCAATTTCAGGTTCCCATTTTCTTTTTTACTAAAATAATGATACCAGTATATAGCACTAGTTTTTCAGACTGTTACTACTTTCTAACACAACTGAATAATGTATTTACTATTGACTGACATGTCGTCAAGCAATATTACTTTCCAAATGAGGTCAGTGTTACTAATGAATAAAAAGAGATGGGAAAAATTTCAAGTTTTCACCCCTTGCTTGTAGAGCCTGAAACTTAATAAAGTATCTTGGGGACGAAGTGGTATGTATACCTTGAAGCTGTGCATCCTGTAGCAACTATAAGAGAGCCATACTTGAGCAGCTTTCCTGAACTCGTTTCTAAAGTTTGCTTGTCAACATTAATAGTAGTCACTGGATCCTCATAAATCATCTGTACAGTGGAAGTGAAGAAGTGTTAGAACCATGTGAGCACAAGAGCATAGACGGGGCAAAAGTTGAATCCGGAAAGAGACCAGAGACGTTGTTGGATTAAGTAAACAAGCCCATGTCGCATGTTAATATTTTGGAAACAGATAAGCTACCTAACTTCCGGGAGTTTATTGAGGTGCATAATGCACTTGCACTAGTGGTAGTAGAATTAGAAGAAACAAACCATCATCATAATCAACTGACAATCTCTAACATATAGAAAAATTGTTCGACGTGAGGGCAACTTCTTATATTTTAGATTGAAGCAAGCTCAAAGCAATTATCAATATTTACTTTCATGTAAAGTAAAAATCAACTTTTTTTTACAACTAACATCACTGCAAAATCAAGCCAGATGTTAATATTGATGATTTTAAGGAAAAACGGTTTCTTTGTCAATAATTGACTACAGTACTCACTTCTATTCCTTGCTCCGTATACCATTCCGGTGTCTGCCTTTGGCCACCAGAGCCAACACATGTATGGAAGCCCTACAAGATAGAAATGCAGAATAAACAATGAGCAAATTCATCAATTCTATATTCCACCAATATCATAGCAAAATGAAATTATAGATGCAATGAACTCACTGGTAGTCGAGCTGGTTTCTTATCTAAGGGAAACAAATAGCCTTTTGTCAAGGCAGGACGTTCATACGGTGCAACTGCCTGTGATCAACATCCACACAAGGCTTCAATATATTTTAAGCTAAGAATGTTCAACAATTGCATCTAAAACTCGCACAATTACTGAACTCTTTACTTCATTCCACAAATTATTTTGAGACTTTCAAATTTAATCATGATTTTCGAGCATCAAAATTTATTAATCAACTGAAAACTCAGCTGAATTTTATCAAGAAAAACTAGACCTCTTTAGAGACAATGCAAAGTCTTCCATTAGCCATTCCATGCTCAACGAAAGTCTTCGCAGCGTATCCAGCAGCATTTCCTCCTCCAACAATCACAAACCTATACACTCAAACAATTAATCACTCTATTAGTAATTTGTCACCCAAAAAGAAAGTTCAAGGATCACATATTTACCATTAAGTAAAGTAGTTATTTGTATTTCATATATGACCTCTATAAATAAAGAATGTAAGCTCTTATCTAATTAAAAAATGAAATGAATTAGCTTCTCTTTCTAAATTCTATCTCTCATTCTCTATCTCTTTCCTAAAATCTACAGTCTATCTTCCTCTCCTCAACCATTCCCCTTTCTCCTATCTTTCATGCTCCTGTTATAACTATAATCGTAGTAATCCGTCGAGGTTATTACATAATTTGATTCTAACATTTCATACAAAAACTAATAAGCCCGTCCAAAAAATGTAGTCTAGTTTGATATTCAACCTCTTTGTTTAAGCTACAATTCATTTGTTTGACTTTGTTACTTACATAAGAAGAACAATAACAATCAAATAATATACCCTACACATTGATATGTTACCAATTACTAAAATAATCTTAATTAAGGGTCAAACGAGTATTTTCATTGTAATCTGAAAAATACTAAGTTATACATTCAAAAGTTACACCATGTTATAGCTTATAGCATCATTCAAATTCGTGCATTCCGACCTATAGCTTAATAGCCTAGTGGTATGTGGCAGAGCTTATGTTCGAGTTCAATTCTTGCTCGAGAAAATATTATTTCATATATTGTTTGAATAATCTATTGTAACGGTCACATTAGTTAGGAATTTATGCATCCGTATAATTGTAATACTCGAGTCATTTGAAAAAAAATCCGGCATTGTGTAGCATCAGTAGTATCACGTGGCTACTAGACGGGCAACACCTTGAGTGTGAAATGACGATTTTGCCCCCAATATAACTATTTCCCCTTCCATACTTGCAAATGGGGAGGACAAAATAATAATTTCTCACCAAAATATGACTATTCTGGTGTGTATAACAGATCAGCTACTAGACCATCTTTTTTTTTTTTTTTTTTTTTGTAAATTAGCGATGAATTGAGTTTCGAACCAGGACCTTTTTGTCA
The DNA here is from genome assembly GCA_003412495.2 of Echium plantagineum. NCBI lineage: Eukaryota > Viridiplantae > Streptophyta > Magnoliopsida > Boraginales > Boraginaceae > Echium > Echium plantagineum. Next base: position 5,102,200 of record CM016568.1, on the reverse strand, counting down.
CTAGCAAGAGTCTTTTCCGTTAGGCTATTCGATTAACTCTACTAGACCATCTTTTCGAAACCTAATCACATATACTATGCACACAAATGATGAAAACTTACTCTCGATTTTCGTTGGCAAAAGCTGAAGAAGCAGAAACAACAAAACTCCTCCGGAAGCTTCTAGAAGGAAGCTGACTCGGCATCCGATTGAGTGAAGCTGATTGTGGACAAAAGTACGAGAGCCCATGCTTCAACGACGTCGTAGTACTGGATATGGCCGCCATTCTAATTTTGGAAACTGTTTTAATTAATCAGCAATATTATGAGTGAAAATGTGAAAATGATTTAGGGGGAAATTGAGATATAGAGAGGTGTAATAGAACCTGAGATCATCTTATTGTATTATAGGATGATGATGAAGATAGTCATATGATTTAATAATAAAATAATGTGATATTGGTTATGGGTTGGGCTCTTTGTGAGAGTGAAGAGGCGTGGGGAGGGTAAAAATGTCAGAAAGATTGGGTGCTGCAGTGAAAGATGGTGTCGATTGGTGGAGTGAAAAGGACATCAGATTCAACCAGTGGGAAAAGCCAACGTGACATTAGATATAGAGACTGATCTGTTATACATACCGAAATAGTGCTTTACTATAGCTTGAAATGACAAATCTGTCCCCCTTATATGAAAATGTAGTAATTCAGGAAGTTAAATGAGGAAGGCAAAATAGTCATTTAAAGCTATAGTGAAACACTATTTGAGTGTGTGTATAGTGGATCCCAGATAGAGATGTGTAAAAATGTGTAATAGCATTGGCATCGGTTTACCAAATTTTTTCTCTAAAATCAACTCTTCATATTATTTTATCAAATTTAGGAAGTATGTTTTAACTTTTACACAAATTCAGATTTGCTATTTATAACTTACAACACTTAACATAAAGAACAAAAGTGGTTTGGGGAGGGTGTGAATATAGAACACTCCCCCTATAATATTTGAGGAAAATTTTAGAGATAGAAAATATGAGGAAGTGGTTTAGTGCATCTGTTGCAAATGCTCTTAGACGTCTATAGGAGGTAATTGCTGAAATAGTTCGAGTAAGTGGGTGATCGTTGCAGTTTGGTCCCCGTAAATGGGACTGATGCACAAATGGTCCCAGAAAGTGTGTAGCGAGTGCGCATTTGGTCCATAAAGCTAACAAATCCGCTAATTCTAAACGTTTGTGTTGTTTTATCTAAATAAATGCTAAAGTTCGGCAAAAAAATATAATTTTTAAGAGTTTGACTTGACGACAAACTTAAAACTTCATTTCCCGCTTCATTAAAACTCCGATTTTGACGATTCAAAATGCGTTGGAAAACTATTTTCATCATCTTTAAGAATATGAGTTCAAACGCCAATTTTATCAGTATTTTTCAAAACATTTCTTTTGACAAAATTTACATACAAGTGTTGAATCACTTATCGTCTTTAACGCATTTGAATATGGTTGAGCTTGTGTTTGTTTCTTCTTTGTCCTTTCATGACATATGAATGTTCTTTGGTCATCACTCTTTTCTTTTAACTTCTACAAGTCTTCAATTACTAGTGTATGGTTGATTCTATTTCTTCATTACCACACTTTAGAAATTGTTAGTCTAAGTTGTATTTTGTTTATCAATATTGGAAAAGTCGGATAATCATATATCGACTAACTCTTCATTTTGACAATAACAAATACCTTATGCATGAGGGGTATGCCAATAATAGCAAAGATAATACACCACTCAACATAAGCATCAACATGTTCATGAATAAAACATAACTTAAGTATAAGATATAGAACATGAATGAGAAACATATAAGCATCAACATATATGCATGAACATTGAGTTAGTTGATATGTTATTATCAAAATAAAATGGTCGGATAATCACATATTGACTAACTCGTCATGTTCACAATAACAAAATACCATATGCATGAGGGTATGCATGAGAATAATGACAAAGATAAAAAGAAGGGCAAAGACATTAACCATCACTGATACTTCACTCTTTTAACCATTAACTCACTCATGTTTCATATGGTTTAGTTCACTCATTCATCTTCCAAAAATGGTTCCAATTAGTTAGTCAACTATTTCGGTCTTCAGTTGACTTTTGAATGGCAAACTAGTCATTTCTCTAATTTTTCAAAAAAAAAATTGAAATGACTATTTTGTCCCTCCCTTAACTATTACACTTACAAATAGGGCATAATTATAATTTTACTCCTTTTTGGTTTTTTATTTTTAAAATAATATACTTGAAATGACTATTTTCCCTTAAGAAAGTCAACAAGAGACATAAATAATTGACTAATCATTGACTGATCGAAAAAGTTGACGGAATAACCACGTGGAACCATTTTTGGAAGATGAGTGAGTGAATGAGATCATATGAAACATGAGTGGGTGAATGGTGAATTGAGTGAAACTTGAAGAAGTTAAAAAGAAGATAATGATGACCAAAATATTCAAATGCGTTAAAAATATTAGACAATTGATGAAAAGCATATACAAAGGTAAAATTTAGTCTTCAATCATAGCTTAAAGTCCCTTGAATAATCTTTGTCGAAACTTGTATATGAGAGATATTTTTCAAATAATTTTTTACTAAAAGACGATAAGTGATTCAACGTTTTTATGTGTGTTTTATCAAAAAAAATGTTCTAGAAATCTTAATGTTGATAAAACTGGGTTTGAAACTCGTATTCTTAAAGATGGTGAAAATAGCTTTTCTAGCGCATTTTGAATCGTCAAAATCGGAGTCTTCATGAAACGGGAAATGAAGTGTTAAGTTTGTCGGCTAACCAAACTCTTAAAAAAATTACATTTTTGGCGCAATTTTAGTATTTATTTACCTAAAACCACAAAAACGTTTAGAATTAACGGATTTGTTAACTTTACGGACCAAATGTGCACCCGCTACACACTTTCTAGGACCATTTGCGCATCGGTCCCACTTACGGGGACCAAACTGCAACGGTCACCCACTTACTGGACTATTTTAACAATTACCTCACGTCTATAGACACCAACTTATACAGGCGGGCACAATTAGATGCATGTAGACATCAATAGGTACGGTTTGTCTGAAATTTGGGTCTCAAAATTAAGAGGGGTAATTTAGTAATTTTATGTGGGGTGTGTTATTTAGGGAAAGAATTTTTGAAGGGTGTTATTTTCCAAAATTTTTTGTCTAACTGTGTTATTTTGTAAAATTTCTCCTGTTTTTTCTCGTATCCGTTATACACCTGAATAGTAATATTTTGATCTAAATGATTACTGTGCCCTTTCTATTTAAAAATATAGTAAGAGAAATAATTAAGTTAGAGGCAAAATAATCATTTCACACCCAACAAAAACACTATTCAATTGTGTAGTGTTGCCCGGTTGTTCTTGTGATCGAAAGATATATCCTTGTATATTGAATTTTATTGGCTTTCTAGCTGTTCGCCTTAAAGCTTGAACTATTCGATCTTTTCTATGTGTCCGTAAACTTTTTAATTTTTTTTAGATGCCTCTTGAATGCATTTTTAACTCCAATAACATATTTTTATCATTTAAACAACCAAAAAAATAAGAACCAGTCACATTAGCGCGTGCAACTCATTTTTTTGGTTTTGTGGAGGGTACATTAGTAATTTTATGTCTATTCAACATTATTTTGCATATCAAATTAGTTGGTCTTGATTGTTGGCTTCTCCAAATCTCATAATCTTAAAATTCAAAGTTTCAGAGGCAAATTTTCTTCATGGGTCCACACGAATCTGATGTAAAGTATTGGTGTGGGAGACATGTTGTTGAGTGGGTAAGTTTTCCAAAGAGAATCAGGGGAGAAGGTTCATGAGTTGAGTAGATAGGGTTTCTGGTTGTGGATTTGGGGAGTGGCAAGATGAACCTGTTTATCCTATAGTTATATATGTTGAGAGCAACAAGTTGAAGAAGGTTGAAGGAAGAGTTACGGTTTTGGATTTATTGTTGATATTTATTTTTTCTATTCTAGTGTTTTTAGTATGTGGAAGGGATAGTGTATAAGATTTCACTTGCAACTGTAATTGTGCTCATAGTGAATTCTCAAGTTCTTCAGATTATGATTTAGGCTAATGCTAAGTTTTTTATTTCAATGAATGAAATTTGTAATTGTCATGTTTGATAGAATTGATGTTTCATTTTTAGATTAATACATAATGGTGTTTGTAATTGATATAGGTAGGACTAGGTTTAAAACAATTAAACAAGAATAAATGTGAGGTCATATGTTGCGAAACTTCAGAATCAATGATCCAAGGGTTTGAAAAGATGAAGTCTGTTTGGGTGACAAAGTAAGCAATGACTGTGCACCTGATAGCTAATGGTGATGGTTAATGAACATTTATTTGTAGTAAATTTCTCTTGTTGGTTCTTGGTTAAGTTGAACGGATGAGTTTACTTTGGGCACGGTTGTGTTCCTCTAGGTCAGCCTGAACTCTGATGAACTGATTCATTTATTCATTTGTTAGGTTTCACATAGAGCTCTTAACACATATGCTTGGTGTGACCTCATTTCTAACAATGGTTACACTAAGGTCCTTCTAATCTACGGTTGCCACCCTTGGATTCAAAATATTCATTGCTTGGATTTGCAATCCAGAGCACAAGTTCTTCAATGTTTGAGATATTTGAGTTTTGACAAGTAGAGCTAAGCTTTTATGCGTTTGATATTTTTGACACATAGTTTATGTTCTGGTTTTGATTGATAACCTTTCTCCGCTTCATCTAAACCATTGTGTAGTCATATGAGAAACTCGTTGACTCGTCTTTTGAATTTTCTTTTTGTATTTTTGTGCATCGCATTGTAATCCATACAAAGAGGGTCAAATACTTTAGAAGTGTTTTCCAAATCTGGAATGTTGTTTTATTCAACATAGTTCCCCTATTTTATTTTAGTGAGTTTTGCTTTACTAATCAAAAACTTTGAGAAATAGTTTTCCAAATGGGGAACACTATTTTACAATCATCATATATCTTTCGCTCTAACTATTGTTGGTGTCTTCATCTATGCACTATAACAACCATGTCATTATCATGGCGTTTTCTGCCATCCACGGGTTGTAACTTGGATCCATGAGTGGAGGTTTATCATTGTCACATATTTGGTAACCAATTTTGTCTCTTCCACGTATCACCATTTGTACTCATTTTCCCATTTAGAATAACTACTTCCATCTAGAATGAAATTGGTAATTTTAATTGAAGAGTTGTCGTAACTATAGGATATGCGATTGAGATTGGTTTTGTGTTGAGAAGGAGCCTCATTATTGGACTCAATAACAAGACCAATTGTTTTACCTTGACAATTGATGATGGTGTGTGGTTGACCACCATTCACACTATTTCATTAGCAAACATCAACACCTCTGTCGGTAATTTGCTATTGTGATTTCTAATAATGGTTAGATTCATTTTCTAATTTAGTGTGCGACTCTGGTAAATTTTGGTTTTGTTTCAATTTGAAATCGAAAAAGGAGGGTTTTTACAGAGTGTGATTAAGTTGTCTATTATCTTTTAATAGATAATTCATGATATTTAGCGAAATAAACTTGTTTGTAGCGTTCGCGGCTACTAGATGAAGGAAAATTAAATGAAACTGACTTAAAAAATACTACTTGTAATGTCTTTAAATTTAAAACGCAAATGGCACTAGTTGGCTAGACCATTATCAAACTATATCAGGTCAATTCATTAAGGGGCAAAAAGTGTTCCTTTTTTATCAGCCGGTCGATAAAATCTCTACCTAGATCGAAGGCGGAATAGCATCCAATTGTCGTATGGAAGGAGGCTCACACTCCTCCAATCGGTGTTGTTGGCACAGTCTCTACATCTACTTCATACCATGCGCATACATTGCATTGCGGTGAGAAGGATTCAAAACTTATGTAATGGTTTCCTTTGGGGAAGAGCCGTTGTGCCAGATGGGAGGCATAATGTTATGGGTAATGATGAAGGTGGGTAAATCTTAAATCTTTGACGACTATCACCAAAACATGTATGATAGAGGCATAAATCAGACTGCGAGTGTGGATAATATCTCCAGCCAGTTCATGCTTGCTAAGTACTGTCGTAAAGTGCATCCTACTAACGCTAAGGACTCCGTACACTCTATTTGTTGGAATTTGTTACTGCGGGGATAGACTACTGTGAGGAGCACCTTCATTGGGTCGTTAGGAAGGGTGAATGCAGCTTCTGGTATGACTCTTGGCTTGACGGTTACCTTACAGTTCCCCTTCAAGAGAATCATGTCGACCCAAAGCTGAAGGTTTGAGAGGTATGCGATGGGGACGCCTGGAACACTGTCAAACTTAGGGAAATGGTGGACGACTAGCTAATCAGCTTGATGATTGTTGTCCCAATTCACACGGGTATGGATGATTCATTGGTATGGAAGGGCACGAAAGACGGGTTGTTCTTTTTTAAGAAAGCGTATCTTGGAGTTAGCTCCAACTAGACAACTCTCGCGATTGTATTCGACGCTTTGGCATAGTTCCTTTCCGTCGACCACGTAAATGTTAGCATGGAGAGTGTATAAAGGACTCATTCCGGTTGATGAGGTAATGCAACGGAAGGGTGTCCATATTGCTTCGAAATGCGTTGTAATCAGCAGGAGACAATTAGCCATGTCTTCTTCGGGAACAAAAAAGTCGCAGGGGTGTGGGCACATTTGGGTTCGATGTTTGGGCTGAATGATACGCCTTTGACCTCTATTTGGCATATATTGCAAGCTTGGAGTCTGAGCATCTAGACTAAGGGACATATTAGATAGTTCATACCTTTGGTTACTTTTTATGCGTTATGGGAAGCAGGTAATAAGAGCAAGCATGAGTGGATTGGCTTCAATTGTAAAGGATTTTAGGTCACATCAAGTGGACTATTTCGCTATGGGGTAGTGCGGGCTGCTCTATTGCATAGTGGATTGGTGATCTTGAGGTTGCTCGGAGATGGAAATACTTGGTGATTGGGCCTTCGTTGAGGGCACCTCGACTGGTGGGACGGACGAGGCCCTCGTGTTGGGTGTACAAGATTAATGTGGACGGTTCCTTAGGGCGCGAGTATTGTGGGGCTGGTGGAGTTGTGCGGGATCATCTTGGGGACGGTACTTTCACCGATCATCTTTTATCCATGCTAAGCTGGGGGCTAATCCCTCGGGTGGAGGAGTTTGCTTGAAGGCAGAAAGGTGCTACTCAAAGGATTGCGGTGGCAAGTGGGAGATGGTCGAGAGATCGATATATGGACCGAGCCTTGGATGCCTCGAGTTTCAGATTTCCATGCAGGACGAGAGAGGGGAAAGACCAAGATGGGACCATCAACTGATACACAATGGAGAATGGAGGGCCGACTTGGTTATAGACATCTTTGGGGAGGAGGATGCGAGGAAGGTACTAAGAATTCCTTTGAGTCGACGGGGGATGCGGGACAAGTTAGTTTGGCACTTCACGAAATGTGGGAAGTACTTGACATCTTCGGGGTACATTTGTGCGAGGGAATTGAAAACGGCAGGGAAGCTCCGTCACAAGGCAAGTAGAGACAGTAGTTCGAGGGTGGCTATGCAAAGGGAGTGGAATGAACTATGTCGATTAAAACTACCTCCGATAGTTAAACATTTTCTTTGGCGTTGTTTCCATAATATATTGCCCACAAAGGAACGTTTGCTTGCGAAAGGAATTGTGATGAGCACGACATGTGTTCTATGCAATGAGCAAACGGAGTCACTCATTTATTTCTGGATTGTTCCTTTGTGAACATACTTTGGTACATGACATCTTGGGCACTAAGGGCAGCGGGAGCATCTTGGCACTCTTTAAAGGAGTGGTGGGACTATGTTATGAAGAAGATGAAAGAAAATGATAACGAGAGTGGAGTTCTTGAGATTGCGTGTGTGCTTTGGCAGATTTGGAAGGCTCGCAACCAAGCTATGTTCGAAGACGACAAGGTGGAGATGGGTAATTATTTCGCAGGGGTGTAGGTTGGCTTAAGACTTTGCCATGGCTGCACAAACCAGGGCAGCTAGTCGACTTCCAGCAGCAAGGACTGTAGGGGAGGAGGAAGCGAGTGTAGAATGGTAGCCTCCGGAGCGAGATTGGCTTAAAATCGACACATGCAAGCTGGAAGGAGCACCTGATGGAAGCTACTGCAGGGCTGATCTACCGTGGGCAAACAACCCCCTGATAGCTGAGGCTCACGCACTTCGGGAAGGAATGCACTTGGCTTGGAAAGTTGGCTGTAGAAGAGTCAAGATCGAAAGCGATTCAAGGTCATTAATTCTCATGTTGAGGGGTGAACAGAGGGTCCAAACAGAGGTCGAGACTCTCATTGGTGACATTCTTTACTTATCGGATCTTATGGAGGTCAAGTTTAAGTTTGTCAAACGGACGATCAACAATGCATCACATTTGAATGCACATTGGGATCATAGAGGAGTGATGGAGGCGGAATGGCTTTCATCTCCCACCTACTTGGCTGGTTTCAGCCCTTTAATGTTTTTGTTCTTTATTACTCTTGTATTTTGATCGTAGACGGTGTTGAACGACCTTTCTTATCGGTGGCGTGTTTATGCAATCATATCGTTTGAATGAAAAAAAAGGTGTCATTTTAATGCTTCAGGCGCCTATTTGTCACAAAAAGTTCATCAGGTGCCTATTTGAGATTTTTTAATAGTTTAGGTGCCTAGATGAAATCAAGCCTTTTTCTTCTCCTCTCACTTTTTTTTTACTTATATAAAAAATAAATGTAAAAGAGTTTAATATTTTTTATCATATATAAACTTAAATTAAAAATATTTTCTATCAACATCCATATGTAATATGTTATTTTATGACTGTTAAAATATATTTTTATCCTAAAATCTAATAAAATATGTAAGATATTTATTTATATAGTTTGAAGTGAATAATAAATACGGCAAATGGCCGGAACCATCACCTATGTTTATAGGATGTTTCCAGTCAATCACATGTGTTTTAAAGTGTTCCATTCCATCACCTATGTTTAACAATTAGTCCCATTTGGTCACTCCGTTAACATTTCCGTTGAAGCTCCGTTAAATTGGTCACGTATATGGCACATGACATTTAGGGGAGGGCATTTTAGTAATTTCAAATGCTACAATGTTTAGACTACATCACCCATGTTTATAGGATGTTTCCAGTCGATCACTTGTGTTTTAAAGTGTTCCACTCCATCACATGTGTTTTAAAGTGTTCTATTTCATCACTTATATTAAATGTAATGATATATATCTATATTAAATATAATTATATATATTAAATTATATCTTAAATATATATGATATATAATATATATACAAATAATTATATATTAACGATAATTAACTATAATTAAATATAATTATATATTAACTATAATTATATACATATATTTATATATATATTAACTACAATTATATATATATATATTAAATATAATTATATGTATTAACTATAACAATATATATTTAATATAATTATATATATTTAATATACTTATATATATACTTCTATATTAAAACAATTACATATTAGGTATATATATCTATATTAAATATAATTATATATATTAAATATGTAAATAATATATATTTAATATATAATTATATTTATATATTAAGTTTAAGTCCGAATATATTATGCTCATTTTATAATTATCTTAGTTCATAGAAGAGAAACATAATGGTATTAACTTACAAAACAACAAAAATGCTTAATAAATAAATAATTTAGTCAATTTAATATGATTAGTTAGTAGCTTAGTTGCACTTTGTAATTTAGTTATATACGTTTACATGTTAATAAATATGGTATGTAATTTAAATATATATATATACGTCAGGCTCCCTAATAAAATAAATCGTGGCATGTATAATGACCAAAATCAAGTAGTAGCTGAATTGGCAGCAATACCATAATCCCTGGGTGAGGTCGCGGGTTCGAATCCCGCACCTCTACCCATAATTTTGCAACTTCAAAATGCATAGTGTAGTATGAAATTTTAAAAATGCCCCCTAATATTGGCATGAAATACCAAAAATACCCCCAAGCAACGTCACATGCAAGTCACATGACACATTTACCGGTAGGTTAACGGAATCGGTGATGGACTAGAAATTTTTGAAACATAGGTGATGGATTGGAACACATTAAAACATAGGTGATTGACTGGAAACATCTGATAAACATGGGTGATGGTTCAGGCCATTTGCCGTAATAAATAAGCTGCTAAAATATATATATGAAAATCAACTTCTAACTATAATAAAATTGGCGGTTAAAAATGTATTTTAGAGAAATTTTGAATTAGCTAACTTGAAGTCTTGAATGCTCTCAACTTGCCACCTACTCCAAACAAATTTCCAACATATCACAAACCCCAAGATCTATTTTTTAGTTGCTCTAAAATACTTCAAACTTTTTCTTCATTTTCAAATATTCATGCTCGCAGCTGGGATTTCGTATTATGCTAGATTGGTATGTCTCAGTTCATTATTGAGTAATTCAATACAATGAAACCTACAAATAATCAGAAATCTTTTTGTGGGATCATCAGATGAGGAGGAACACTGCAGGATTTAACTCCATTAATGGAGGTACTAAATTGTTACCTAAGTTAGTGCTATTGTTAATCCTTTTCATGTCAGCTTCATATGTTCTCTACACTATTAAAGTTCTGACATCTTCAAGAAACTGTGATGATGATGTTTTTTCATTACATCATAGGGAAAGGCAGAGTCTTGGTTCGAATTTTGTTGGAAATGGGTCGGTTTTAACTAAAGAAAAGGAGGGTTCTTTGGGTTTTAGAACTGGTTTAGAGCATATAGTGTTTGGTATTGCTGCGTCGGCTAGATTATTTGACACGAGGAAGAATTATATCAAGATTTGGTGGAAACCCAAATTGGGAATGAGGGGTGTTGTTTGGATGGATAAGCGGGTCGAGAGTTTGGAGAGTGAGAAAATGATGTTACCAGAGGTGAGAGTCTCGGAGGATACTTCGAAATTTGCTTACAAGAATCCGAAGGGGCGTAGGGCTGCAATTCGGATTTCGAGGGTGGTTTCTGAGACATTCAGGTTGGGGTTGGAGAACGTCAGGTGGTTTGTGATGGGGGATGATGATACTGTTTTTGTTACTGAAAATTTGGTGAGGGTGTTAAATAAGTATGATCATAATCAGTTTTACTATATTGGGAGTACTAGTGAGAGTCATAGGCAGAATCTTCAGTTTTCATATGGGATGGCTTATGGTGGGGGTGGCTTTGCTATTAGTTATCCTTTGGCTAAAGCTTTGGAGAAAATTCAAGACAATTGCATTCAGAAGTACCCTGAGTTGTATGGCTCCGATGATAGAATGCATGCTTGTATGGCTGAACTTGGTGTACCACTCACTAAAGAAGTTGGCTTTCACCAAGTGAGTTTCCTCGGATGATTCTGAATTGTTGTTTCGTGTCTTTCCTCTTCATTTTATACCTAATTCTCAATTTCGTGTTGGTTGTTTGTCCAATATTGGTAGCCGATAGGTGACCAGTTCTGCTAATATAGTTAGGAGAACTTGCTACCACACTAGTTTTGCTTATAGAATTATACTGTGTATATGCATAGAAACATTGTGATATTTATAGCTTCCTATTGGATATGCTTTTTTGTTAGAAAACCTTCTGTAGGAATTAGGATGTACCTCACTGAACAGAAAGAAATTAGTAAGACAATCCTCAGTAGTCTTGTAAAGAAGTCTGATTTATTGCCTTGCAGCAGTTTATGTTTTTCCGGTCTTAGTTTAGTGATGGTGTAATAAGAAAATTGTTAGATGCGTGATATTTTCTTTGTGCATTTAGCTAATGTTTATACTGAATACATAAGTTATGGTTTATATGCTTTCGTATTGTATATTAGTTATATGTTTTGTTTCGTGCTGCACTTTATTACCTATACTCGTGTTTGAGAGAAGTACATTGGTAATAGTAACTAAAGCCAATTGTTCCAATGGTTTTCTTTTATTTTTAATTAACTCTTTGACAATTGAGTTACTTCAATCTTAAGGGGAGTTGCACTCATGTAGGGGAAATCATACTGTTCACCTGAATTAGATAATTATTCTAATCGTATTTAAGAATCAAGCGTAAATGCTTTTGGCGCCTTGACTAATGTAACTATTCGTAATTGATTTCAGTATCAAGTGAGTGATCTGAAGCAAACTAAAGTAAAAAGAAGATAGAGACGCATAAATTTTTATACAGATTTAACCTAAACTTACGTCTTGTCCTAGAGTGTCAGCTTCCATGGCTCCTCCGTGTTCCACTATATAGCAGACCTTGCCTGAGTATGAGTAGAACAAAACAACTAGTCTTAACCTAAAGACTCTTAGGAAGACAACCCATCACTATATGGTTATACACGTACTCTCTTTCTTTTAACTCTCTTATTCTCGTATATAGTTAGAATAGCAACGGATGCATCCCTATACAAACTACACAGTATATATAGTGCATCCACTAACGGTAAGTTGGTCTTCCAGATCTCCTAGAGATCTTCCTTGCATTCAATGCGACCTCCAACGGTAAGTTGAGTTGTCTTCAGCTGCCCTGAAAGTTTTCCTTCTTTGCAGCTTAATCAGCAGTCAATCAGTGATGATTGATTGTCCCTGCTTCCTTTTCTCCAACGGTAAGTTGGTCCTTGATGGACTTCATTGCATCTCAAATCAATCCGCATTGATTCTCTGATTCTCCTTCTTCAATGCCGATCTCTTGCTTGATTGTCTAGCCATTGGTGATTAATGAGATATCAATCATAGATTGATCCTCATTAGTCACTATTCATAATTGTATAGCTCTTGTCTCCTTGTTGATTGAGCCATGCATGATCACATAACGTTAGATGATCCTTCGGCTTGATACTTAGCATGTTTGTACCTACAAAACATGCTTACCTTATGTGATGTTGACAAACTCTCTCCCTTCCTTTCTTTAATGGGATGTGTTGATTTTCATGCATGTAAAATGAAAATAATGTAAAGAAATAGAACCGTTGTATGTTTGGTCTTGCACTTTTGGCTGGTTTCAATAATTACATAATCTACTGATGGGCATACATACCATTTCACTTAAATTTAGGTAAGATTTATGTTTAAAAATAACTTGTTGGAGTTTCATAAATTGTGTCCATTAGTTTCTAACATAGTTTACCTTGGTGGATTCTCTGCAGTATGATGTACACGGGAACTTGTTCGGTCTCCTTGCCGCACACCCTGTGGCACCATTGGTGTCTCTGCATCATCTTGATGTGGTAGAGCCAATCTTCCCAAATATGAGTAGAGTTCAAGCTCTTCAGCGCCTGACTATTCCTATGAAGCTTGATTCAGCAGGTCTTATACAACAATCAATTTGCTATGACAGAAATAACAAATGGACTGTTTCAGTGTCATGGGGATTCGCGATTCAATTATTCCGTGGTATTCTGTCTCCTCGTGAGATTGAGACGCCATCGAGAACTTTCTCGAACTGGGATCGCAAATCAGATTACAGAGGTTATGCTTTCAACACGAGGCCGATTATGAAAAACCCATGCCAGAATCCCTTTATTTTTTATTTCACAAGAACTGGAATTATTGTTTCTACTAATAATACTGTGAGCCAATACAGTCACCATCATATTTCATATCCTGACTGTGAGTGGAAGATGGAAGATCCTACGAAAATTGACATGATCGAGGTCTATAAGAAGCCAGACCCTCACTTATGGGACAAGGTAATTACCTTGTCCTTTCATCTCTTCGATTTGTTTAGTTAGTTTCATTTTCTTTTGAACAAGAAGTTACAACTGCATGGAGTTTTTCAGAATATAGTTAACTTCATTCTTATTAGTCTTTCTGAGTTTCTGGGGCCTTCTAAAAGCATTAGACTTCAAAGTTACTTTGTGTCTTGTCAATTTGTAGCACCTTTGACCACTTCTGTTGGCATAGGTGTTTGAGAAGAAACTGGTGTTACATCGGCCTATATCTGTTTCTTTTTAATTTTGTCATCAAGGTTTATTGCACCAGTATTGAGTAATTGTCTTTTAATTTTTGTTTTACAGTCTCCAAGGAGGAATTGTTGCAGGATATTAAGTTCAACAAGTAAGAAGATGGTGATCGATGTAGGTCTATGCAGGAAGGGTGAGATGAGTTATATTGGACATCGGTAGAACCGTGATCCTGGCCCGTGTCCTAAATAGGTGTAAGCAGTGAATACAACATTAACAAAATTAGAGATCAATAGAATCATGTATACTACCTCCCGTCTGTTAGTTACCTCGAACCCTTAACCCGACCAGTAATGCAGCGAGTAAGAAGATGGTGATTGGTGTGTTACTTTGTTTGTTACATATGTTGCTTCCATGAGTCTGAAATGCAGCTTGCCTAATTTGAAGCAAAAAAAATGTATGATGTAAAAAGTGTAGTCCTATAGTTATTAGTTATTTTATGGTTGAGTTTTGTGTTATGCTTTGCCAACTGTTGTTAAGTATTCTTATAGATTAGAAAATTAGAAAATAAACTTTTTATCATCGTCATTAATATAATCATAATACTAAAAAATAATAAATGAAGATAATAATAGAATTGAGTTGAAAGATTTTATTCGTTGCCTTTAGTATAATACGCATGGTAGTTATAGGCTTACAAGATAATCTCAACAAAAAAGTGGATATTAAATCGAATATTTTGAGCGTGTTTGTTAAATCTGTTTAAAATTTAATTAATTCAGTACTTCATTCATTAAATTAGTTTGTTAGGAATTGTGTTAAGTGCTAAATAAATTAAGATCGGGCAAAAGGCGGAAACCATCACCTATGTTTTACATAGGGTCCCCTTTCACTTACCCATTATTTAATTGGCCTCTTTCACTAACCCATGAAATAAAACGACCCAGTCGCTCACCATGATGTGCTGTTTTCCGTTTTGATCGATTAGGTTTCGAATTTAATTTGGGGATTTTGGATAACCATTAAATTGATTTGTGTATTTTCAATTTTTCCGTTTTTTTTAGGTTGTTTATTAAGTCTGAAGGTACCAATTTGCTGCTACTAAGTTATTGTGTTAACGGTAACATTAACAGTAGATAACACGCAATATTGAAAGAGGCTCCTTTTATTTTATGGATGAGTGAAAGATGCCAATTAAATCATAGGTGAGTGAAAGGGGTCTCTGTGTATATAACATAGGTGATGGTTCCAGCCTTTTGCCTAATTAAGATCTGTCATAATCCTTAACAAAATTTTAAGTTAAAACTTTTAACTTTGTTTTCTCCTCTTAACCAATTACATATTAATTTGGGGCAACACTAAAAAACTAACATTTAATAATATCTAACACTAAGGGGTGTTTGATAAAAATATGAAGAACGTAAGCTGGATGATTTTAGACCTTTTTTTATTAGCTTTGTTTGTTAAATATTTTTCTTAAGGACTGATCAAATAAAATGTTATCAAAATCCTTGATAGATTTTTAGGTTAAAAATTTAAACTTAATTTTATTGTCTGAATCAATTTAGACGACATTAATATTAATATTTCATATGTATCCTCTACCTCAAACTTCTTTTTTTTTCTTCCCTCACCCTAAATGATTAAAAATTTCGGATAATTGAAATATAAAGATATTTCGGAAATTATAGAAACGCAATGAAACGTTATAAAATTATGGAAAACGTTATCAAACAACTAAACAAATCCAGTATTCAGATTCGATTACAATTCAATTTCAGCAATTCAACATTCAACATTCAGTCACTTCCAATCAAACTTCAGATTTCAGTTTTTCAGATTTATCAAACAGGCCCTAAACCTTCTACTGATGTTATGCTAACGAGTATCAAGTTTTGTTTCTAATAAAAATATACAAAAAAACTTCAGAATTTTGTTTCTTTTATGTTCTTGGTAATTTTAGCATTAATATTGTATATTAGTTTTCGAAATTGCTAAATCATTCGAGTATCTTGTTCAAATAAAATACAAATATCAATGCCAAATATCGAAAGCGAGTACCAAATATGAATCGAATATCGAATACGAACCAATTATCGAATATGACCTAATTAGAATAATTAAGCGTATATATTCGCGAATATCGAATTTAAAATTAAATTATTCGAATGCTTATTGGAATTTAAATCAAATATCATGTTACTATTCGTGCTCGGTTCGAATTCGATAACCTACGAATACGATTAGTCATTAGTCGAATTCGAACTCGAATTATTTGATATATATTCGGTTTGTATCCACCCCTAGTCTCGAGGAAAAGTGTGAATTGTAAAGAAGGAAAAGGTTTGGAGGGAAATAAAGATTAGAATTTAGATACTCCATTATAGTTTAATTTTATGTTTTTGACCCCATTTTAAGTTCTAATTTCGTGTCTAGGTAGCTGGATGACTAAATTTATGTTTTTGCCTCGAAATTAACCTCTAATCACGAGTTTCCGTCTAGTTTTAACACCAAGTTAAATTAGGGACTAAAGTGCACCAAATGTATCAATTTTTGGGACCATTTCCACATACCGACTATTAACTGAGACCAAAGTACAACTTGCACATATTTACTCGGACCATTTCGGCAATTTTCTCACTTGTATACTAATCTAAAGAAAAATCTAACAAGTATGCTCTCTAGATCAAGAATAAACTTGGTTTTTCTTTTTCTCGTTTAGTGCAGTGTAAACACAAAATTTTGTCATTTTTTCCCTCTATTATCCACCTTTTTTTCCACTCCAACTCTTATTTTTTATTTTTCTTTTGCTCATTTCATCATCTTTCTTGTGGTTTTCTTCAAAAAGTCCAATTTTTTCTCAAAAGTCAACTATCACAAAAAGTTCTAATCACTACAGGGGCGAAACCAGGATGAAAATAAAGGGGGGCCAACTTTTAAAAAAATTAAATAGGGGGGCCAAAATTTTAAAAAAGAATGTTAGAGAATCAACAAAAGTTCAAAATTATGTTAAAAATGTGTGTTAGAGGACTTGAACCCATGACCTCCACCTTTTAGAGGAAGCTCCTAAGCAACTAAGCTAGCCTTTAACTTCATTTAGTTACACTTTTTATTTTTTATATAAGAAAATTCCGAAAAACAATATACAATATATGACGTTATCGAAAGACCTGGGAGGGCAGGTGCCCCCCGCCCCTCCCCACAGGTCCGCCCCTGAATCACTCAAGAAATCTTGAGTGTCAAGGTTTGTCTGATTCGATTGACATTAACTTCCAAGATAATTCTCAATGTGTTTGTTTGTTCAATAGTATTATTGAATTTCGTCGTAAGACCAATCTAGATGACATGATGGAGATCGATCATATTAGCTTCTAGGATGCTATGACTTGTTCTAATAGTGATGGTGTTTGTTTTGCTTTTTTTGTTCGTTCTCCACACTTTACCAAGAGGAAATGGATAGATCAAGAGTTTAAATCTACTTTTCTTATTGGAAAAACAGAAAATTGTTGTAGTATGAAGAAACAAAAAATTGTTCACGAATTTCTTTTGGTAGCAACATGAAAACAAGAGTCATCGTACGATAAAAACCAGAGTCACCGTACGATGGATGACGATAGGAAAAGACTTCATTTATATTATAAAAATGTTGATCCATCGTGGTGAACTATACAACACATTACAATACATCATGTGTCAACAAATCTATAACATATCCGATGATGACAACAACATAAATGTCTAAAAGACTCTGTAATGATACATAGACTTCTAATGACTGTTGAGGACTCCTAGCCACCACCGTCTCTCCTTCAAGCTCTAAACGATACACAACTACTAGACTTCAATGATCAATTGTCAACCTGGCATAAATGCGTGAAAAAACGGGGTGTAAGCCAAAAAGGCTTGTGAATACTTACCGCACAGGTGGTGTCAACCACACATTGTGCTCATGAGTAAAGATATGCATATATAAGTGGATAGGGACAACTTACCTTCCATAGTCAAATTGGATACCAACATAAAAGTACAACAAGATACAACTGAAAATATAAACAATAAGATACAACTGAAAATATAAGTAACATCAATAAATGTAAGCAACATAACATCATCTCAACGTATATACTACCAACACAACTCAAACTATAACATATCAACTCAATGTTTATAATATTAAACTCATCAACTACAATATCAACTTATAATCCGGTTAAGGGGGCTCTTATCCAGATCATTGCTAGGATTACTACTGCTTAAAAGCTTTCGTCTAGTCAATGTTGGGATCAACAACTTCCAACCCTTTTAAGATGGTATTCATACAGTCATATAGCTGGGTTATAATACTGCCATCCGATATCTCGGTTTTTTTGAAAAAAAAATCCGAACCAGCCCGAAAACCGAAAAAACCGATTTCGGTTAAAACACCCGGTTTGGGACCAGTTCGATTTGCCAACCGATTTCCTAAACTTCAAAAAGTTAGAATTGAAAAAATTATAGTGGAAAAGGCTTTTGCTAGTGACCAGAAGGTCCTGGATACGATACTCGCCTCATAGCTAATTTACAAAAAAAGGTTATATACATTAGAAATATATATAAAAAACTAAATTAAATATTATCGGATCGGATCGGGTTTTTAACCGATTTTCGGTTAACGAAAAACGAGATCGAACTGATCCGTTAAAGAACCGAACCAAACAGCCGGTTTTGATTCGGTTCGGTTTTTCGGTTAAAAAACCCGTATCCATTCGTACCCTTATATTTTACTATAAAATATCAACATTACTTCTAACAATATAGTTTATCTTCAAATATATTTTGGTGTATATATCTTGTTGATACATGTATATTGGGTCAAGTTTTTCTTTGAACCAATTGATATACCAATATGTGGTTTGCAAAAACAGGTCAGAAGAGCAAACTGAATTGAACCAAATGTTAGCCCAAATGGATGGGTTTACATATCAGTCAAATCCGAGGTTCAAGGGAAGGATTGACTAAAGATATTTTCTTATAAGAAAATATCACTGATTGTGTCAAGACCGAGTATCAAGGAGCCTTGACTAAAGCATCGGAGATCAATCGAAGATAAATTCGGCTGATTTGATTAAAGATTTGATTGGAAGCTAAACAAGGAAGGTTTTTCAAATCCTACGACAAGAATAGAAAACATCTCATCTTGTGGAATGGATTGACAATCAAATCTTGGGATTGAGATGTGTTAACCCATTCGAGGACTAGCTATATAAAGGCCAAGCAAACAAGACAAGTCATTCATTTTGAAACATTTTTCACTATCTAGCATCAAAAGTGTTATATTGTGTTGTAGAGCATAATAGTTGTTCATCTAGTTGTTCAAATGAGTCTCTTATAGTTTTTCCACCTAGGATACATGTCAGGTTGCTAATCTCTCATACGTTAGTAACCCTGAGTCTAACACACAACTTATCTATTAGAGATTGCCTCATTGGGATGATGAAGGTTTAGATTGAATCCAATAATTGTTGAAGAGTCGAGTCAAGGGCGATTGGTATAAGTCCCTTCTTGTAAACGATCTTTTCATAGTGGATTCTTTCTTGGGAAGAATGCCCCTCCAGATGTAGGTACAATTGGTACTGAAATGGGTTATCAGTTGGTGTGTCACTTATCATCACTTTTCCTAATATAGTTTACTTCGTAGCTCAAAGATTACATTATTCACAATTTCAATTGGTATCAGAGCAGACACTCGATATAAATAGTGATTAGAAGTGAATCTTGATGCACGTAGGAGGGTCTACGAATTTCCCACCTCTTCTGGATGGGACTAACTTCCCTTAATAGAAGAAGAAAATGATAATGTTTTTCTTAATGGAAGGGAAGCCCTGGAAATGTGTGTTGAAGGAATGAGATCCTCCAACAATGACTATAACAGGGGAAACTATTTCTCAAACCAGAAGAAGACTGGACGGATACTGAGGATGCAGCTGCATATGCAAATCATAAAGCTCTAAATACAATCTTCGTAACAGTAGATGCAAATGTGTTCAAGATTACAAGTGCCGAAACAGTAGCCAAAACAGCCTGGGAAACGCTCCAAACTAGATATGAAGGAACCTCTTAAGTCAAGATTGCTCGACTCCAACAACTTACTACTCTCTGGGAGAATCTTAGAAATGGATGAGGATGAGACTATCCAGGACTATGACTACAAAGTTTGAGATATTGCTAATGAGTGTGCACATGGAGAGAAACAATTACAAACGAAAAGATAGTGAGAAAATCCCTACCGACCCTACCTAAAAGATTTGATAGCAAGGTCACAACTCACAACCATAGAGGAATATAAAGACCTGACTGTTGAACCATTTGGAGCACTCATTGAAAATCTTCGCACATACGAGCAGAATTTTTGTACCAATGTTGATGAGAAGAAGAAAAGGATTGCCTTGAAAGTTGAAGGTGATACCAACTCTGAAGAAGAAATCTCTGACTCTATAAACTCATTGGCCAAAAGATTCAACAAAGTGTAAAACGTGTCCATAGAAAATCGTACTATACTAATGAGACACAAACTGGGAAGAACAAATGGATGGACAAAGAAAAATAAAGCGGTCTGGGAGGTGAATCATTTTGACAACAAGGGAAAGAGTATTCAATGTAGAGAATATGAAGGATTCGGTCATATCCAAGCAGAATGTCTTACATATCTCAAAAGGCAATCCAAGATGATAAATCTTAACACTAATATGCTGGATGAAATCCTACAACAAGGACGAATGAAGAAGGACATGAGTGAGATTGGACATCATCACAAATATCATCCGTACACTACCAAAGGGCAAGGTGAGACATCAAAGAACAAAAAAAAAGAACTGGAAATGTCATCACTGTGGTAAGAAGGGACATATTGTCCCCTAATGCTATAAAATTCATGGACGAGAAAACAACAAGTACACTGTCAAACCAAGTGTAAAAACAGTTTGGATGCCCACTTAAAACACTGTAAGTCTGGTAGTGCTCACATCTCTCAAAGCCACATCATGGGAAGAATGGTATTTTGATAGTGGATACTCATGACACATGACTGGGGATAAATCAAATCTTGATCATGTCCAGAAAGTTAAAGAAGCCCTGGTTACATTCAGAGGAGGAGCTAAATGAAAAATAGTTGGAAAAGGGACATTGAATGTACCAGGACTACCTGCCCTGAAAAATGTACTCTTGGTAGTTGTATTCACTACAAATCTCATCAGCATTAGTCAATTATGTGATGAAGATATGCATCTGGAATTCAGTCGGGGAGAATGCCAAGTTAGTAATGCATGATGTAAAGTTATAATGAGAGGTTTGCGTTCAAGTGACAACTGTTATCAATAGACACCCCACAAAGGAATGACAAGCAAGATCTATCCTGATGCAATCACATGGCACACAAAATTAGGGCACACAAACTACAGGAATTTTTAGCAACTCATCTCAAAAGATGCTGTCATTAGTCTCCCTAAACTCCGAATCCAAGAAGTCCAATATGGAGAATGCATCACTGGAAAACAGGTGCGGTTGTCACACCAAGTGTTGCATCATGTGGTCCCTTCCAGGATAATGGAATTGCTACATTTGGATTTAATGGGACCAACGCAAGTCGAAAGTCTTGGGGTAAATTGTATGCATATGTTGTAGTAGATGACTTCTCCAGATACACCAGGGTAAACTTCTTCAAGGACAAGTCCAGTACGTTTGAAGTATTTCAATCTTTGGCCACTAAAGTACAAAATGAAAAAGGGGTGAGCATCGTAAAGATTCGAACTGATCATGGCAAAGATTTTGAGACTCAAAACTTCAGGGATTTTTGCAATTTACATGGAATCCAGCATCAGTTTTCTAATCATATTACTCCTCAGCATAATGGCATTGTAGAAAGAAGAATCGTACTCTTTAAGAAATGACCAGGGTCCTGCTACATACTAAACTTGTCATGTTGAAATTCTGGGCAGGGTCATTCAATACAACGTGCTATATACATAACCGAGTAACTCTTCGAGTAGGATCCACCGTAACTCAGTATGAAATATGGAGGGGGAGAAGGCCTAATGTTCAATATTTTCATATCTTTGAAAGTACTTGATATATCCTGGTAGATCGTGATTAATGATAGAAACTTGATTGGAAGCTAAACAAGGAAGGTTTTTCAAATCCTACGACAAAAATGGAAAACATCTCATCTTGCAGAATTGATTGACAATCAAATCTCGGGATTAAGATGTGCTAACCCATTCGAGGACTAGCTATAAAAAGGCCAAGCAAACAAGACAATTCATTCATTTCGAAACATTTTTCACTATTTGAGCATCAAAAGAGTTATATTGACTTGTAGCGCATAATAGTTGTTCAACTAGTTGTTCTTAGGAGTCTCTTATAGTTTTTCCTCCTAGGTTACATGTCAGGTTGTTGATCTCTCATACGTTAGTAACCTTGACTCTCACACACAACTTATCTATTAGAGATTGCCTAGTCGGGATGATGAAGGTATAGATTGAATTCAATAATTGTTGAAGAGTCGAGTCAAGGGCGATTGGTATAAGTCCATTCTTGTAAATGATCTTTTCAAAGTGGATTCTTTCTTGGGCACCCCTAGATGTAGGTACCATTGATACTGAACTGGGTTATCAGTTGGTGTGTCACTTATGAGCATTTTTTCCTAATATAGTTTACTTCGTAGCTGAAAGATTACTTAATTCACAATTTCATATTTAGTAACACTACTTATCATATATAAGAAGTTAAAATCGTTGTACTTTTAGTAATAGGATGCATAGTGTCCTTTCATATTAATACCAAAATATCAATAAGACTAATTCACAATTTGCCCCCTATACTATCAAATTGGTTTCAATGTGCCCCCTATATTTCTAGTCGTTTCAATGTGCCCCTGAGACCTCCTCAAACACGTTTTTTTCATTTAATCATATAAAATGACTATTTCCCCGTTGTTACTATTCAAAAGTATGGATGACAACATTAAAATATTTTACATAATTAATACTAGAGCCATTTGAACTTTATTAGCTACATCGATATAATTAGTTAGGAAGAAGTTGGGGTGGGGGTGTGGGTGTGTGTTGGAGAAGAAGGATTTGGGGTCTAATATTAATTATGTAAAATATCTTAATGTTGTCCCCTATACTTTCGAATAGTAATAAGGGTGAAAATATGATCATTTTACCTGATTTAATGAAAAAACGTGCATCAGGAGGTTTCAGGGGGCGAAATGATTAGTAGTACATGGGCACATTGAAACCAACGTGATAGTACATGGGGAAAAATACGAATTAGCCTATAAATATCGTAGTAATTAATTTAACTTCATATTATTAAAACTTATTTGTGCATTCATGTTATGTAATTGACAAATTTAAGGGAGAGACTTATAATCATGACATAAAATGAATAAAATACTTCATTGATATATATTCTTACAAGACATATTTTTGTGTATACTTTACTTATGGTTATAATATATATTTTGCTAATATATAACTATGTAGGATATCAAAATTACTTTTAAGTATGTAATTTAACTTCATATATATATATATACATATCTAATAACATTACTCATCTTAAATTTTCATAATTAAGATGTGATTTGTAAATAATTTAACTATAATTATTATTTTTATAGCTAATAATAGGTTCTTTTACAATTTGATTAGTGTGAAAATTACCTTCATAATTAATATGTGCATTGTTTTCGCTACTTGTCGTAAACTTTTTCTAGGGAATAAACAGGGAAAACAACTCAGTAATAGATAACTTTTTGTAGGGAAGAAATTTAGTAGACGAAACATTCACCAAGGCTTGTATTACAATTTCCTTAAAACGAATTTGTCCTTTCAGCTCAAAACGTGTTAGGAATATGCCTTAAATCCGTTTTACAACAGTGGATCGAATATGAAGCCGCGAGGGTTTTGACGTTTTTCTGATAGGCTTTGGCCTTTATCTCGTGGTTTCATTAGGTTTTCCTGATTACCTATAAATAGGGGACTTGTTCATTAGAATTATATGAGTCGAAAAGAAGACTCAGAGAATAGAATTCATATTTTCTATTCTCTGAGGTCTAAAAGCCATAGAGATGAGACTAAAGGCATAGGTTAGGAGTTCTGGAATAGTGAGTCTTATAATCCTATTCTAGAAATAGTGTAGACTAGTGATTCTATTCATCTGAGATCTGATTGATCAGCTTTGTAACCTGATCTTCCCATTACAGTGAATTGTTTGTGGCTTGGAGCCCGTGGATTAGTCCTAACATATCGTTAGGGATACCACATTAATTCTTGGTGTTCTTTCCTTTCGTGCACTTTACGTGATTCTTTGTCTAAGATTCGCATCTGATTGTTAATTCGCTTCCGCCGTTATAACAAATTGGTATCAGAGCTTGGGGTTAGTTGTGCGAAGAAGATGAGTGGTGAAGTCACGATTTTTGAAGAGTTTAATGGGGGAAATTAGTTTCGGTCTCTAGGTTCCGGATCAGGTTAGTTATGCCCTCCATTGTAAGTAATTCTCACATAGTCTTTTGTTTGGACGTTCATGATGCACTTGTTGATACTAGTGGAGATCATGATACATCGGAAAAGAAGTTCTTCAATAGGCCGATGATGGGTCCGAGTGGGACTAATGTGTGCTACAACATATGGAGTTGGGTCTGGTATGTCCCAAGAGGAGGCATCAACAGAAAAGGGTCTCGGGGGTGGTATTATCATGATTGCGAACGGTAGTATGCATCACGAAAAGGACATGTCCTTTGTTGCAGTGGATGGCACATGTTACACCGATGTGTGTTTCATTGATTCCGGAGCAGTCTGTACATTGAACTTGGTAAGACAATAACTCACTTGACGATGAATTTGTTATCAAGAAGGGGTTTAGTTTCAGCGAAGAAGGTGGATGTTTGACTGTCTACAAGGGTTCGAATGTGATTATGAAAGGTGTGAGACGTGGAACTTTGTATGTTTTACATGGTAGGACGTCTTCTGAGTCAGATTGTTGTGGTGTTGAGAAGAAAGTGGAGCAGAGGGAGGCTAACGTTAGTAGTGAGTCGGAGGAGCGCACTTCTCGTTTACTTTCAGAGGCAATTAATTCAGTGGCTTCAATGAAACATCACAAGGTAACTTTAGAATGTCCTAAGAGATTTACTGCTGGGGTACCTTATGAAAGGTACGATTATGAGGATGAGTTGGCATTTGCTTTCCTGGTTGCAAATGAATTCGTTTCTCATGGGTCCTCTGTTGCTGGTGCTGATTGTATTCTATGGCTGGCTACTATTGGAGAGAATCTTTCGTCACTTCAAGGTTCTGATGATCAGAGGTTGGACGGACTACTAGGTGCAGCGACTGAAGGGGATGAACGCATGTTGTGTGTTCACACTGGTGGGATAAAAGACATGCATGCTTTGGTATACACTAGTTCCCAATCTGGTTCTTCATGTCGTATTGGTGTGGTCAACTACGGACACCAACAGACAGTGAAGAGGATTCCGCAAGTGAGGTTCAACGACGTTTGAACCTACCGTTTATTTTGTTCTGAGCTGGGACAGCCCAGAGACAGGGCAATATGGAATGGAGATGCTGGACATCGTCTATTCTTTTGGTGTCGGTTTGGGGCACTTCTGTCACAGTTTTAGAGAATAGTTTTTCTGTTTACTATTCATCTGGTGTTGTGATCAACACATCTGGAGTTGGTTGGTGGCAAGGCAATATTATGAGATGAAGGTGTTGGGCATTTGTTATCTCTTCTGGGTATCTTTAGGATACTTCTGTCAAATCTGAGTTCTTTAGCGCATTTGGTACAACTGGTAAATCTGGTATAGTTTGGAACATCTGAGGCAGAGTCACATCTGTAGTTTATGGTGCATCTGGTATGAGCGCTTACATCTGTCACCCACGTTTATTTCACTATCTAAGCACATCTGGTACTTGTAGTACATTCTATTGCATTGGGAAGAGTTTCAATGTAGCTGAGATCTGAGGAGGATTCAAGTCAAGGTGAAGTTTGTTAGGAATATGCCTTGAATCCATTTTACAGCAGTGGATCGGATCTGAAGCCACTAGGATTTTGACGTTTTTCTGATGGGCTTTGGGCTTTCTCTCCTAGTTTCATTAGGTTTTCCTGATTACCTATAAATAGGAGACTTGTTCATTAGACTTGTATGAGCCGAACTCAGAGAATAGATTTCCTGTTTTCTATTCTCTGAGGTCTAGAAGCCATAGAGATGAGACTAAAACGCATAGGTTAAGAATTCTGGAATAGTGAGTCTTATAATCATATTCTAGGAATAGTGTAGGCTAATAATTCTATCCATCTGAAATCTGATTGATCAATTCTGTAACCTGATCTTTCCACTATAGTGAATTGTTTGTGGCTTGGAGCCCGTGGAGTAGTCCTAAGACATTGTTAGGGATACCACTTTAATTCTTGGTGTTCTTTACTTTCGTGCACTTTACATGATTCTTTGTCTAAGATTCGCATTGGGTTGTCAATTTGCTTCCGCCATTATAACAAAACCGAAGAAGGCCAAAGGACTGAAAACCTTTGGAGTGCAAAATCGAATTATAGATTAGTTAGGGTGGAGAGTTGAACTTCGAGTTCATCCAAGACGTTTGTAATGGTCTTGTACCGCTCACGCACCCACGAAGGCTTAGGCATAGTATGAATATTAATGTACTAAATGCCTAAGAAAACCACTATATAAAGTGATCAACTCCTTAATAGTCCTCCTACATAATACACAAATTTACATTCACTCACCAATTCCAACACTTTTAACTAAAATGAGTTCATATGGACACTAAGAGATTGTTTTCATTTCATGCCAAAGTTCACATGGTCGATGCAACATTCCCATACATTTGACGAAATTCAAACAGTGTGGCTCACATTGGCTTTATCCCCTTCCCTATTGGTTACATGAAACATTACTAGCTGTGTAATAGTTAAATTTGTTTATTAGTCTTTTGGATCCTTAGAAATCTAAAAACATGTAGTAGGCAATATATTAATTAAAAATTATGATAGGCTTTTATTATATACTCTCTCCATTATCCTTAAATGATTAGGATATTTTGATTTTTATAAAAATTTGATCAAGAATTTTCATTAAATGATAAGAAATAATAGTCATGTGGGATCTTGTTAGATTCGTCTCAATATATATTTTTGAAATATTAACTTTTATAATTTTTTCGCATGTAGATATTTACGTTTTAAATTGGATTTTATTGACCGTGAAAGTTAAAATATATCAATCGTTTAGAGACAGGAGGGGTATTATACTCCCATATAACATGAGTACCCTTAATTAACTGTGTGGATGTTCAACTTATATGAGTACTTAATTGTACAGTAATGATAATACTCAGTACTTAGAATAAAACTAAAATAAAATTGCATACACAAATTAAAACTAAAACGCAAAAAAAAAATTAAATGAATAAACATTAATGAACTTCCGACAAAATTAAACAAAATATCAAACACATTAAAGGATAATTCAATCGGATCTATGTTTTCACGTATAGAAAGGAGCTAAATAATTCAAAAATCTAACAGATCTTCAATTTACTCAAATTTAACTTGATCTTTACAAGCAGAAGAAATTTTTGGCCACAAAATAGAACATTCAAAATTTTAAACATCGTTAAATATTCACCATTGAATAACTCAATCACATTATTCCATTACCACGTAATATATACTCACATATTCATCATCGTTATTCAATTTGTAATATAATACCATCAATCAAATAAATTAAACAAATATGACCCTAATAATTCGCATATGTCTACAAATTTGTCAAACTTACCGCTATATTTAAGGCATATATTTGCCTATTTATACCAAAATCTTTTATATGATTAAACATCAAAAAAATACATATATATCAAACTATATAGAACTAACAAAAATGGCTTTGTTAAAGAAGGATTCACTTCTAAGCATGGCCGTTCTTGTTGGTTTCATGATGTTTCATATCACAAACGCTCAAAATTCCCCCAAAGACTACGTCGACCTTCACAACAAGGCACGCGCCGAAGTCGGGGTGCAACCTATTATTTGGAACAACACAGTTGCGGCCTATGCACAAAATTATGCGAACATAAGATCGGCGGATTGCAAATTAGAGCATTCTGAAGGAGGACCGTATGGCGAGAATATCGCTTATGGTTCGGGAGAATTCAGTGCAGTGGATGCAGGAGATTTGTGGGTTGGGGAAAAACCACTCTATAATTATCACTCAAATTCATGTGTTGGTGGAGATGGAGAGTGCTTGCATTATACACAAGTTGTGTGGAGAGATTCTACTCAAGTTGGTTGTGCTAGAGTTCAATGCCAAAATGGTTATTACTTTGTTACATGCAACTATTATCCCCCGGGGAATTATATTGGAGAACGTCCCTATTGAAAATGATTCATTTACACTATCACTATATCTCTTACAATGTTATTTGGTCTAATGTTATTTGTAACCTTTAATGTGTACTTCAAATATTATTATTTGAAGCATGAGAATTGAGAATGGTTATATCAAATATTTTTCTTTATATTGGTAGAGCAAACGTTTTTTTATAATGAATTAATAAATTTAGATATAAACATTAAATTAGGAAAGATTAACGTTCCAAGTTAATTGTCAAACGGCTCCTAGATAGCTTATAGTGACATTAGGAAAGATTAACGTTCCAAGTTAATTGTTAAAAGCAGATTTGACGATAAAAATATATAACCTCATTTAGCTCAACTCATATTTGACACTTTCTCTCCTTCCATAAGAAAACAACTAACTTCCATAAAAAAAACTGATTTCATTCTCCATTTTTTTAGGGCAAATGGCACCTTCGATAACTCACTTTATCTAAAATTTCCACTTCGATCACCCTATTTTAGTTTTGCATATATTCGATCACTGAATTGCATAGTTTTGTTAAAATATTATCATTCCGCGTTTTTTCCAACCTTTGAGTCGTTTTTTATGTTTTTAACTGAGGCAATTTAGTCTTTTCACCGCACATCTTCTTCCCCATCTCCTTTCCCCTCTCTGTTTTTAAATTATATGAAGATAATCCAACATTTCAGCCAACTCTTTCTCTTTTTAAATCACTGCAAAGCTTACTAAATCACACAAATCATAAACCAAACAGAGATTATTTTTTTAGTCTAAATCTAAAAATAGAAAATAAAAATCAAGAGGAAGGTGAAAAAGTCTGACGTAGCCCTATTGAAGCCCTAAATAAGGCCTCGGCTCAAATGGACAGACCTAAAGGAGGGATCAATAAGGCTCGTCCGTACAAGTCTACGAGCCCAATCCCTGTTAGAGATGGCTCAGACCCCAGTAAGCCCATCCTTACCTTTCTACCGCAGGATGAAAGACAAGTGTCCTCATCTCCACGGATCAGTGTACATCTTATTCTCTCTCTATTCTCCTATAAATAGTGATCATAGGATTCATTTGAGAGGTAATTGATCTTTGAATAGCTTTATATAATAGACTTACAGAACTTCTCCGATCCCTTACTGACTTAAGCATCAGAGTGTCTGTGGCCGGAAACGGTCACGCTTTCAGGTGTCGCAGAGCATAAACGGATGGACCCTGGCTCCTAAGGCACGCCCTAGACCGAAGAGGACTATTTCAACCCATAGATTCCAAGCAGAATTTAGTTCTAATAATAACATTGGACTTCCACTTTCACCTGTTACTCTTGCGGACGAGACCCAGGAAAAGAGGAGCACGTCATTGGCGCCGTCTGTGGGCTCGCAACTAAAAGCCATGCACAATGAAAATGTTCAAAACGTGGCTGCATCAACGAGCCATCCACCCCAACATCCTGTCAATCCACCAATGAAATTCCCTCCTGGAGTTGAGGCTGAAATAGCTCGCCGTGTTCAAGAGGCGGTGCAGCATGCTTTGGCACAAATGGCACATCAAGTTCCCCAACAATAGATGCCATTCCAAGAGGGCCATTCAGGACATGCTCCGCACTCTGATGAGGCATATCAGGGATCACACAATCCGGCACATCAGCCACCTGACAGCGTGCATAGATCAGCCGAACCCCAAGGGGTACCGGTGAATCATTTTTAATCTGAGAGGTCACAACGACACGTCCCACCTATCCAAGAGGTGCGGGCAACTCAGGAAGACATTCTCCTTAAAACAATGAAGGAGGAAATGGAAAAGTTTAAAGCACCATTACTGGCCACGATGACGCCGCAGGTGTCATACATGGTTCCCCAAACAACAATGCCTTTCTCAGCCAGGTTAGAAACGAATGAGGTCCCCAGAGGTTACGTCCTACCCAGACTTAACCAATACAATGGGACAGGGGATGACAAAAACATCTCAGAGGGTATACGACTCAGATGATTGTTTCAACCCCTCATAGAGACATGTATGCCAAGGCATTCCCTAACAGCTTGACTGGGAAAGCTTTAGACTGGTTTATGCAGCTGCCACAGGGATCGATCGACACCTTTGATGAAGCAGCTCTCGCTTTCCTTGCCAAATTTGGTTTGGAAATTAACCAAGAGTTGGATGAACGAGTACTCTTGGCCATAAAACAAAAGAATGGCGAGACCTTGAAAGCATACCATAAGAGGTATAATGACAAGTTGTTGACAATTCCATCTGTGGATCCTAGACTGGCATACATGGCATTTTATGAAGGACTCCAATATGGAAAGTTGAAAAAGGCTTTGACATTGACAAAGTCTTTGGGTAAGGATGAGCTGACAGCTATGGTACGAAGGTACATAGATGTCGAGGAATTAAAGCTCAAGGATAAAAAACCCAAGGACTTGCGAGAAACGGTCCTCCATAAACAAAATCCTAAAGCAAAGGTCTGGGAGAGACTGCAACGGAATAGAGGCTCGGATTTCTCAGCTAATACACAGCCACCCAAAAATGATAATTCCTCAAATCCACCTAGAGCGACGGTTAAAAGTACCTCCTCACAAGGCTCGGAACGAGGAATATCAATGCTCAACGTGTCTATGGCTGAAGTGTACTCTGAGATAGCCGATAAAGGCCTCTTACCAAAGCCACCGAGGATCCATACCCCAGTAGGCAAAAGGGATAAAAGTAAATATTGCGAGTATCACAGAGAGTGTGGGCATGATACAGCAGATTGTCGGACACTAGAAAGAGAAATAGAGAAGCTCATTGAGGGAGGATACCTCCGAGAGTTTACCGATACAAAGGGTAAAGGCAAAGGCCGAGACCGGACCCCACAGTATAATATAGATATTGTCAAGAAAGAGAAGCGAGACCGATCCCCGGTGATCACAGGCAGGATAAACACTATCTCAGGAGGTCCAAGTGGGGGAGGGGACTCGCGTAATGCTAGGAAGAATTATGCCAGGAGGGACATATATTCATTCCAATCTCGCGAAGTTAAGCCTTCGCCTCCAATAACTTTTACGGATGAGGACCTGGAAGGCATTGAAATCCCACATAATGACCCGTTGATGATAATACCAGTAATTGGCACAACTGAAGTGGACCGGATGTTAGTAGATACGGGGAGTTCCTCGGACATAATGTATCTTTCTACTTATGACCAGCTGCATCTCCCAAGGAGTAGGTTGCAACATGCGAACACCTCCTTGACAGGTATCACCGGCCATTCAGTCACCCCAGTATGTGTCATCGCGTTGGATGTTGCCTTCGGAAAGGGCCGGAGGTCTGTCTCGGTGATAGTGAGGTTTACGGTGGTGGACATTCAGGATCGGGCCTACAATGGAATCATAGGAAGGCCAACCCTCACAGCTCTCAAGGCAATCATTTCTCCAGTACACCTAAAAATGAAATTGCCAACTCCAGCAGGTGTTGGAGAAATGAGTGGAAACCAGAAGAAGGCGAGAATGTGCTATTTGGACTCCGTCCCACCTGCCACAAAAGGAGAGAAGCGCAAAAGCGAGGATTGCCATAAGGTGAAGGTGGCAAGTGCAGAGGACAATGCACCCCATGAACGTGAAACCGAGACTCATACTCCGCACGAGGAAGTGAAAAGCATTCCCTTCAAACTCACGGAGAAGTCTAAGACGTTTTGCATAGGCACGAATTTGGATAAAGATCACCGAGACAGTTTGATAACACTGTTACGCCAATTCCATGATGTTTTCGCTTGGGATCCGAAGGATATGCCTGGAGTGGATCCCGCCATAGCCGTCCGTCGCCTTTATGTGGAACCGTCGTATACCCCTGTGAAACAAAAGAAGCGCACGTTTAACGATGAGAAAAATAAGGCAATCAGAGAAGAAGTCTCCGCACTTTTGCAGGCAGGGGCTATAGCAGAGTTGCGGTTCCCAACATGGATAGCAAATGTGGTATTGGTGAAAAAATCAAACAACAAATGGAGAATGTGCACGAACTTTACGAGTCTAAACAAGGCGTGCCCTAAAGATTTTTATCCTTTACCTTGTTTGTCTCGGTTGGTAGATGGGAGCGCGGGCCATGAAGTCTTTGACTTCTTGGATGCTTCAAGGGGATACCATCAAGTCTTCATGTCCGAAGAGGAAGCCGAACAGACAACCTTCATCACTGAATATGGACTATATTATTGGAAAGTAATGCCCTTCGGACTAAAGAACGCAGGAGCAACATATCAACGGACGGTCAACCATATGTTCGCAGATCAGATAGGACGCAACATGGAGATATATGTTGACGATATGTTGGTCAAGAGCAAGTTGCGGCGAGATCATATCACCAACTTGAAGGAAACACTTATCAGGTTGCGGAAGAATAGGTTGAGGATAAACCCAGAGAAATGTTCCTTTGTAGTCACGTCGGGTAAGTTTCTAGGATACATGATAAGTAAAAAAGGGATTGAGCCAAATCCAGACAAGATCAAAGCCATCCTTGATATGCCACCACCAAAGAGTTACAAAGAGCTGATGAAGCTTAATGGATGTTTGGCAGCATTGAGCCGGTTCATATCAAGGTCTGGAGAACGAAACTTGCCCTTCTTCAAAAACTTGAGGCGAGCCCCTGAAAAGTTCTTTTGGGATGAGGAAAGTAACAAGGGGTTTGAGGAGTTGAAACTATACTTGACGAGCGCGAAGCTGCTCACACAGCCAGACCAGGGCGAAACTTTACAGTTGTATTTAGCAGTGGCAGAGTGAGCCGTAAGTTCAGTATTGATCAAGGAGGTAGAAGGCAACCAGAGGCCAATATATTACGTTAGCCACGTTCTACATGGTTCTGAATTAAACTACCCAATGATTGACAAGTTTGCCTTCGCCCTCGTGGTCTCGGCAAGGAGATTAAAGATTTATTTTGAATCCCATCCCATTGAAGTTATCACAGACCAACCATTGAAAAGAATAATGACGAACCCTGCATTGTCTGGTAGGTTAACAACATGGGCCATAGAGCTAAGTGAGTTCCAGGTCACTTATGTGCCGAGAACGAGCATAAAAGCCCAAGTGTTGGCAGACTTTATGAGTGAGTGTACGATTCAGGAAGAAGGTTGGGCTGCGCCAGAGATAGATGAATCAGAACTGCCTACCTGGGTGTTGAACGTAGATGGAGCAAGAAACAGTAAAGGGTCAGGGGCAGGAATCGTTATTAAGGGTCCGAATGGTATACGATTCAATTATGCCTTACGATTTACATTCCCCTTAACAAATGACGAAGCTGAATATGAAGCGCTGATAGCTGGGTTATAGTTGGTTAAAACCTTGGAGGTCAAAGAGGTCACGGTGCGAGGGGACTCGAAGCTGATAATAGATCAAGTCACAGGACAATGTGAGGTTAAGAACGAGTCCCTAACAATGTATCAGGCAACCACCAAGGCTATCACACAATGCTTTACACGGGTTGTATTTCAGCATGTGTTACGTTCAGACAACCAAGAAGCCGATTATTTGTCCCAGCTAGCTACGGTGTGGTATGAGCAACTTCCTCAAGATGTCATGGTCGAGGTAAGGGACATACCTGCCCATCAGATCACATATATTGCTAAGGTTATGGATGAGGAGGCTGACTGGCGAACATTGATTGTGGCGTACGTTCAAAATGGCCAAGAGCCAGCAGATAGCACTGAGGCGCGCAAGATCAAGGCCCGAGCATTCCGGTTTTGTGTTATTGATGGAGATCTGTACAAAAAGTCGTGGGACGGGCCTCTATTGTTGTGCGTGGCTGCGCAGGATACGGCAAAAATACTAGCGGAGATTCACCAAGGATGGTGTGGAAGCCATATTGGGGGACGTGCCTTAGCACTAAAGGTCACTCGCACAGGGTATTTTTGGCCCACACTGAAGAAAGATTCGCTAGACTTTGTAAAGAAATGCAATGCATGCCAATGACAAACCGCGATCTCACATATACCAGCAACATCAATGACAGCCATGATAAACCCAATACCCTTCGCCATGTGGGGTATTGATCTGGTCAGAAAATTACCAAAGGCAAAAGGCAATGTGGAATACGTCATAGTGGCCGTGGATTATTTCACAAAGTGGGTGGAGGCCGCGCCTTTAGCAAGGACGAAAGGGGATAATGTGGTCAAATTTTTGTGGAAACACATTGTTACTAGGTACGGAGTCCCCAAGGTCTTGATATTAGATAATGGCCCACAATTTGAGGGGAAGGTGCTAAAGGATTTCTGTGAAAAATATGACATAGAACAACGCTTCGCACCAGTCTATTACCCACAGGCAAATGGCCAGGTGGAAACAATGAATAGGGTAATCTTCAATGGGGTGAAGAAAAATCTAATACAGTCTGCAGCTGCCCATGGATCATGGATAGATGAGTTACCGGTGGTACTTTGGTCAATGCGCACCACACCCTCCATAGCCCCAGGGGAAACTCCTTACAGGCTGGTATATGGCTCGGAAGCATTGCTGCCCGCGGAGGTCGGACTTCCAACATTTAGACAGCGAGGCTTTGATGAGGTCAGCAATGAAAAAGTTTAAGGCAGGAGATGTACTTCCTGGATGAGAAACGGGACAGAGCCTTGTATAAATTGCAAAAGTATAAAAGTTTGATGACAATGGCATATAACCGCAGGGTGAAACACCGACAGTTTAATATAGGAGATCTTGTCCTTAGATTAAACTCTGCGGCGAATCCAAAGGACATCAACAAGCTCAGTCCAACGTGGGAGGGTCCATACAGAATCAAGGCTATCTTGGGTGCAGGTACGTACAAATTGGAGACGTTAGCAGGAGAGGCTATTCCAAGGACGTGGTTGATAAAGTATTTTGTGTAATTTTGGGGAGAATACATGAACCTGGGCACAACTTTGACCTAATGTAAGTGCAATTACAGTCTTATTCAAAGCCTTTATTATGATGTTGGTATGAATGTGGTCTTTTAACAATCATGCAAAAGTCTCGTTCAATCAAGGCTTAGCTCCTAACGATGTGATTTCAAAAAATCACTAGGGGCAAAACGTTAAGCCTCAGCCTCGCACACATGATTTCCTAAGAATCATGTGGAGGTCTCGTTCAAATCAAGGCTTAGCTCCTAAAGATGTGATTTCAAAAGTCACTGGGGGCAAAACGCTAAGCCTCAGCCTCGCACACATGATTTCCTAAGAATCATGTGGAGGTCTCGTTCAAATCAAGGCTTAGCTCCTAACGATGTGATTTCAAAAAATCACTAGGGGCAAAACGCTAAGCCTCAGCCTCGCACACATGATTTCCTAAGAATCATGTGGAGGTCTCGTTCAAATCAAGGCTTAGCTCCTAAAGATGTGATTTCTAAAAATCACTAGGGGCAAAACGCTAAGCCTCAGCCTCGCACACATGATTTCCTAAGAATCATGTGGAGGTCTCGTTCAAATCAAGGCTTAGCTCCTAACGATGTGATTTCAAAAAATCACTAGGGGCAAAACGCTAAGCCTCAGCCTCGCACACATGATTTCCTAATAATCATGTGGAGGTCTCGTTCAAATCAAGGCTTAGGTCCTAACGATGTGATTTCAAAAAAAAAATCACTAGGGGCAAAACGCTAAGCCTCAGCCTCGCACACATGATTTCCTAAGAATCATGTGGAGGTCTCCTACAATCAAGGCTTAGGTCCGACAACTAAAATTCAAATATTGTTTCTGTAAAAATTGCTGCTTTTGATACGAACACATTAAGTTGGAAATAAAACATAATGTCTTCGCAAGGGGCAAGGAACATGCAATACAATAGACAAAGAAATCATTAGACGAAGAAAAGTTCATTCATAAAAGGATGAGGGAGCATCCAACAATATTACATTGTAACAATTACAATACAAGATCAAGGATTAACAGAGGGAGGGTCTGAAGACGAGGCATCAGTCTCGGGCAGCACCTTCATCTTCTTGAACTCGGCAATCAGAGGGGCTAGGTCAGGACACTTCTCTGAGAAAGTCCTAACGAACTCAGACAGCACATCAGATTGGCGTTGTTCAACATGGCTGCGGAGAACGGGACCTTTCATGAATTGGCGCACTTGGTCCTGGACAAGCGAAGGAAGTGACTTCTGCAATTTGGAGTAGGACTGAGCGAGAGAGCTAGCCCTTTTCTTCCAAGTTTTGGAATCCTTCTCGAAGGCTGAAGCTTTCTTCTCTAGCTGCTCGAGTTTGGAATCCTTCTCCTTCAGACGCCTCTTAGCTTCCTCTCTGGCTTTGGCTAAGGTGGCACGAAGGGCCAGAGCTTCCTTCTTCTCATCTGAGAGCAGACCCTCGTTTCGGACAGCTGCATCTTTTAAAGATTGGATGGTCTCGTCACGTCCGCTAAGCTCAGTCTCGGCTTCCTTCAGTTTCTTGTCAGACTCGGCCAGTAAGATCTCAAACTGGCGGGCCCTCCTACCCAGCACATAGATGCCATTGATGACCTATAAAGGAAACTTAGAAATTAGGATCGGGACAGGGAAGTTTGAAGGAAAGCTAGCAGCTTGAATAGGATGACGGCTGCCATTGGCGAGGGACTCCCTTACCAAAATTCCCTTTAACCAGGCACCAAAAACGATGGAAATAGATTTCCCTAACTTTACTAGGTCGAGGGGTACTAAGGAATTTACAACCTTGCTGGGCTGAAAAATAGTACCGACCCTTGTTCGTAGCAGAAAACATTAGGCGGAATAATCCGAGAGTGGGCTCAATTCCAGCCTTCGCGCAGGCTACTTGGAAAATGGTCAAAATTACCTGCCCCATTATGGTGATTTGTCCGGGGGCTGAAGGTAACACTCTAAGTAATTCTTGTACAAAAGGGGTTAAAGGAAGTCTAAATCCTACGTTAAGGTATAATATATGCATAGGGGTCCAACCCTCGTCGTGTTTTAGAAAGGTTTCTCCCTAGTGAGGAAGTCTAAGTACGAAGGAAGGGGGAATGCCAAAATATTCCTTGACTCTATCCGGGTTTAAGGAATCATCGATGGGAAGAGAGTCTGTGATAAAGGAAGGGACCTTACCATCTGGGAACAGTTGGCCTAGTAGATCTTCACCAGTGGAGTCTTCATCATCGTCCACCGAGTCTATAATAGGTGATTCTAGAGACCCAGAGCCCTCTTGACCTCTCGATTCCGAAAGCCCAGAAGAAGCTCCTCGGACTGAACTCCCTCCCAATACTAACTCAAGCTGGTGAAGAGACACCGAAGCAGATTGAGTTTGAAGTGGGGGTTGGTTCAACAACCCCTGGAATTCCTCATCTACATCATTCCCATCTCTAAGTGCACATTCTGGGTTGAAAGGATCTTCACGTCCGCATCGTCCCCTTCATCAGAAAGAATAACATGTTCACGAATTACCTCAGTGACCTCGTCGTCCCCTGCTAGATACGCCGAGGGTGAGCCTTGAGGAGGGTTGGAAGAGGGATTCGCTTCAGGAACAATAGGGACCTCCGAGACCACAGCTGGGAGCGGAAGGTTAATCTGTACAGAAGGAAAAGGATCAGAACGAGGGGATATCTCCAGATCCGAGGAGAGAACGGTGGTCAAGCCCAAAGCAGCTAACCACTTGAAGAAGGATATCTAGGCTCATACACAAAAAGTTCATCCTCGGAAACCAAGTCATCAGGAACACAAGGATAACGCTCGGAAGAGGAGGCGAGGACAGTATGACCTACCTCATTGAGTCCAGCCTCGTTCATGATATCTTCATTGGAAAGGTATGCCGAGGAGTTAGTTCCGTCCATGTCTATTTCTACAGATAAAATAATGTCAGAAGGAGCAAATAAAGATCAAATCAAAGGGAGCACTCTCGGACACATTCCAGGGGTTTAAACAAGAATTAGTTACCAATGTTTCCTCCTGATAGATCAAACCGAGGAAACGAAAAGGTTTTCTGAGAGGGAATTAAAAGGTCAAAGGAATTCGAACATCTTAAGAACAACTGGGGTTTTCTCAAGAACAATCCAATTCCCAGATATCCTAATCCTTTACCTCTCAGAAATAAACACATTTGATGTCTAAAGAAATAGCACTGTAACACGGCAGAACCCTACCTGAGTAAACGGTGGTGGAATGGGGGTTGGAATTCCGGTGAAGAAAAGACTTCGAGAAGGAAAGTAAAGAAAGTTGCAGAAGAGAGAAAACTTAAATGTGAAGAAGAAAGTACAAAAGGATCCAGCCAAGTACCTTTTATAGATCTCAGACTTGACCTTTCAACTTCTGTCCCGTTCTGATATGGACACGTGTTATGTTGACGTAAATCCCAATAAGACGTCTCAAATTGAAGCAACAAACCGGTGTTTATCTCCTCAGCTTCACCCATTTATCCCAGAGATGGTGCGGCGGATTACAACTGAGCAGATAAAAGGGGCAATGACGTAGCCCTATTGAAGCCCTAAATAAGGCCTCGTCCGTACAGCGTGAGGTCAAATGGACAGACCTAAAGGAGGGATCAATAAGGCTCGTCCGTACAAGCCTATGGCCCAGACCCCAGTAAGCCCATCCGTACCTTTCTACCGCAGGATGAAAGACAAGTGTCCTCATCTCCACGGATCAGTGTACATCTTATTCTCTCTCTATTCTCCTATAAATAGTGATCATAGGATTCATTTGAGAGGTAATTGATCTTTGAATAGCTTTATATAATAGACTTACAGAACTTCTCCGATCCCTTACTGACTTAAGCATCAGAGTGTCTGTGGCCGGAAACGGTCACGCTTTCAGGTGTCGCAGAGCATAAACGGACGGACCCTGGCTCCTAAGGCACGCCCTAGACCGAAGAGGACTATTTCAACCCGAAGATTCCAAGCAGAATCTAGTTCTAATAATAACATTGGACTTCCACTTTCACCTGTTACTCTCGCGGACGAGACCCAGGGAAAGAGGAGCACGTCAAAGTCCATACACATTGTGGCATTCTTAATGGTTTAACAAGAGGTCCTTATTATTGACATACAGTAGCATACTTGAGATAAAACTAATCTGAACACACAATGGACATGCTATTAATTTTTATATCTTATGCTAAGAACCGATTTTTATAGTTAATAATAAAATCGAAAAAAATCTAACTGGGTTGTCATATTTTGTGTAAAAAACTAATCTGAACTCATTAATCACAATTGAAATGCTCTTAACATTGGAAGATCGAAATTGATCAGATTGAAGAAAACTAATGGAAAAAAATTGAGGAATCTAATTAGGTTGTCATAGTTTGTGTAAAAAGCTAAGACATAAGCTTGAGATAGGTAGAAATATTAAGTATAATGGGTATGTAACCATTGTTGTTCTTGACCGCCTCCCTCCCTGGCTCCCTCACAAGTCACACCCATGGTACAAATTTTCTTTTTCGATCATAGTTTCAAAATTATAAAATTAAGAAACATTTAGTAAATATTATAGAAACATTTAAGAAACAATGTAAAAAAGTAAAAAATCAAGATAAGTTATAATCCATGTTAAAACAAATTCGAAGAAACATAAATATTATATATGTACGAGCTAAACTAAAATTGAAATAAAATATTTTGAAATCTATCTATGATATATAAAAGATTGAAATAAGATGTTAACAAATGATTAAAATTGTATGTAGAATATTTACTTAATTTAATATTATTTATAAAAATATCTAAAAAAGTTAAATCTAAAAAATTAATAGACAATTATAATAATCTAACACGTTAAAAGTGTGAGCTATATAATATATATATGTATATATTTTCAAAGACTTATGAATTAATTGGTATCAACTCAATATATAAGCTTTAAGAAAAATAGTTAGTTCCAATATTTCTAAGAAATATTAAAAACTTAATCTTATTTCTGCGAACAAAATAATGATTTCGGAATTATATAAATATTTCATTTCCATAATTTCAAAAATTGAAACTTTCTAGATGTTTCGTATGAAACTTTTAGAATTTTTAATATATGGTCACACCTCAGGAGAGTTTTTAATTTATCATCCTTTTAATACTGAGCTCATCTTTGGATGTCAGATTTCTGTCAATGATACACATATAGATTATGGGTTGCATTGCGATGCTATTGTCGTTAATACTATTGATAGGGATCGTAGAACCTTTCTCCGAGGATTTTCTAAGAGGGTCATATATATGGCCTATGCTCATGATGGACACTTGCTGACCGGTGCGAGTGCAGATGCACTCGTGTATGTGTGGGATGTTATTACTTCCAGAGTTGTTGTAGCTATCAAATTGGAAGGACATAAGAAAGTTGTCTATCCCCGTGTCTGTTGGCACGGACATCAACATGATGTCATTTTTGTTGGCATTGGAATCCAAGTCTTGATGATTAACATGTCAGTTGTTAGTGTAAACTTCTCTGATGGACAACCCCCTAGTTTGTTATATCCAAAAATTGGTAGACGACATCACACTTTTTGCGGACCACGACTGGGAAATAACTTGTTCGTCTACGTGCCCTTGAATAACAAATCGCTTTGTGATAGCTTTAGCTGATGCCATGTTAAAATTTTTGGAAGACGGAAACTTGCTGCCCATTGCAAAATTCATCCCACATGAAGGTCATCAAGTCAATTATGTCAATTTTGTGTCTGTGGGTGATGTTGCCCATATGTTTATCACTAGGGGTCCATTCAATCGGGAAGTAAAGTTATGGTCAGCAGAAGAATGATGTGATGTGAAATGGAAATGTACTCAAATTCTTTCATTGGAAAGTTCAATGTTTCCTAGAGATGCATTCTTCAACCAGTTGTTGATAACCCTCCGATTTGGTCTGTTATTACTGGCGAACCAGAAAAGGAGTGAGTTATATGTAGTCCATCTTGGTATTGGCTGCATGGAGCCCATATTTAGCCTTGCTGGGACAAGCAATTTGCTTTACTGTGTCGATTCGAATTTTGTTCGAAATTATCTTTTGGATATGTCCATATGCTTGCCACCACAGCATGTGGAGAATGTTGTTGAGCATCTCAAATCCAGAAGAAGGAGGAGGTGGTGTAACTGATATCACTCATATTGAGAATGATGGTGGTGAGCTGGCAAAACCAGAGGGTGGCGATGATGGTCATTCATCACCACATCAATCTGCACAATGTGATGAACCTGGCCAGGCCTCTGATACCCTACAGTTTATTACTGAGTCTATGGTTCCACTCTAAAACCAATTGGCAACAAAGGGAGTAGCTCAAGATCTTATATATTGACCCGGGAGGACATCGACTTCAGATGTGGATTGTGCATCTTAACACTAATTAACCATACCAAAGTAGCAAGGGCGTGTGTTAAAAAAGGAGAAAATCGGAGTTCAAAATTCACGACAAGGGCTCAAATATTTTATCAATTCAAAAATACAAGCCGAAAGTGTATTCTAGGCTTTCTCTAGACAGAATTCTCTCTCTAGACAAATCTCTCTAGAAAAGTTCATCTTTGATCTAATCATCTCTAAATTTATTCTAGGCTTTCTTCTTTTATCAAT
Organism: Echium plantagineum; assembly: GCA_003412495.2. Lineage (NCBI taxonomy): Eukaryota > Viridiplantae > Streptophyta > Magnoliopsida > Boraginales > Boraginaceae > Echium > Echium plantagineum. Next base: position 5,060,351 of record CM016568.1, on the reverse strand, counting down.
TCTTATGGTAAACGATATTGTTCGTGATCTTCTGAAATGCAATATTTTGGAATTAGAAAATACTCCAATAGAAATAGTGGAACAAGATTTAGCGGATGGGCTTGCAGATTGCGCTAACAAGTGTGTATATTTGTGTTCATTTCTTAAAGAAAAATTTGGTCAACCTTCAAGGTTTCTACAAAACTATGTCAAAATGAAATTCGGTTAACTCGTGTTTCAGACGCTATCCTTCAGGTTTTCTTCCCAACTGCAAATGATAAGAAGCGAATTATTTGACAAGAACCATGGTGTTACGGTAATAATTTGGACATGTGGTTTAGACCCCTTAACTTTGCCCTCCGATTCTTGTACTTTCTGAGTTTGGATTAGTAAGTTGTCAGGCAAATTCTTAACTCGTGATGTCGGATGCAAAGTTGGAAATTCCTTTTCTAGTTGTGACAAGGTTGCATTACGAACATATAGATCCGGACAAAAATTCTTTCGTCTTCGATTTAAACTACAAATCAATCAACCTCTTCGACTTAAGAATGGAAAAGAAGTCCTTGCTGGATATTTGGCGTATGAAAGGATACCCCATTTGTTTAAATGTGGTCTTCTTGGACATCTAGTTCGTCAATGTCCCGCGCTAAATCCTGATATAGACGTAAAGAACGACATTGCCTATGGTATGTGGATCAAAGCCGAACCAGAAAAATCCTGGATAGATTTCGTTCGGCTTCGATATCATGCGATACACTTTATTGCTCTTGGGGGTGGTTCATATCACATGGCAGAAACACAACCACAAACAGGAGGGACAATGGACGAAGAGACACTAGATCAGCAATCTCTGGATGCGACGGTTACAACATCCAGACCCGTAACTGCTCCTACTTTTAAGGAGTCGGTTTTCTTGGACCAAGATCTAGTACATGAATCAAAACCCTTACCACTTGAACCCAGCAACTCGGATATACATGTTGATATTTCTTTAACACCGAGTGTAATTGGGCCAGACACTGAAGCAGCCTTAAAATTCTTCAAGTTCCGTTCAACAAGTGTTCCCGTTCTCGAGCAGAATTCTATTGTACATATGCCCAAAGTCAAGAAACGTCCCTATCCATTGGTGGATGATCATGCTACTACCTTTATCACTAAGAAGATGTCTCTTTCCGTTTCTGGATTGGACACTGCTTCTCCTACTAATTCAACGGTAGAGACTTCTCAGCAGTGCCGCCGATCACCATGAATTTGTTAAGTTGAAAAAATGGGACTTGGACCTCCTCAGACAGTTCGTTCTCTTACTAGTTTAGTACATTCTAAGAAGCCTAGTATTGTATTTCTTATTGAAACAAAATTATGGAAAAATGAGTGGAAATAAGTAGGAAAGTTAAGCTTTTTAATAATTTAGATGTAGAAGCCTCTGGTAGAAAGGGAGGATTAGGTTTATTATGGTCTAGATCTGTAAATGTTAAATTAAATCTTATTCCTCGTATCATATAGAAGCAGTAATTGATGAGTATGATGTACATACATGGAGAGTTATTGGTTTTTATGGGTATCATGAGGTCTCCGAGCACAAACTATCATGGGAATTGCTTCGACATTTAGATGGTTTGTCTCAATTGCCCACTATTTATATAAGAGAATTCAATGAAGTGTTGGCTACTCATGAACATGCCTCGTGTAGAAGATCACGTCCTCCTTGGCAAATTCGATTGTTTAATAATGTGGTGCAAGATTGTGGATTAATTGATATGAGCTATAATGGTTATCCATTCACATGGTGTAACAATTTTATATCCCCTTATTCCACCAAAGCAAGATTGATTAGAGCTCTGATGAATGATACATGGCGGTCACTTTCCCCAGAGGCGACTCTTACACACGCCTCAACTTATCATTCGGATCATTTACCCCTATCATTTTGCTTGGGAAATCGACGTGATGGGAAACGGAGGGCTAAGACACGATTCAGATTTATAGCGAGTTGGATGTTTTATGAAGGGACTTGTCAAGTTATCACAGATACTTGGGTTTCGGCTGGAATAGCAGACCCTGGGGAATCAGTTTTCCAGACCATTCGTAAATGCCGGGTGGGTCTCCTGCAATGGAGAATTGGGCAATGTTCAACAAAAAATTGAAGCCAAACAGAATGAATTAGATATTATTCAGCAGGGCATAATTACCGATTCAACCAAAATTCAGGCGATGAACCTAATAAATGCGATCGACAAGTTTCAAGCCACAAATGATCTTTTCTAGGTTCAAAGGGCGAAGGCTGAGTGGCACCTCAAAAGAGACAGAAATACAAGCTATTTTCATGCAATATGAGTTCAAAGGGGTAAGCAAAATCTTATTAGAAGCTTACAAGATGATCAAGGACTTTCGCTCTCGGATATTAAAGAGATTAAAGTTCTTGTTATCTATTTTTATCAGACCTTGTTTTTTACAGAATGTGGTGGGCTAACACCTCTTTTAGGGCATTTAATTATGCCTTTCCAATGATTTATTAAGTGTTCCTTTTACTTCGGAGGATGTCAAGAAGGCCATTTTCTCAATGAATGTCCTTAAATCACTGTGGCCGGATGGTATGTTGGCTACCTTTTATCAAAATAACTAGGAGACTGTGGGACAGGATATCAGTGATATGACTTTAAATTTTTTACATAATGGCATTCTGGTAAGAAAGCTAATTTTACTCTAATCACTCTTATTCCTAAAATTCCTTCACCGATGAATATGACTCAATTCAGATTCTCAAAGTACTTTTGTTCCTCAGAGATCATCACTTACGATGATCTTCAAGCTTATGAGGCATATCATTATCTCACAAAACAAGAAGAAGGGGTCGAAGGGATCCCCTTTCACCTTACTTATTCGTAATTTGTACAGAGGGACTAATTGCTTTGATTAAGGATGCATGTATGAAAGGTGACATAAAGGGCATTAAATTGGGATCTTTTATGGATTCTTTAACACACCTTTTTTTTGCTGATGATATTGTTTTATTTGGGAAAGCTACGGTGGATGAAGTGAGTTGCTATAAGAATATTCTTCACTAATTTGAGGCTTGGTCTGGATAACGAGTTAGTGTCCAGAAGTCCTCAATATGGTTCAATCCTAATGTAACAATTGATGTTCGCAATGCAATCACCAACATTCTTGGAATGCCGAAGGTTTCTTTCCATGGAAAGTACTTAGGCCTTCCATATGTTATAGGTGCTTCAAAAAAAGCAATTTTCTCATCCTTAGTGGACAAGATGAAGCACCTTGTAACAGATTTGAAACCTATACTACTTTCCAAAACCGGTAAGGAAGTCTTCATGCTTCAAAATTGATGTATTATCATTTCAGATGGTGATGGAAAAATAACTAAATCAATAAAAACAAAGATTAGGTGAATCAAAATCCCAAATAAAGGGGAAAATATTGTGCAAACCGTGGCAAAAATCGAAAAACAATTTTGACTAAGAGATGAAATCGATCACAATGGCTAAAAAAATGAAAAATGTGCATGAAATTAGGAAGATCTAAATTGCAGCGACTAAATATAATTTAATTTTGGAGTAAAAATCAATCAGTTGGTTAATCAGTCGTCCAATTAATAGCGCATTAATTGGATGGGTGTATCTCACACGCGAGAATAATGTAGTGATGCTAAATTTTTGCCCAAAAATTCAGATTTTTGCATTCCACAAGTTTCATAACAATGGAATTTAAATTATTGTCGCAACATACACGTAATTACTACCAATATACTAGATGTATTACAAATTGAACTTATAATATATTACAAAATGCCATCGACGTCCACGTGAATAACAAACCTTATGGTAATGATAGTGACTAAAATCTTAAAACAAAACTAAATTTTGAATTAAAATACTGAAATTTATTTTTACCACTTAGTAACGCCATCATTTTCTACTTCCATTAAATAAAGAGATAATACGACAATACCACATTCATTGCCACAAAATGTGGAAAAAAACATGCCATATTATTTAATTGGAGTAATTTAAGGAACCAATTAATTACAAAAAAACTAGATAATCAATACTGCAGGAGTAAAAAAGGAAACGGCTACTTAATACACTATAAAACCATCTAATTAACTGCAAATTAATTGTTGGGTGTATCACACGCGCCTGTGAGATAGTGTGGTGCTAAATTTTCGCCCAAAAAATTAAATATTTTTACTTCCAAAAACACCCTCCTTCAATCTCAGCCACAAGATGAAAAACTACGAACCAAAACCACCCTGATCCAACGGTCAACAATTGAGTTATCACCATAATAACAAATTTTTGTTATCACATAAGAAAAAACTCATTTGTGATTATTATAGTGATTTTGTTGAGTGATTATAGGGATTAGATATTGGAGGTTATTGTAGTAATTGTCAATAGATTAGTAAAACCTAACTGTTAAAATATTAGGTTTACGTCAATTATTTTATGTAACAATTTTTCCCTATCAATAAACATTTCTCTCCCAAAGCTTTCTTCTCCATTTTACAAGTGATTACTTTTGTTTATCTCGAGCTTACTTTTCGAAGCTATACCAATCTAAAGAAAGCATTTGATCAATTTCTCATTATATTCAAATAATATTTGAAGTACAGATTACATGGGCTATATTAAAGGTTACAAATAACGTTAGACCAAATAACATTGTAAGAGATATAGTGATAGTGTAAATGAATCATTTTCAATAGGGACGTTCTCCAATATAATTCCCCGGGGGATAATAGTTGCATGTAACAAAGTAATAACCATTTTGGCATTGAACTCTAGCACAACCAACTTGAGTAGAATCTCTCCACACAACTTGTGTATAATGCAAGCACTCTCCACCAACACATGAATTTGAGTGATAATTATAGAGTGGTTTTTCCCCAACCCACAAATCTCCTGCATCCACTGCACTGAATTCTCCCGAACCATAAGCGATATTCTCGCCATACGGTCCTCCTTCAGAATGCTCTAATTTGCAATCCGCCGATCTTATGTTCGCATAATTTTGTGCATAGGCCGCAACTGTGTTGTTCCAAATAATAGGTTGCACCCCGACTTCGGCGCGTGCCTTGTTGTGAAGGTCGACGTAGTCCTTGGGGGAATTTTGAGCGTTTGTGATATGAAACATCATGAAACCAACAAGAACGGCCATGCTTAGAAGTGAATCCTTCTTTAACAAAGCCATTTTTGTTAGTTCTATATAGTTTGATATATATGTATTTTTTTGATGTTTAATCATATAAAAGGTTTTGGTATAAATAGGCAAATATATGCCTTAAATATAGCGGTAAGTTTGACAAATTTGTCGACATATGCGAATTATTAGGGTCATATTTGTTTAATTTATTTGATTGATGGTATTATATTACAAATTGAATAACGATGATGAATATGTGAGTATATATTACGTGGTAATGGAATAATGTGATTGAATTATCCTTTAATGTGTTTGATATTTTGTTTAATTTTGTCGGAAGTTCATTAATGTTTATTCATTTAATTTGTTTTTTGCGTTTTAATTTGTGTATGCAATTTTATTTTAGTTTTGTTCTAAGTACTGAGTATTATCATTACTGTACAATTAAGTACTCATATAAGTTGAACATCCATACAGTTAATTAAGGGTACTCATGTTATATGGGAGTATAATACACCCTCCCGTCTCTAAACGATTGATATATTTTAGCTTTCATGGTCAACAAAATCCAATTTAAAACGTAAATATCTACATGCGTAAAAATTATAAAAGTTGATATTTCAAAAATATATATTGAGACGAATCTAACAAGGTCCCACATGACTATATTATTTCTTATCGTTTTATGAAAATTCTTGATCAAATTTTTTAAATTTTGACTACAAAAATCAAAATGTACTAATCATTTAGGGATGGAGGGAGTATATGATAAAAGCCTATCATGATTTTTAATTAATATATTGCATGTTTTAAGATTTTTTTTTTTGTAAAATTAGCGATGTATTAAGAAATAAGTAACCAAAGTATACAAACGGGGATCAAAAACAACCTCACAGCCCATAAACAAGGCAATGGGCTATCAGATGGGCTAAGAAAAAAACTAAGGCACTTAAAACGGGGGTCCAAAACAAATGGCCCCATTAAGTATAAATATCACCACATAAACCTAGCCCAACATCCAGCCTATAAACAGATGGAGTAACCCTAGCCTTTTCGGTTGCTTCAGTTCCGCCTTAAACGAACCTATTTCATTAAAAGCCTTGGGAGGCAGATCAACACTCTTCTCCAATCACCCAAAACAAAGCTCTCCAACATGCATCTCTAGGAGTCTTCAGTGAAGACAAACCTCTTCCCAACCGTAGATCAGAGAAGAAGCCGAGATGCATGTGCTCGGAGACTAAAGGTCACCCCCCCCGGTGATCGCCGTGCTTGGTTGAGGAGTAGCGGAGGCGATCTGTCTGCTTCCATGAAGTAAAACAGCGAATTGGTACACCTCCTGAGGTGATCTACATGTTCCTTCCCACAACAACTTGTTTCGTTGATTACAATGGTCCCAGAGACAGGTAATCCATATCTTGAACTTGTCTAGAGCTATTTTGACTCGTGTAGCCTCATAATAATCTCTGAAATTATCTGGGATGTAATCCATGTGAGGCATTTTAAGGATCTCCCTGAGCTCCTGAGCATACTTGCATGTTATGAATAAGTGATGGACACTCTCGTTTTCAGATTTGCAGAAAAGGCATTTTGGAGATACTTCCATTTTCCTCTTCAGCATGTTATCTTGCGTTGCCATCCAGTTATGAATCATTTTAAAGATACTATGTTTAATCTTGCCTGGGAGCTTGAGTCTCCATCAATGTGAAAAAACTCTATCTTGACTCATGTTATTGCTAGATCCTGTAGCCTCTGTTTCCCCAGTTGTTGGATGTGATTGTAGGTTGTTTTAACTGTAAAAACACCCGTCGCATGTGGTTTCCATTTGGGTAGATCTGGGCTGTCTAGCCTAGTTAGGGGGTCTGAATAATTGCCTCAGCATCGACTGGGAAAAAAAGGGCATTAATAAAATTGACCTTCCACACCCCAATCTCATGATCAATCAAATCGCCAACTAAGAGATGTTGCAGTTGTGGGGGACTCGGGGATTGTTAGTCTGACCCATTTATGTTTCCAGATATTAATGTCATGGCCGTTACCTAATTCCCATGCTACTCATTTTTCTATGAGGTGCCTTGTTGACAGGATACTCCTCCAAGTGTAGTGCGGCTTGCAACCCAATGATGCCGTCCAGAAGGATCCCTGAGGGAAGTACTTTGCCTTGTAGACCCGTGCCAGGAGGGAATCCGGAGACGATAGCACTCTCCACGTTTATTTACAAAGCATTGCTTGATTGAAGCCCTGTGTATCTCGGAAGCCGAGGCCCCCTTTTTCTTTTGGTTTGCATAATGTACTCCAGGATATCCAATGTAATTTCTTTTTGCCGTCTGAATCCGATCACCACCAAAAATTAGATAGAACCGAGTTGATTTCGTTGCAAATATGTTTAGGCAACTTGAAACAACTCATAGTGTACGTGAGGATCGCTTGTAATACCGATGAAAGAAAAACTTCCTTTCCTGCTGTAGAAAGAAGCCGAGGCTTCCAATTATTGACTTTGGATTTCACCCTTTCTACCAGATGGGTGAACACCTCTTTCTTGGAGGATCCAATTGTCGATGGAAGACCAAGGTAGTTACCATGTGAAGGCACCTCTGGAAAGCTTAACATATCAGAGATTGCCTTGCTTCCCCTGGCACATTGGGGCTAAATGATCGTAGATTTCTGTGGGCTGACTAATTGGCCCGACCAGTTCTGATAAGTTGTCAGAATCTGTTTGAAACTGGCAGCTTTCTCTAAGGGTTGCCTCCCAACTAATAACGTGTCATCTGCAAACATGAGGTGGGTTATGGCCGCCATATCCCCAAATTTTATGCCTTTTAAAGATCCTAACCTGCATGAGTCCTGAAGCAGTGAGATAAGACCCTCGGTACATATGATAAACAGATAAGGGGATAGAGGGTCTCCTTGCCTCAAACCCCTTCCTGGGTTAATATAACCTGTTTGGTCACCATTGACCAAAAGGGAGTATGTGACTGATTCTACATGACTCATGATGAGATGAATCCAGTGATCACTGAAGTCAAATTTAATCAGCATAGTTCTCAAAAATGCCCACTCAATCCTATCATATGCCTTCATCATATCAAGCTTTATAGACATGTATCCTGTAGGGCCCCTTTTCTTTTTCTTGATTGTATGATGGATTTCATATGCTAGTAGAATATTGTCCGTGATGAGTCGATTAGGCATAAACGCACTCTGAGATTCTGAGACAAGTGAGGGCAGAACCGATTTCAATGTATTTGCCAGAGCGTTTGCTATGATCTTAACACTAGTGTTACAGAGAGCAATGGGGCGGAATTGAGCCATAGATAACGGCTTGGGGACATTCGGAACCAGAGTGATGAGGGTGAAATTGAGCTTCCGGAGCCTGAATCCCTCATTTAAAGCCCTCAACCCCATTCTTGTAATATCATCTCCCACAATCTCCCAGAAGTGTTTAAAAAAGGATGCAGGTTTACCATCCAGACCTGGTGATTTCGAGCCTTCCATTGAAAACAAGCTATGCTTAATATCTTCAACTGTGAAGGGAAGCTCGAGGAGGTCCTTATCTCTTTGACTTAATCGTGGGGTGAGCATGTGGCTTAGTAGATGTAAGCCAGTGCACGGCTGGGAAGCAAATATATTGGAACACAAATCTATTGCAAGTGCATTTATTTGATCCCGGCCCCTGCAAATGACCCCATTCGCATCCTGTAGTTCTAGAATTGAATTAGTCCGACCACGTTGGACTGATAATGCATGGAAGTATGCCGTGTTACGGTCTCCTTTGACCCTCCAAAGATTTCTAGAGCGTTGACACCAATAGATCTCATCCGCCTCGCGTAGCCTGTCAATGTCCTTTGCCAATATACAAGCTTGCCTTTTTGACGTAGTCGTGATGGTGTTCTGTTGGAGAGCATCAAGTTGATGTTGCTTCTCCTGGATGCACCGTCTGGCATCGCCCAAGGATTCTCGTTTCCACTTTAGAAAACCAAGTTTAGTGTTCCTAATACTCTCAAATACTTGCCGGCCAGGATCCACATGTGTATCCTTAGCCCAGGCCTCTTGAACAACCGCCTTGGTCTCCTCAAACAGACACCAACCATCCTCAAATCTAAATCTTGGTTTAGGTTTAACACTTTCGTTACTCGGACTATTTCACTGAAGTAGAATCGGAAGGTGGTCCGAAGAATTAGAAGTGAGATGGGTAAGAGTTGTTTGAGGAAAGAGACTATTCCATTCTTTGCTAGCAAGGCTCCTATCAAGCCTCGCTCTGGTAGAGTGTGGGAAAATGAAATTGTTACACCAAGTATAAGGGAAACTAGAGAATTCAATATCAAAAAGCCCACAATCGTGAACCACTTGGCGGAAATTTTCCATTTGTCATTTGGGACGACGACGAGTGTGGGAAACATACTCACTATCATTACAAACCTCATTAAAATCTCCTATAAAAACAGTAGGTAAAGGAGACTAATTACATAAAAATCTAATTAAAGACCAAGATAATTTCCTTCTCTGGACTTCATGGTGCCCATAGAATCCCACAAGCCTCCATGTAGTCGCATCACCAGTCGTAACATAAGCTTCAATGTGGTGTGAAGAGTAGGATTTCACTTCAATCTCTACCGTCCTATCCCAAAACAGAGCTAGCCCCCCCTTTCGGCCCTTGGCATCAACAACTAAGGCATTTGGTTTTTTAATCCTATGGTTAATGAAATCACACTCCTTGGTGACAACCAAATCGACTAGAGAACGAACTGCTCGAGGGTTTCCCAAACCTCGGTACCATGCCAACAGACTCATTCTTCTCGGCCGGACTGCTCCACAGTCTCGGCCGTTGGTGAGTGTGAGTCAGAAGCGTCCAATCCATCTGCAGAAAGAGACATTTTCTTGGTAGGGGATTCGCGACCCTTGTGGCGCCCATACGCTTCTTGGTTGTAGCTACATACTTGTCTGCTTTGTGTTTATCCCTAAGCAGCTTCCCTTTCATCCTCAGATCCGCCCACACTGGCCTTTCCACAGGCTTACTAGCAGCCTGAAAGTCAAAGAATTTAAGCGTTTCGAGTAAGCCCCCCGGACGCTTGTCACACCCCATGTGAGGTTCTTCTAATTGCGTAGTAGGCTGGACTGGATCAGAGGGTATTAAAACCCGGGCCACATCAGCCTTAGAGGACTCCCCAACCTTGAAATTCGGGAGGTTACTAAATTTGGCACAAAAGTCTCCCGTAATAAAGTCCCCAGTATTAACCTCCATTAATGTAGAAGTTTGACCATTCAAATCTTGTGGTAACGTATCCGTTTTTTCCAAGGGCTCATTTATGGTGGCTTCAAACCCAGGGGGGACCACGGGGGGATCCAGGGCCCGAGCAGCCTCCTCGATGAGGGTGGCATCCGTCATTTGTAATTCCAGCCAAGTCCTCTCCAAGGGTGCTTTAATACTTTCACTCAGCCTAACCATTGTCCTGGGCTCCACGCCAGAGGGAATCAGTGGACAATGTCGTATTAAGTGACCAATAAAGCATATCAAAGGCAGCCTCTCATACGACACCGTACTGGGGATGCTCTTACCACCAAAGTTGAGTGGCACTATGAATTTGAGATGACGTAACACATTGATCGTAACACGAGCCCGAAATTTTTTTTACCAATCTTATCCCTACAGAGCTCCACAGTTTCACACTTGAGGAATGCCCCTAAAAGTTTAGAGGCGACCTCTTTGGTGAGATATTCACCAGTAAGTCCGCGGATCTGGACCCAGAACTTGCATTCCTCATATTGCAGACTTTGAGGATGCTCTCCGTGTACCCATTCTCGCATAATAATCAAATTATTGTCAAAACACCATGGCCCCGCCTCAAACACACGATGCTTTGTCTCAAGATCAGGGAAAAACACATGCAAAAAGGGACCCTCCACACGATTGAGTTTCAACTCCTTACAGTTCCAAGCCTTAGCCATCGCAGCACTAAAGCCTTGGGTACTCACGAAACCTATCTTCAACGCATGCACCTTTACATACAAGGATCCAGAGCATTCAACTATCCCAGAGATAAGATCGAACTCTTGCAATTCGATTTGACTGTCCGCATCCTCAGCGAGGCCGCACTCAATCAAATTTGGCTCGCATTAACCATGTGAGATCAAATCAAGAAGAGAAGGAAAGTTGCTCTAAGAAAACTTAGAGAGAATTTTGCTCTAGAGAGAATTCCCATGTTTTAAGATTTCTAAGGATCCAAAAGACCAATAAAAATGATAAAACGATAATAATGTGTTCGTCAAAACAAATTTAACTATTACACAGCTAGTAATGTTTCATGTAACCAATGGGGAAGGGGATAAAGCCAATGTGCTTCCTTTTTCAATGCACAATTCCAATGAGCTATAATATGAGGCACATTGTTTGAATTTCGTCAAATCCATGGGAATGTTGCATCGACCATATGAACTTTGGCATGAAAATGAGAAAACAATCTCTTAGTGTACATATGAACTCATTTTAGTTAAAAGTGTTGGAATTAGAGAGTGAATGCAAAATTGTGTACTCGAAGTGGTGCAAGACCATTACAAACGTTCTGGATGAACTCGAAGTTCGACTCTGCACCCTAACTAATCTCTAATTCGATTTTGCACTCCAAAGGTTTTCAGACCTTTGGCCTTCTTCCGTTTTGTTATAATGGCGGAAGCAAATTAACAATCTGATGTGAATCTTAGACAAAGAATCACGTAAAGTGCACGAAAGTAAAGAACACCTAGGATTAAAGTGGTACCCCTTGTTAGGACTACTCCACGGGCTCCAAGCCACAAACAATTCACTATAATTGGAAGATCAGGTTACAGAATTGATCAATCAGATCTCAGATGAATAGAATTACTAGGCTACACTATTCCTAGAATATGATTATAAGACTCACTATTCCAAAATTCTTAACCTATGCATTTTAGTCTCATCTCTATGGCTTCTAGACCTCAGAGAATAGAAAATAGGAAATCTATTCTCTGAGTCTTCTTTTCGGCACATACAAGTCTAGTGAACAAGTCTCCTATTTATAAATAATCAGGAAAACCTAATGAAACTAAGAGAGAAAGCCCAAAGCCCATTAGAAAAATACCAAAGCCCTCGCGGCTTCAGATCCGATCCATTGTTGTAAAACGGATTCAAGGCATATTCGTAACAAACTTCACCTTGACTTGAATCCTCCTAAGATCTCAGCTACACAGACACTCTTTCCAATGCACCAGAATGCACTACAAGTACCAGATGTGCTTAGATAGTTAAATAAACGTGTGTGCCAGATGTACGCGCTCATACTAGATGCACCACAAACTACTGATGTGACTCTGCCTCAGATGTTCCAAACTGCACTAGATTTACCAGTTGTACCAAATGTACTAAAGAACTCAGATGTGACAGAAGTATCCTAAAGATAGCCAGAAGAGATAACAAATGCCCAACATCTTCATCTCCTAATATTGCCTTGCCACCAACCAACTCCAGATGTGTTGATCACAACACCAGATGAATAATAAACAGAAAAACTATTCTCCAAAACTGTGACAGAAGTGCCCAGACCGACACCAAAAGAATAGACGATGTCCAGCATCTCCATTCCATATTGCCCTGTCACTGGGCTGTCCCAGCTCAGAACAAAATAAACGGTAGCTCCAAACGTCGTTGAACCTCACCTTGCGGAATCCTCTTCACTCTCTGTTGGTGTCCGGAGCAGACCACACCAACACCACATGAAGAACCAAATTAAGAACTAGTGTATACCAAAGCATGCATGTCTTCTATCCCACCACTGTGAACACACAACATGCGTTCATCCCCTTCAGACGCTGCACCGAGTAGTCCTTCCCACCTCTGATCATCAGAACCTTGAAGTGACGAAACATCCTCTCCAATAGTAGCCTGCCATTGAATAGAATCAGCACCAGCAACAGGTGACCCATGAGAATCGAATTCCTTTGCAACCAGGAAAGCAGATGCCAACTCATCCTCATATTCGTACCTTTCATAAGGTACCCCAGCAGTAAATTTCTCAAGACATTCTAAAGTTACCTTGTGATGTTCCATTGAATCGCGTTTAAATTTGCTGCAATTGTGAATCGCGTGGCGGTTTGCTTTGGAGATGACATTAGTATTCCAGCCGATTTACTTGTTCAGATTCTATCTAAGTTTCCAGTTAAGTCATTGATTCGTCTCAAAACTGTTTGCAAGCCCTGGAACCTTTTAATCAGTTCCAACGAGTTCATCACTCTTCATTTACACCGTCAATTTAGTGGGAATCCAATACCCTACTTCCACAAATTTTCTGAAATTTGTCCGATTCCTATCCAGTTTGTGGTGGGAGTTTGCAATGGTATAATCTGTTTCGAAGAAATTAAAAGAAATTGCTTGGTGTTCTTGAACCCTGCCACGGGGGAGTTTTCGTATGTTACATCGGAAACATATATTCGACGTTCCCGAGTGATGGCTTGTCATTTCAGGGGATTCTGTTACGTTGCTGAAACCCAAGAATACCAAATTATATACTTTTATTATGAACTAGAAGTTGATGGTTCTAAAGAAACGTTTGATTATAAACACGTCGATATAGTCACTTGAACATTGGGAAGGACTCTATCTGTGAGGAAAGCTAAACATGTTAGCATACCAGGGCGGATTTTTCATTACACGGCTTTCGTTTTTGGAAGTAAGATGTTTTGGATGGCATTCGAACATAGTACAATTGATCTTATTGTGATTTGCTATGATGTGATTCAACAGAGATTTAGTAGGGTGAGTGTTCTCCGTTCTCCCCGTTACTCTGAGATGCGTAATCAAGTATTTAACCATAAATTGTTCATTCATGTTTGTTCTTTCCGGGTCTACTCCAACATCGTTTGATATATGGATCCTATATTCGGACAAATCCACAAACGAAAAAGGTTGCATCAAATTTCCAAATGTTGGATCATTGGGGACGACGGCTACCTATCCTATTCATCATGTTTCTTGGTATTATAAACATGTCATTTGCAGTCATCTTTATGCCGATCAAGTGGTGGATTACTATAACCTCCATGGTGATGATAGAGTTGGGGATTACTATGATATCAATTTTTCAGGGAATGTTGACCGTCTATATGTCAATTGGGTACCCAGTGTTGTTTCAATTAAAGCACTTGTTCCGTGTATTCGTAATGTACTCTAATTTATTGTCATGAGCATCATGAAACCAACTCCGTTCCTGTGACATTGGAAATGTGTTCGCCTATCGCATTCAACACCGATCGAGAAGATGAATCAATGTTGATAAATCAAGAAAGAAAATCGTCAAGTCATTGATCATCTTTTAAATTGGTATGCAAAATCACCAAAATAGAATAACAAGTGTGAATTAATAATATTGTTGTTCTATTACAGTAGATGGATGTAATTGCAATATAAAACTCTTGAAATAGATCCAACCAGAACTAAACTACAAGAAAAGTTGTAGACAATCAAATGACTATGTCAACAAAGTTATTCAAAATTTAAAGTTCCAAAGTAAATGTTCTACAAGAGAAGTACTGAGAAGCTCATCACATAAATCCTTCATCTTTAACCATTGGAGATAAATGCCCTTTCTGGTTTTCCTCTGTGTCGAATGTTCATGACAGTTGAGAATTTTCGCATTAACGCTATCAGGATGAATGCAATTTTCAGACCTAAGTTGAACAAATACATTGCGGTTAAACGTGGTGAAGCAAAGAAAGTAGAAACATGTGAAAGTAGAAAAATTATGACATCATGCAAAGCAAGTAGAAACATGTGAAAGTGAGTAGATGATGAGGGAAGTCCTGCAATATGGTGTAAACAGGACGGTTAGAACGAAGTCATGAACTGGCTTATTACGCAATCATTTTGTACAAACTACACACATTTTTTTGATATCTCCATCGCACTTAACATACATAAGATCATCTATTCAACTTGCAGGTTCAGGGATTCTGAGTTTCGTATAATGAGAAAAGGAAAACGTGAGTAGATGATGAGCTCCATCAGTGAAAACTAAGTACCAGGAGTCAGCGTCTAGTTTTAGGTTTGCAGCGGAATTCAGATAATAGAGCAATATAATCGTATGACCACTCGTCCACTCGGGAGATGGAAGTGCTGTGTCTTTTCTCAAGCTATCCTCATAAAAGTAAGGAATAGTACCAATGGAAGCAAATGTGTTAATTTGAATACCACGAGGGTCAACTACCATATCTGGATGTTTAGGATCAACTCTCCCCATTGTAAGAAATCTCACGGTGAGTACTGTTGCTGGTAACTAGGAATTGCAAGCTAAAACTAAGATTTAAATTTATTTGCATGACATTCTCCCACAAACATCGAAATAACCTACTAAAATACCTTCCAGGGATTGAGTTAAAATCTCCACAAACTAACATAGGGATGTCAGCACTGGCAGCAATTTTTTCCAATCCCTTCACTAGTGTATGAACCTAACACCATAACATACAACATCAAAGTGGCAATCGAAGTGTAAGAGAGCTAATTTATGTAGGTAAACCAGATAAACACCTGCCAGAGCTTAACAGCCTTCAGCTCTTGTGGCACATTTACATGAGTATTTGCGTGTAAACGCAAAGCACTCTGTGACTTAACAAGAGTCTTCACGGGAAAACATGAACTAAAAGTTGTAGTTAAATGAACTACTATCTAGCCAAGGACAAGCCTCTTAAAACTTAAGATTGTCAACAAGGAACATACCTTTAAAACTTAAGCATAGAGGACCATAGGTACTCGTGACTCACCACACAGACAAGCTGACGCTTCCCAAGATTGTCGCTGCCCTGGAAACCAAACTTCGCTTCCAGCACAAGTATAAGTGCCACATTATCCTATATAGTAAATGGATTGTGTAAAAGCCAACACTTACAGATATGACAGATTTAGCAAAGACAAACTGATAAACCTTCATCAATGAGGACAAATGAATCTCTTGTGGGCTAATACTGGTCAACTCACGCATTGTTGCTTTCACAGTAAAATTACTCTTATTACATGCTACTGGTTAGAAAATACTCTAATTTTCAACTATACCATTCCCTTTTGCCTCCTCAATTGGACAACCATTTTTTCAATCTTCTCCAAATTTTATTTATTTGTGTCCCATAATTATTTCAACCTCCAATACAAATGTGGAAAATTAATTGTTGAATTTGTCAATATCCGTTAACGTTGTACTTAAGAGATCTGATGCAACTATCCCCCAAAACAGGAATAAGATTAAACAATATCAACATACCTCCTAGTATCCACACACTATAATTGTTGAATTTGTTTGCTCACATTATTTTTAATAACCATTATTATTTGTTATTAGTGTCTTCTGTTAAACCTTGATATTACATTCAGTAATATCATATACAACAAAATAAATTTTTTAAATTTCTTCAATCGTGATTTCCAAAGTGAACTTTCATACATGTGTTATTATTGTTATTGCATTTTCTTAAAGTTTAATGACTTATATTATTTCATCATTTTATGAATTTCCTCCATTGTAATTATAACTCATAACTAAAATATGAAGAACAAAATATAAATTTACTAATTATATTTATGTATAAAATGTATAATAATTGTATAATAATTGAGAAATAGGAGTATAATACAAGCAATAAATGTAATTCACAAATATTTAGGTATTCTACTCGAAGATAACTGTGTTATGGGGTGACAAATTTAAGGTGTTAAAAATAAAGAAAATAGAAGTAGGGTCGACATAATTAAAATTATAAATAATCAACAAAAATAGTAAGATATAATTTCATGAGATTGTATGATATATTCAGTGGCAACTAGTGTATATAAGGTTTTAAAAAGATATCAAAATCATATAATGTTGTTGTGGCATCTTTTACTATTATTCTTAATGGTTAAGTATTTAAAGTGATCGATTTTATTATACATTGAATGCGCAAATTTGTGAAATCCATATCTACAGGTATCTATGAATTTTCTTCTCCGTGTAACGAAAACAGAGGTACGTATGAGCGTTAGTATGACGATTTTACACTTTTAGAAATCTATAACTTTCAAGATCAATTACTTTATTACTACTCAATAGACTAATGTAATTAAAAAATATTTAGTGATGAGTATGTATATTTGAAAAATGTATTGATTTCTTTCTTCGATTGTTCATCCATTTTTGTTAAGAGAATATGTTATTTAATTTCTCAAATTTATGGACAATTACCAATTTAGGACACCAGAATATTTGGAGAGACTTGAAACTCGATATTCCATCTCTATAAATTGATGTTTGTGATTATTGGTGTTCTTCATCGATTACACACAAATCATATTAAGATGTCTACTACATTATGGCTTTTGTCTTTCATGGTAATAGTGGTTATCACCACCCAATCAATTGCTGAACAAAATAGTGATAACATAGAATTCATGAGTGGAATTGATCTTCAAGATGCGAATTTGGATGGAGATGAGCAATCTATTTCAATTGACCACGGCCACCATCACAAACATAAGCACCACAATTGCCGTCGTCATAAGCATGCGAAGGCACCTGGTCAAGCACCATACACAGATGAACTCAATGATTTATCAAATGATGTCCAAGATGTGAATTTGGATGGAGATGAGCAATCAATTTCAGTCGACCGCCATCACAAACATAAGCACCACCATTGCCGCCGCCATAAGCATGCGAAGGCACCTGGTCAAGCACCATACACAAATGCACTTAAGGATTTATCAAATGATGTCCAAGATGTGAATTCAGATGAAAATGAGCAATCCATTTCAGTCGACCGCCATCACAAACATAAGCGTCACCACCGACGCCGTCACCATAAGCATGCGAAGGCACCTGGTCAGGCACCATACACAAATGCACTAGAGAATTTATCAAATGATGTCCAAGATGTGAATTTGGAAGGAGACGAGAAATCAATTTAAAGTCGATTCTACATGATGTAGGTTGAATTGTCAAATTCATAAGTTATATGTAATAACTTTATGTAACAAATATCAATCATAAAAAATTAGGGGAAAGTAGTCCCCGACAACTCATTTTAATAATATGCATATCCTTTGTTTTAATAAAATGATTAATTAATACAATTTGTTGTTTAAAAGTTAATGTTGACCTTTCATCTAACATGATGTAAATATACCTTTTTTTTAGAATATTGTTATGTGATAATTGTTCGTAATTAAAACAAGGCTTATTTTCATTTTGGACCCTGAACTATCACGTAAGTTTTAAATTGGACCCTAATACTATCATAAGCCTCAAATTGCCCCTCATACTACGTTTTGTCTCATTTTGCCCCCTCAAATGCCAATTTTATATTGAATTTCGTTTTAAAAGAAGGGCAAATTCAGATTATCACATATATCAAACTTTTGGGGCATTTTTACAAATAACTAATGATAGTATCAGGGTCCAATTTGAAACTTACGTGATAGTTCAGGGTCCAAAATGAAAATAAGCATGGGATTTATTTTTAATTTAATAAGTTTTGTTATTAGTGAATTGTGCCAAAAAATTTAATATATGTGCTATTTCGATTTTGCCCTTATTTTAAAACAAAATTACATTATATTTGGCGTTTTAGGGGGTAAAATGAGACAAACCGTAGTATAGGGTCCAATAAGAGGCTTAGGATAGTATTAGGGTCCAATTTGAAATTTTCATTATAGTTCGGGGTCCAAAATGAAAATAAGCCTTAAAACAATTAGTGGACTGTAAAATTGTCTTCACACAAAACATAAAAACATATCGTTTATCCACACTTTTATAGATGTTAGTAGCAAATGAGTATTACTTTCGTTGTTGTTTAAAATATGTTATAAACTAATTCAAGCTAAAAATTATCAATTGTCTATGCAGTTATCTCATCATTCTCTATATAAGTAACACAATAGCATAGCAAAAACATAAAAATATTTTTCATTTTGAAATTAATTTACAACTATATGTAAATAATTTCATAATGATTGCAACTAACTTAAAAGTTTATGAATGTATTCATATCAATATTTTGATGACCCAAATGTTATGTTATGATTTAATTTCAATAATCTTATATCGATAATAATACTAGATATATGTGACTTAATTGCATAAAGTATTATATTAATGGAAATGACACCAAAGATCACTCATTTTTTATGAAGTATTATAAAGTGCACTTATTTTAGTCATGCAACACCCACAAAAACATATTTTTATAAGTTCACTTAAAATATAAATATTAATAAAATATTTTTGCTGAAGTGATGATACTTCTAAATCTTATTTTTCATCATTAATATTTATTGCTCTTCACCAACTGAAGAGATAAAAATGTCTATTAACAAAATTTATTATTGACTCCCATGATTTGATAAGGTATTTGTTTGCTCACATTATTTTTAATAACCATTATTATTTGTTATTAGTGTCATCTGTTAAACCTTGATATTACATTCAGTAACATCATATACAACAAAATAAATTTTTTATATTTCTTCAATCGTGATTTCCAAAGTGAACTTTCATACATGTGTTATTATTGTTATTGCATTTTCTTAAAGTTTAATGACTTATATGATTTCATCATTTTATGAATTTCCTCCATTATAATTATAACTCATAATTAAAATATGAAGAACAAAATATAAATTTACTAATTATATTTATGTATAAAATGTATAATAATTGTATAATAATTGAGAAATAGGAGTATAATACAAACAATAAATGTAATTCACATATATTTAGGTATTAAATTTAAGGTGTTAAAAATAAAGAAAATAGAAGTAAGGTCGACATAATTAAAATTATAAAATAGTCAACAAAAAAAGTAAGATATAATTTCATGAGATTGTATGACATATTCAGTGGCAACTAGTGTATATAAGGTTTTAAAAAGATATCAAAATCATATAATGTTGTTGTGGCATCTTTTACTATTATTCTTAATGGTTAAATATTTAAAGTGATCGATTTTATTATACATTGAATGCGCAAATTTGTGAAATCCATATCTACATGTATCTATGAATTTTCTTCTCCGTGTAACGAAAACAGAGGTACGTATGAGCGTTAGTATGACGATTTTCACACTTTTAGAAATCTATAACTTTCAAGATCAATTACTTTATTACTACTCAAAAGACTAATGTAATTAAAAAATATTTAGTGATGAGTATGTATATTTGAAAAATGTATTGATTTCTTTCTTCGATTGTTCATCCATTTTTGTTAAGAGAATATGTTATTTAATTTCTCAAATTTATGGACAATTACCAATTTAGGACACCAGAATATTTGGAGAGACTTGAAACTCGATATTCCATCTCTATAAATTGATGTTTGTGATTATTGGTGTTCTTCATCGATTACACACAAATCATATTAAGATGTCTACTACATTATGGCTTTTGTCTTTCATGGTAATAGTGGTTATCACCACCCAATCAATTGCTGAACAAAATAGTGATAACATAGAATTCATGAGTGGAATTGATCTTCAAGATGCGAATTTGGATGGAGATGAGCAATCTATTTCAATTGACCACGGCCACCATCACAAACATAAGCACCACAATTGCCGTCGTCATAAGCATGCGAAGGCACCTGGTCAAGCACCATACACAGATGAACTCAATGATTTATCAAATGATGTCCAAGATGTGAATTTGGATGGAGATGAGCAATCAATTTCAGTCGACCGCCATCACAAACATAAGCACCACCATTGCCGCCGCCATAAGCATGCGAAGGCACCTGGTCAAGCACCATACACAAATGCACTTAAGGATTTATCAAATGATGTCCAAGATGTGAATTCAGATGAAAATGAGCAATCCATTTCAGTCGACCGCCATCACAAACATAAGCGTCACCACCGACGCCGTCACCATAAGCATGCGAAGGCACCTGGTCAGGCACCATACACAAATGCACTAGAGAATTTATCAAATGATGTCCAAGATGTGAATTTGGAAGGAGACGAGAAATCAATTTAAAGTCGATTCTACATGATGTAGGTTGAATTGTCAAATTCATAAGTTATATGTAATAACTTTATGTAACAAATATCAATCATAAAAAATTAGGGGAAAGTAGTCCCCGACAACTCATTTTAATAATATGCATATCCTTTGTTTTAATAAAATGATTAATTAATACAATTTGTTGTTTAAAAGTTAATGTTGACCTTTCATATAACATGATGTAAATATACCTTTTTTTTAGAATATTGTTATGTGATAATTGTTCGTAATTAAAACAATTATTGGACTGTAAAATTGTCTTCACACAAAACATAAAAACATATCGTTTATCCACACTTTTATAGAAGTTAGTAGCAAATGAGTATTACTTTCGTTGTTGTTTAAAATATGTTATAAACTAATTCAAGCTAAAAATTATCAATTGTCTATGCAGTTATCTCATCATTCTCCTATATAAAGTAGTAACACAATAGCATAGCAAAAACATAAAAATATTTTTCATTTTGAAATTAATTTACAACTATATGTAAATAATTTCATAATGATTGCAACTAACTTAAAAGTTTATGAATGTATTCATATCAATATTTTGATGACCCAAATGTTATGTTATGATTTAATTTCAATAATCTTATATCGATAATAATACTAGATATATGTGACTTAATTGCATAAAGTATTATATTAATGGAAATGACACCAAAGATCACTCATTTTTTATGAAGTATTATAAAGCGCACTTATTTTAGTCATGCAACACCCACAAAAACATATTTTTATAAGTTCACTTAAAATATAAATATTAATAAAATATTTTTGCTGAAGTGATGATACTTCTAAATCTTATTTTTCATCATTAATATTTATTGCTCTTCACCAACTGAAGAGATAAAAATGTCTATTAACAAAATTTATTATTGACTCCCATGATTTGATAAGGTATTTGTTTGCTCACATTATTTTTAATAACCATTATTATTTGTTATTAGTGTCATCTGTTAAACCTTGATATTACATTCAGTAACATCATATACAACAAAATAAATTTTTTATATCTTCAATCGTGATTTCCAAAGTGAACTTTCATACATGTATTATTATTGTTATTGCATTTTCTTAAAGTTTAATGACTTATATGATTTCATCATTTTATGAATTTCCTCCATTATAATTATAACTCATAATTAAAATATGAAGAACAAAATATAAATTTACTAATTATATTTATGTATAAAATGTATAATAATTCTATAATAATTGAGAAATAGGAGTATAATACAAACAATAGATGTAATTCACATATATTTAGGTATTAAATTTAAGGTGTTAAAAATAAAGAAAATAGAAGTAAGGTCGACATAATTTAAATTATAAAATAGTCAACAAAAAAAGTAAGATATAATTTCATGAGATTGTGTGACATATTCAGTGGCAACTAGTGTATATAAGGTTTTAAAAAGATATCAAAATCATATAATGTTGTTGTGGCATCTTTTACTATTATTCTTAATGGTTAAATATTTAAAGTGATCGATTTTATTATACATTGAATGCGCAAATTTGTGAAATCCATATCTACATGTATCTATGAATTTTCTTCTCCGTGTAACGAAAACAGAGGTACGTATGAGCGTTAGTATGACGATTTTCACACTTTTAGAAATCTATAACTTTCAAGATCAATTACTTTATTACTACTCAAAAGACTAATGTAATTAAAAAATATTTAGTGATGAGTATGTATATTTGAAAAATGTATTGATTTCTTTCTTCGATTGTTCATCCATTTTTGTTAAGAGAATATGTTATTTAATTTCTCAAATTTATGGACAATTACCAATTTAGGACACCAGAATATTTGGAGAGACTTGAAACTCGATATTCCATCTCTATAAATTGATGTTTGTGATTATTGGTGTTCTTCATCGATTACACACAAATCATATTAAGATGTCTACTACATTATGGCTTTTGTCTTTCATGGTAATAGTGGTTATCACCACCCAATCAATTGCTGAACAAAATAGTGATAACATAGAATTCATGAGTGGAATTGATCTTCAAGATGCGAATTTGGATGGAGATGAGCAATCTATTTCAATTGACCACGGCCACCATCACAAACATAAGCACCACAATTGCCGTCGTCATAAGCATGCGAAGGCACCTGGTCAAGCACCATAAACAGATGAACTCAATGATTTATCAAATGATGTCCAAGATGTGAATTTGGATGGAGATGAGAAATCAATTTCAGTCGACCGCCATCACAAACATAAGCACCACCATTGCCGCCGCCATAAGCATGCGAAGGCACCTGGTCAAGCACCATACACAAATGCACTTAAGGATTTATCAAATGATGTCCAAGATGTGAATTCAGATGAAAATGAGCAATCCATTTCAGTCGACCGCCATCACAAACATAAGCGTCACCACCGACGCCGTCACCATAAGCATGCGAAGGCACCTGGTCAGGCACCATACACAAATGCACTAGAGAATTTATCAAATGATGTCCAAGATGTGAATTTGGAAGGAGACGAGAAATCAATTTAAAGTCGATTCTACATGATGTAGGTTGAATTGTCAAATTCATAAGTTATATGTAATAACTTTATGTAACAAATATCAATCATAAAAAATTAGGGGAAAGTAGTCCCCGACAACTCATTTTAATAATATGCATATCCTTTGTTTTAATAAAATGATTAATTAATACAATTTGTTGTTTAAAAGTTAATGTTGACCTTTCATATAACATGATGTAAATATACCTTTTTTTTAGAATATTGTTATGTGATAATTGTTCGTAATTAAAACAATTATTGGACTGTAAAATTGTCTTCACACAAAACATAAAAACATATCGTTTATCCACACTTTTATAGAAGTTAGTAGCAAATGAGTATTACTTTCGTTGTTGTTTAAAATATGTTATAAACTAATTCAAGCTAAAAATTATCAATTGTCTATGCAGTTATCTCATCATTCTCCTATATAAAGTAGTAACACAATAGCATAGCAAAAACATAAAAATATTTTTCATTTTGAAATTAATTTACAACTATATGTAAATAATTTCATAATGATTGCAACTAACTTAAAAGTTTATGAATGTATTCATATCAATATTTTGATGACCCAAATGTTATGTTATGATTTAATTTCAATAAGCTTATATCGATAATAATACTAGATATATGTGACTTAATTGCATAAAGTATTATATTAATGGAAATGACACCAAAGATCACTCATTTTTTATGAAGTATTATAAAGTGCACTTATTTTAGTCATGCAACACCCACAAAAACATATTTTTATAAGTTCACTTAAAATATAAATATTAATAAAATATTTTTGCTGAAGTGATGATACTTCTAAATCTTATTTTTCATCATTAATATTTATTGCTCTTCACCAACTGAAGAGATAAAAATGTCTATTAACAAAATTTATTATTGACTCCCATGATTTGATAAGGTATTTGTTTGCTCACATTATTTTTAATAACCATTATTATTTGTTATTAGTGTCATCTGTTAAACCTTGATATTACATTCAGTAACATCATATACAACAAAATAAATTTTTTATATCTTCAATCGTGATTTCCAAAGTGAACTTTCATACATGTGTTATTATTGTTATTGCATTTTCTTAAGTTTAATGACTTATATGATTTCATCATTTTATGAATTTCCTCCATTATAATTATAACTCATAATTAAAATATGAAGAACAAAATATAAATTTACTAATTATATTTATGTATAAAATGTATAATAATTGTATAATAATTGAGAAATAGGAGTATAATACAAACAATAAATGTAATTCACATATATTCAGGTATTAAATTTAAGGTGTTAAAAATAAAGAAAATAGAAGTAAGGTCGACATAATTAAATTTATAAAATAGTCAACAAAAAAAGTAAGATATAATTTCATGAGATTGTATGACATATTCAGTGGCAACTAGTGTATATAAGGTTTTAAAAAGATATCAAAATCATATAATGTTGTTGTGGCATCTTTTACTATTATTCTTAATGGTTAAATATTTAAAGTGATCGATTTTATTATACATTGAATGCGCAAATTTGTGAAATCCATATCTACATGTATCTATGAATTTTCTTCTCCGTGTAACGAAAACAGAGGTACGTATGAGCGTTAGTATGACGATTTTCACACTTTTAGAAATCTATAACTTTCAAGATCAATTACTTTATTACTACTCAAAAGACTAATGTAATTAAAAAATATTTAGTGATGAGTATGTATATTTGAAAAATGTATTGATTTCTTTCTTCGATTGTTCATCCATTTTTGTTAAGAGAATATGTTATTTAATTTCTCAAATTTATGGACAATTACCAATTTAGGACACCAGAATATTTGGAGAGACTTGAAACTCGATATTCCATCTCTATAAATTGATGTTTGTGATTATTGGTGTTCTTCATCGATTACACACAAATCATATTAAGATGTCTACTACATTATGGCTTTTGTCTTTCATGGTAATAGTGGTTATCACCACCCAATCAATTGCTGAACAAAATAGTGATAACATAGAATTCATGAGTGGAATTGATCTTCAAGATGCGAATTTGGATGGAGATGAGCAATCTATTTCAATTGACCACGGCCACCATCACAAACATAAGCACCACAATTGCCGTCGTCATAAGCATGCGAAGGCACCTGGTCAAGCACCATACACAGATGAACTCAATGATTTATCAAATGATGTCCAAGATGTGAATTTGGATGGAGATGAGCAATCAATTTCAGTCGACCGCCATCACAAACATAAGCACCACCATTGCCGCCGCCATAAGCATGCGAAGGCACCTGGTCAAGCACCATACACAAATGCACTTAAGGATTTATCAAATGATGTCCAAGATGTGAATTCAGATGAAAATGAGCAATCCATTTCAGTCGACCGCCATCACAAACATAAGCGTCACCACCGACGCCGTCACCATAAGCATGCGAAGGCACCTGGTCAGGCACCATACACAAATGCACTAGAGAATTTATCAAATGATGTCCAAGATGTGAATTTGGAAGGAGACGAGAAATCAATTTAAAGTCGATTCTACATGATGTAGGTTGAATTGTCAAATTCATAAGTTATATGTAATAACTTTATGTATAAAATATCAATCATAAAAAATTAGGGGAAAGTAGTCCCCGACAACTCATTTTAATAATATGCATATCCTTTGTTTTAATAAAATGATTAATTAATACAATTTGTTGTTTAAAAGTTAATGTTGACCTTTCATCTAACATGATGTAAATATACCTTTTTTTTAGAATATTGTTATGTGATAATTGTTCGTAATTAAAACAATTAGTGGACTGTAAAATTGTCTTCACACAAAACATAAAAACATATCGTTTATCCACACTTTTATAGAAGTTAGTAGCAAATGAGTATTACTTTCGTTGTTGTTTAAAATATGTTATAAACTAATTCAAGCTAAAAATTATCAATTGTCTATGCAGTTATCATCATTCTCCTATATAAGTAGTAACACAATAGCATAGCAAAAACATAAAAATATTTTTCATTTTGAAATTAATTTACAACTATATGTAAATAATTTCATAATGATTGCAACTAACTTAAAAGTTTATGAATGTATTCATATCAATATTTTGATGACCCAAATGTTATGTATGATTAATTTCAATAATCTTATATCGATAATAATACTAGATATATGTGACTTAATTGCATAAAGTATTATATTAATGGAAATGACACCAAAGATCACTCATTTTTTATGAAGTATTATAAAGTGCACTTATTTTAGTCATGCAACACCCACAAAAACATATTTTTATAAGTTCACTTAAAATATAAATATTAATAAAATATATTTGCTGAAGTTATGATACTTCTAAATCTTATTTTTCATCATTAATATTTGTTGCTCTTCACCAACTGAAGAGATAAAAATGTCTATTAACAAAATTTATTATTGACTCCCATGATTTGATAAGGTATTTGTTTGCTCACATTATTTTTAATAACCATTATTATTTGTTATTAGTGTCATCTGTTAAACCTTGATATTACATTCAGTAACATCATATACAACAAAATAGTTTTTTTATATTTCTTCAATCGTGATTTCCAAAGTGAACTTTCATACATGTGTTATTATTGTTATTGCATTTTCTTAATGACTTATATGATTTCATCATTTTATGAATTTCCTCCATTATAATTATAACTCATAACTAAAATATGAAGAACAAAATATAAATTTACTAATTATATTTATGTATAAAATGTATAATAATTGTATAATAATTAAGAAATAGGAGTATAATACAAACAATAAATGTAATTCACATATATTTAGGTATTAAATTTAAGGTGTTAAAAATAAAGAAAATAGAAGTAAGGTCGACATAATTAAAATTATAAAATAGTCAACAAAAATAGTAAGATATAATTTCATGAGATTGTATAACATATTCAGTGGAACTAGTGTATATAAGGTTTTAAAAAGATATCAAAATCATATAATGTTGTTGTGGCATCTTTTACTATTATTCTTAATGGTTAAATATTTAAAGTGATCGATTTTACTATACATTGAATGCGCAAATTTGTGAAATCCATATCTACATGTATCTATGAATTTTCTTCTCCGTGTAACGAAAACAGAGGTACGTATGAGCGTTAGTATGACGATTTCACACTTTTAGAAATCTATAACTTTCAAGATCAATTACTTTATTACTACTCAAAAGACTAATGTAATTAAAAAATATTTAGTGATGAGTATGTATATTTGAAAAATGTATTGATTTCTTTCTTCGATTGTTCATCCATTTTTGTTAAGAGAATATGTTATTTAATTTCTCAAATTTATGGACAATTACCAAATTAGGACACCAGAGTATTTGGAGAGACTTGAAACTCGATATTTCATCTCTATAAATTGATGTTTGTGATTATTGGTGTTCTTCATCGATTACACACAAATCATATTAAGATGTCTACTACATTATGGCTTTTGTCTTTCATGGTAATAGTGGTTATCACCACCCAATCAATTGCTGAAGAAAATAATGATAACATAGAATTCATGAGTGGAATTGATCTTCAAGATGCGAATTTGGATGGAGATGAGCAATCAATTTCAATTGACCACGGCCACCATCACAAACATAAGCACCACAATTGCCGTCGTCATAAGCATGCGGAGGCACCTGGTCAAGCACCATACACAGATGAACTCAATGATTTATCAAATGATGTCCAAGATGTGAATTTGGATGGAGATGAGCAATCAATTTCAGTCGACCGCCATCACAAACATAAGCACCACCATTGCCGCCGCCATAAGCATGCGAAGGCACCTGGTCAAGCACCATACACAAATGCACTTAAGGATTTATCAAATGATGTCCAAGATGTGAATTCAGATGAAAATGAGCAATCCATTTCAGTCGACCGCCATCACAAACATAAGCGTCACCACCGACGCCGTCACCATAAGCATGCGAAGGCACCTGGTCAGGCACCATACACAAATGCACTAGAGAATTTATCAAATGATGTCCAAGATGTGAATTTGGAAGGAGACGAGAAATCAATTTAAAGTCGATTCTACATGATGTAGGTTGAATTGTCAAATTCATAAGTTATATGTAATAACTTTATGTAACAAATATCAATCATAAAAAATTAGGGGAAAGTAGTCCCCGACAACTCATTTTAATAATATGCATATCATTTGTTTTAATAAAATGATTAATTAATACAATTTGTTGTTTAAAAGTTAATGTTGACCTTTCATCTAACATGATGTAAATATACCTTTTTTTTTAGAATATTGTTATGTGATAATTGTTCGTAATTAAAACAATTAGTGGACTGTAAAATTGTCTTCACACAAAACATAAAAACATATCGTTTATCCACACTTTTATAGAAGTTAGTAGCAAATGAGTATTAATTTCGTTGTTGTTTAAAATATGTTATAAACTAATTCAAGCTAAAAATTATCAATTGTCTATGCAGTTATCTCATTCTCCTATATAAGTAACACAATAGCATAGCAAAAACATAAAAATATTTTTCATTTTGAAATTAATTTACAACTATATGTAAATAATTTCATAATGATTGCATCTAACTTAAAAGTTTATAAATGTATTCATATCAATATTTTGATGACCCAAATGTTATGTTATGATTTAATTTCAATAATCTTATATCGATAATAATACTAGATATATGTGACTTAATTGCATAAAGTATTATATTAATGGAAATGACACCAAAGATCACTCATTTTTTATGAAGTATTATAAAGTGCACTTATTTTAGTCATGCAACACCCACAAAAACATATTTTTATAAGTTCACTTAAAATATAAATATTAATAAAATATTTTTGCTGAAGTGATGATACTTCTAAATCTTATTTTTCATCATTAATATTTGTTGCTCTTCACCAACTGAAGAGATAAAAATGTCTATTAACAAAATTTATTATTGACTCCCATGATTTGATAAGGTATTTGTTTGCTCACATTATTTTTAATAACCATTATTATTTGTTATTAGTGTCATCTGTTAAACCTTGATATTACATTCAGTAACATCATATACAACAAAATAGTTTTTTTATATTTCTTCAATCGTGATTTTCAAAGTGAACTTTCATACATGTGTTATTATTGTTATTGCATTTTCTTAATGACTTATATGATTTCATCATTTTATGAATTTCCTCCATTATAATTATAACTCATAACTAAAATATGAAGAACAAAATATAAATTTACTAATTATATTTATGTATAAAATGTATAACAATTGTATAATAATTAAGAAATAGGAGTATAATACAAACAATAAATGTAATTCACATATATTTAGGTATTAAATTTAAGGTGTTAAAAATAAAGAAAATAGAAGTAAGGTCGACATAATTAAAATTATAAAATAGTCAACAAAAATAGTAAGATATAATTTCATGAGATTGCATAACATATTCAGTGGAACTAGTGTATATAAGGTTTTAAAAAGATATAAAAATCATATAATGTTGTTGTGGCATCTTTTACTATTATTCTTAATGGTTAAATATTTAAAGTGATCGATTTTACTATACATTGAATGCGCAAATTTGTGAAATCCATATCTACATGTATCTATGAATTTTCTTCTCCGTGTAACGAAAACAGAGGTACGTATGAGCGTTAGTATGACGATTTCACACTTTTAGAAATCTATAACTTTCAAGATCAATTACTTTATTACTACTCAAAATACTAATGTAATTAAAAAATATTTAGTGATGAGTATGTATATTTGAAAAATGTATTGATTTCTTTCTTCGATTGTTCATCCATTTTTGTTAAGAGAATATGTTATTTAATTTCTCAAATTTATGGACAATTACCAAATTAGGACACCAGAATATTTGGAGAGACTTGAAACTCGATATTTCATCTCTATAAATTGATGTTTGTGATTATTGGTGTTCTTCATCGATTACACACAAATCATATTAAGATGTCTACTACATTATGGCTTTTGTCTTTCATGGTAATAGTGGTTATCACCACCCAATCAATTGCTGAAGAAAATAATGATAACATAGAATTCATGAGTGGAATTGATCTTCAAGATGCGAATTTGGATGGACATGAGCAATCAATTTCAATTGACCACGGCCACCATCACAAACATAAGCACCACAATTGCCGTCGTCATAAGCATGCGAAGGCACCTGGTCAAGCACCATACACAGATGAACTCAATGATTTATCAAATGATGTCCAAGATGTGAATTTGGATGGAGATGAGCAATCAATTTCAGTCGACCGCCATCACAAACATAAGCACCACCATTGCCGCCGCCATAAGCATGCGAAGGCACCTGGTCAAGCACCATACACAAATGCACTTAAGGATTTATCAAATGATGTCCAGGATGTGAATTTAGATGAAAATGAGCAATCCATTTCAGTCGACCGCCATCACAAACATAAGCGTCACCACCGACGCCGTCACCATAAGCATGCGAAGGCACCTGGTCAGGCACCATACACAAATGCACTAGAGAATTTATCAAATGATGTCCAAGATGTGAATTTGGAAGGAGACGAGAAATCAATTTAAAGTCGATTCTACATGATGTAGGTTGAATTGTCAAATTCATAAGTTATATGTAATAACTTTATGTAACAAATATCAATCATAAAAAAGTAGGGGAAAGTAGTCCTCGAAAACTCATTTTAATAATATGCATATGTAACGCCCCGCCCCATAACACCGGGTCGGAACGTTATTTGATTTGATTGACTGACCTCACAAACCACCACGGGTCTTTCCAGCTCGTTTTGTCCTCACTCACGTGCTCACTAGGACACTTCCCAGTGGGTCACCCATCCTAGAATTGCCCCAGGTCAAGCACGCTTAACCTTGGAGTTCTTCTGAGTTGGGCTACCGAAAAGAAGATGCATATTGATGCTATGAGTAGTACTAATAAAATCATATCAAACATATCACAACAACGCCCACTCTGGGCCGGGTATCACAATCTCCCCCACTTAAACACTCAACGTCCTCGTTGAGCCACACACACATCCACATCCAAGACCGTACCATCCGTGTGAGACTCTACCTCTCACAATTCCGGATGGCTCGGCTCTGATACCATTTGTAACGCCCCGCCCCATAACACCGGGTCGGAACGTTATTTGATTTGATTGACTGACCTCACAAACCACCACGGGTCTTTCCAGCACGTTTTGTCCTCACTCACGTGCTCACTAGGACACTTCCCAGTGGGTCACCCATCCTAGAATTGCCCCAGGTCAAGCACGCTTAACCTTGGAGTTCTTCTGAGTTGGGCTACCGAAAAGAAGATGCATCTTGATGGTATGAGTAGTACTAATCAAATCATATCAAACATATCACAACAACGCCCACTCTGGGCCGGGTATCACAGCATATCCTTTGTTTTAATAAAATTATTCATTAATACAATTTGTTGTTCAAATGTTAATGTTGACCTTTCATCTAACATGATGTAAATATACCTTTTTTTTAGAATACTGTTATGTGATAATTGTTCGTAATTAAAACAATTAGTGGACTGTAAAAATGTCTTCACACAAAACAAAAAAACATATCGTTTATCCACACTTTTATAGAAGTTACTAGCAAATGAGTATTACTCATTTTTTATATGGTATTATAAAGTGAACTTATTTTAGTCATTCAACACCCATAAAACATATTTTTATAAGTTCACTTAAAATATAAATATTAATAAAATATTTTTGCTGAAGTGATGATACTTCTAAATCTTATTTTTCATCATTAATATTTATTGCTCTTCACCAACTGAAGAGGTAAAAATGTCTATTAACAAAATTTATTATTGACTCCCATGATTTGATAAGGTATTTGTTTGCTCACATTATTTTTAATAACCATTATTATTTGTTATTAGTGTCATCTGTTAAACCTTGATATTACATTCAGTGACATCATATACAACAAAATAAATTTTTTATATTTCTTCAATCATGATTTCCAAAGTGAACTTTCATACATGTGTTATTACTGTTATTGCATTTTCTTAAAGTTTAATGACTTATATTATTTCATCATTTTATGAATTTTCCTCCATTATAATTATAACTCATAACTAAAATATGAAGAACAAAATATAAATTTACTAATTATATTTATGTATAAAATGCATAATAATTGTATAAGAATTGAGAAATACTCCCCCTGTTCTTAATTTGTTGTCTTTCTAGCCTTCAACATGTTGATTAAGAAATCACGTAAATTTACCTATTTGCCCTTCAATAGAGAATTAATTATTGCAGCAATAAATTTTATTGAATAAATAAAGGCAACTTTCTATTAATTGATTGTTCCTTAAATTCCATCATCACTTCAAGTCTCAATAAAATTATTTATTGAAATGATGCATGCTACCTCAATCAACATTAATGAAACAAATCAACTAAATACTTCTCCAAATTCTTCAACCGATTTCAATCAACTAAAATGAATACTTTGTAACGCCCCGCCCCATAACACCGGGTCGGAACGTTATTTGATTTGATTGACTGACCTCACAAACCACCACGGGTCTTTCCAGCACGTTTTGTCCTCACTCACGTGCTCACTGGGACACTTCCCAGTGGGTCACCCATCCTAGAATTGCCCCAGGTCAAGCACGCTTAACCTTGGAGTTCTTCTGAGTTGGGCTACCGAAAAGAAGATGCATCTTGATGGTATGAGTAGTACTAATCAAATCATATCAAACATATCACAACAACGCCCACTCTGGGCCGGGTATCACAATCTCCCCCACTTAAACAATCAACGTCCTCGTTGATCCACATCCAAATCCACATCCACATCCAGGACCGTACCATCCGTGTGAGACTCATCTCACAATTCCGGACGGCTCTCTGATACCATTTGTAACGCCCCGCCCCGGAACGCCGGGTCGGAACGTTATTTGATTTGATTGACTGACCTCACAAACCACCACGGGTCTTTCCAGCACGTTTTGTCCTCACTCACGTGCTCACTGGGACACTTCCCAGTGGGTCACCCATCCTAGAATTGCCCCAGGTCAAGCACGCTTAACCTTGGAGTTCTTCTGAGTTGGGCTACCGAAAAGAAGATGCATCTTGATGGTATGAGTAGTACTAATCAAATCATATCAAACATATCACAACAACGCCCACTCTGGGCCGGGTATCACATACTTAGTTAACTAAAATATTTTGCCGCTAGAACTAAAATGAATGAAACAAAATCAACTAAAATATTCACTTTGGAGCCAAAATGAAACAAATCGACTAAAAATTTTCCCACAAAAAATAGATTTCAATCTTTTTGAAAGAGTTTCACTAAAATATTCACTTCAGCAAATTCTTCAATTGTGGTTTTATTCTTTGTTATACTCCAGATTATAACAATATGTACTCCATATGAGAATTAATACCCCATTAAACTTCATCCAATGAGAATTCAATACTTCATTAAACTTTATCTAATGAAACTTAAATTGACCATTGGTATACTAATGACATTTATTAGGGCTAAAAGAGGAAAAAGTTGATGAAATAAGCATTTGAATTCTAGGAAGACATACATTTTGAAACAAAAAAATAGCTAGGACGACAACTAATTAAGAACAGAGGGAGTAATAATTTTATAAATCATAAAATGTAACATGATAATCAATTGTGTAAGAATTTACGTAACAGGATAATCAATTGGGGTATATATGTAAGAATTAAATAGTACATATACATTATGAATTTATAATAATGTGATTAGAACTTTTGAAGGAAAGTTATTGTGTAAAAGAGTGTAAGAGCGAACATTATAGGAAATTTCTTAGCTTGTTTTTTTAAATAGT
The DNA here is from genome assembly GCA_003412495.2 of Echium plantagineum. NCBI lineage: Eukaryota > Viridiplantae > Streptophyta > Magnoliopsida > Boraginales > Boraginaceae > Echium > Echium plantagineum. The sequence goes on along the minus strand of CM016568.1, from coordinate 5,025,773 downwards.
TTTGGAATTTAAAATTGAGGATGAAATGGACGATTTTTTTAATATTATACTTCGTATGAGTTAATTAATGATCTAGACTACATAAAAAAACTTATTTTACAATAAACTTTTTCTTGCATTCCTCAAAAAAGTTGTTTTATATTCCGTAACTTTTTTCTCGGTAAGTTGCTAAAATCTTATTCAGTAAAACTTGATCGCGGCTTAGTATGATCCATTCCACCACACCATTTTGTTGTGGTGTATAGGAACAACTTCTTTGATGAATTATGCCTAAATCAGAAAACATTTGTGCACATCGAAAGTTTAAAATTTTTGTTCTGTTGTCAGTTCTCACTATTTGAACTTTGGAATCAAACGAGTATCTATCATTTTGAGAAATTGTTTAAGAAGCTGGAACACAACTAATTTAGAAGACAAAAGAAAGGCCCATATGCACCTCAAAAAAGCATCAACTATTGCAAAAAAGAAATTTTGTTTCTGAAAGTGTCATAGTTTTATAAGGGCCCCAAACATCCATATGCAACAATTGGTAACAACATGAAGTATGATGCTTGAACACATCAACAGGACAATATTCAAGCCTCAAATGCCACATACTAAAATTAACTACAAAAAAGACATGAGAGTCATTATTTGAAAACAAAACAATACTTTTGAATAGAATCACAAAATTTGTGAAGAATTCTTGTGTTGAAAGTAGAAATATCAAGCGGATAAAGGTCTTGATGTTGTCTTTCTATTCCAACCACTTGCATAGAGTATTGATCCTATATGGTACAACAATTGTCAAGGATAATGAAACTTAATTTGGAAGCAAAAACACATTTACTATCAAATAGTAAAATGTACTTAAAATAAGGAACAAACAAATGATTTTGGAGAATCCGACTCTTTCTCAACCTACCACTGTTTGAGCCTTTATTTTAATATCTACCATGATTTGTTTTTTTATTGAAAACTACCACAAAAGTTGGGTGAATGGACTAAATTGCCCCTCATTAAACCCTTTATGCCTCAAATTTCATCGTACCCAATTTTCAACTACCACCCTCCCCACCATCACCATCAACCTTATCACCAACCACCACCATGGTTGATGGTGATGGTGGTGGATAGTGATGGTGGTGGTGGTTGGTGATAAGGTTGATGGTGATGGTGGGGAGGGTAGTGGTTGGTGGTTGAAAATTGGGGAAGATGAAGTTTGAGGCATAAAGGGTTTAATGAGGGGCAATTTAGTCCGTTCACCCAACTTTTGTGGTAATTTCTAATAAAAAAGTAAACCATGGTAGATATAAAAATGAAGGCTCATACAGTGGCAGTTTGCCAAATTTCTGTATTTAACGTAGTTGATCCTTTTTGTGTGACAAGCTTAATAGAATCATGAGGAAGAGTAATGGTAGTACGTTGTTCCAATTTTGCAAGATAATGTAAAATACTATTGCCACGCATGTGATTAGTAACTCCCGTGTCTATAATCTAGACTCCAATGCCCATAACAAACTCAGAAGAACTAGATGAATTAGAATGCATACATGCATAAAATTTGTGTTTTGGAAATAGCATTCCCCAGTCATAGTAATTTTAAATGAAGAAAACTCTCTCTGAAGTTTTTGACGAAAAGTCAACCCCCCTAACCTCTAGCTTATCTTCCACGCCGCAACTCCATCTTCTCAATCCCCATTCTGCAACTTCAGCCCACCCTCCGCCATCTCAGACCAGCCACCATCACCTTCGACCAACAGGAATCCGCCCCAATCGCCAGCTACCCAGCTCTCCTCTTCCTTTTTCTATCAAAAATGTGAAACCAACTTCTTCAACCGTACACCACCATCATCTCATCAACCGACCTTCCCACCTAAGCGATATTCGAGATCGATCTCAACCTATTATCCATGGCGGAGGCGCGAATCACCAACCCCCTAAATTCCCTACCGCCCCGATTCCTCAATCGATCTGTCGGCGCCGTCGTCACCCTCCGTCACTGTCCAGTCTTATGCCGTCCTCGACTCAGGCAACTCTGGACGCATCTCGATCTCGGCTCAGGAAGAAAGGAACAAAACAAATCTTGAGCTCTCAACATCCAAGCATCACTCGAGGTACTCAAAATCACAACTCAAATCTTGTTTCTTCTAATAATAATCCTCTAAATGTTAATGTTAGCCATAAATTCTCATATCCTTTATCTTGTTGCAACACTCGATGTAAAATGAATATACTTGACCTTAAACCATCGATTTTGGGACCCCGACCTTCCATCCTTGGCCCATCTCCTTCTAGTAGGGACCTTTGTATCTCTATTTTAAACACACGTCTTTCTATTCTTGGCCCTCGACCATCTATTCTCGGGCCTCACCCATCTAGGATATCTCGAGGTTTTGCTCTACCTCCCTACTCAAAAACGTCAACAACATCTCTCATTGATGTCGAAAGTGGTATCTCGGACGGAATCTCCCACCCCCCTTCAACCGAAAGATTTAATTGTTCATCCTTCAACCGTGTCAAACGTAGTCGAGAAGAAGGTGTTTTTCTTTTCTCTGTTACTGAGCTTCCATTTAAAAAGATCAAACCCTTAAGCAATTCTTTCAAGTTTACCGTGGAGGAAGTTGAAGGGAATCAATTTCATTTGCAAAAGACAAAACCAGAAGCTATTAAAGTACTGATCTCTCATCCTAAAAGAATTATAAGGGACAGAGATGAGGCTTATTGTCTTGATACTATCGAGCCTTCTGCAAAAAGACGAAAATTAAATGATGAAGAACAAAATGAGAGTGATTCAAATCAAAAAAATAAAGAAGATGGATGTGATTGATGAGGAGGAAGCTCGTGACTTTAAAGTTACCTATGGAGAAAAAGGCGTTAAAGAATGTACCGAAGGATTGGAAGATGATACTCATGATAACTGTCAGGGATCTTGTAGTCTAGCAGTTGATGATGAAGACACTGACGTCGTCTCTGATGACAATTACCTTTGGTGTTCTTCCTCTGTCTCAAGAAAGTCGGATTTTGTCTGTATGAGAAGTGGTCTTGAGACCTCTTACGAGGACATTGATGATGACTGTGATGAAGAAATTGAAGAGGACTCAGAAGAATTTGAGAACAAGGTTGAGATTTCTGAGATGGTGGTTAAATCATATGCCCACTTTCGTGACGAAGAGGACGAGAAAGAATTTTCGGATGATTCAAAAGACTCCGATAATGTCTACCAAGAGGATGAAGATTACGAAGATTGTGAGGATGAGTCCTTGGATGGCTCATTGGACTTAAACAATACTGGTATGGTCTATCTCCCCAAGTCTAGTTCCATATTTAATTGTGTCTTTTCTTATGTTAATATTAATTGGTCCATTATGCTTAGGTTTATGAAAAGGTCTTTGGTGGTTGTACCTCAACAACCCCAAATGACATCATGAAAATCCTAGCTTGGAACTGTAGAGGACTTGGTCAGTCCACTACAGTTCATTTACTCACTTCTCTTACGAAGTGTCATAAACCGGATATTTGCTTTCTCTCTGAAACTATTTGTTCTGTTAAAGCTGCTAACCTTAGACTTGCTAAACTTTTATATCCAATTTCTTATGGTTTTGATGCTATTGGACATAGTGGGGGGCTCTGGATCGGGTTCTCCTCTAATATCAATCATAAACTCATTCTCCTCCACAAAAATATTCTCCTTTTTGAAATTAGCACTGAACTCTCCAACCCCTGGTATCTTGCCTGCATTTATGGATCCCCACACATGACATCTAGAGCTGACACTTGGGCTTTCATTGAAGAATCTTTAAAACCTTATCACCACCACCCCATTCTCATGTGTGGAGATTTCAATCAAATCATCTTCAATGCTGACAAATCTCCCCAACCCACATCTGTCATTAAGGGCTCCACTTGTCTCCTTAATTTCATTTCTAGCTTTGGTATTGAGGACCTTCCAAATCTTGGTTGCTTCTTTACTTGGTCTGGCACTCGTAAGGGAAAAAAGATTTATGAAAAGCTTGATCGAGCTATGGCCAACTTTGAATTCTCCTGTGTTTTTCCTGATGCCTTTTGTAAATGCCTTCCCATTCAGAGATCGGACCATGGACCCCTCATTATCTCAACCAAATCCACCACTAATGCCTCTCCCAAGCCTTTTAAGCTTGAGTCTTTCCTAACCCGTTTACCTGATTTTGCACCATTGATCAAGTCTGCCTGGACGAATTTAACTCCTTTGGACACCCCTCCTTCTATTGCCTCTTCCAATACCTTTAAGCTAATCAACAACCTAAAAAGAACAAAAAGAATCATCAAGCAATGGAATTCCAATAGAGTTGGGAATATTTTTCATAAAATCAAACAACTCCAGACTCAACTAGCCCACTCCCAATCTCAACCCCAAAATATTTCAAAACACAATCATGACAAAAATATCAGAGCCCAACTTGATCTTCTTCTTGCAGCTGAGGAGGATTTCTAGAAACAAAGATCAAAAATCACTGCAATAACTGAGGGAGACCGAAACACAAAATTTTTTCATGCCCATGCCAAAAAGAAAACCAAAATCAATAACATTCTGGAAATCAAAGATGATCATGGCAATACAATCTCCGATAATGACAAGATTAGGAGCCATTGCAAGGATTATTTTGAAAGTCTTTTCAACACCAAAAACAACTCTAATCAAAACCTACACAACAAAACTTATCCTTCTCTTGACAATTTTAATAAAACACTTACCAACGCCCAAATTGATGATCTTAATGTCCCATTCTCTCCTGAAGAGGTGAAGTCTGCCCTTTTTTAGATGGGTCACTTTAAATCACCTGGACCTGATGGCTTTCCGGCTGAATTTTATCAAAAAAATTGGGACTTGGTGGGAAATGATGTTACTTTGGCAACCCTTGAATTCCTCAATAATGGTTTCATTCTTAAGGAAATCAACAACACATTCATCACGCTCATCCCTAAAATCCCTTGCCCTACATCCATTGGAGACTTCCGGCCAATTAGTCTCTGCAATGTGATTTATAAAATTGCAGCCAAAGTTTTGGTCAACAGACTCAAACCCCATCTGAATGACATTATCTCCCCTCTTCAAAATGGTTTCATTCACGGGAGAAATGCTCAAGATAACATCATTATGGCTCAGGAACTCACCCACTCCATTCGTACTTCCCAATTGAAAAAGCACGGAATTGCTGCAATCAAAATTGATATGAGCAAAGCCTTTGATAGAGTTAGTTGGGACTTCATCATTTCTCTCCTCCAGAAACTCAAATTTCCTCAGCATTGGATCCAGCTTATTAAGCAATGTATTACAACTGTTAAATACTCCCTCCTAGTTAACGGGCAATCCTCTGACCTCTTTACTCCCAATTGTGGACTTCGTCAAGGAGACCCACTCTCTCCCATCCTCTTCGCTATCTGCACTGAAGCTCTCTCATCATCACTTCTTCACCTACAGGAGTCCAAACTCCTTAAAGGTGTTTCTATTGCAAAAAATGGACCCGAAATTTCACACCTCCTCTTTGCTGATGATTGTTTCTTTTTTCTTCACCTCTCTCCTAACTCCATTTCTGCATTCTCAAAAGCCATCGACCAGTTCTGCATTGACTCGGGACAGAAAATCAACTTTAACAAGTCCATCATTACCTTTAGCCGCAAAACACCTCAATCTGTCAAAAACTCATCTCTATCCCTTCTAGGTATTAGTGAATCTACCACCTTCGGCAAGTATCTGGGAATACCCTTAGATATTACTACTGACCGAAAACAGATCTTCCTAGACATCACAGACAAAATCAAAAGGAAAATCTCGTCCTGGAACGGTAAATTCCTAAATTTTCCTGGAAGAGTCACACTGATCAAATCCGTCCTTCAAGCTATCCTTGTCTATCCAATGGGAGTTTACAAATTTCCACTCCACACACTCCACGAAATTGACAAATTATTGGCTAATTTTCTCTGGGGGAGTGTGCATGTTCGAAAAATTCATTGGATCAACTGGGAATTCCTCCATCTGGATAAAGATAAAGGAGGGCTAGGATTCAAACACCTTCATCACTTCAACCTTGCACTCCTCGCAAGAAATAGTTGGAGAGTGATCAACAAACCTAATCTCCCCGTGACCCAACTTCTCAAATCTAAATATTTCCCCAACTCTGAGCCCACCTCACCCAATCCTAAGCCCAACTCCTCCTGGACCTGCAAAAGTATCACTGCTGGTATTTCATGCATCGATAAATTCTCCGCTTGGAAAGTTGGGAATGGCGATTCTATTAACATCTGGAATGACTCCTGGATCCCCATCCATAATAAAAAAAACAGCTTTCACCCTCCTCTCGCAACCATCAATATCCACCCCCCAGACAACCATCACCCCATTCTTGTTTCCAATTTGATCACTAGCTCTAACCAATGGAACCTTTCCTTAATTAAAGCTCTTTTTCCTCCCTCAATTTGTCATGATATTTTTAACATTAATATCACCCAAGATGAGGATATCAAATCCTGGCCTGAAATCAACTTCTCCTCCAAAAGCCTCTACTCTAAACTTAGATCCTCCTTCCACGAGGAGATCCCCATCCCCTCAAACCACCGCCGCATCCCTTCCGGGGTGTGGAAAAAGCTCTATAAGACCCCCTTTCCTGAAAAAATTCACACTTTCTTTTGGAAATTGCTTTTAAATAGACTCCCCACTTTGGACAACATTTCTACCAAAACCAAGGCAACAGTAAAGCTTGATTGCCCTCTTTGTAACCAGGGTACTGATTGTACTCAACATCTCTTCGCTGAATGTACTTTTTCAAAAAATGTTTTTTCTTCTCTGAAGTTTTATATCTCTCCCTCTGACCCCATTGACTTATCGGTCACACGATGGTTAATGAGAAAATGGACCGATATTAGCATTAAAGATCTCAATAAATTTGGAAGTATACTTTGGGCTATTTGGCTTGCCAGAAATGATTGCCTCTTCAACGGGGCCAGACCTGACATCCAAAAGACGATGTATCTTGCCAACAATCTATGCGATGAGTGGCATAAAGGGTTTGCTCACAAAAAGGGATCCTGCCACGCTTTCAATACACATAGATTGAAGGAGAATGTTTTGATTGGAAGAGCTGACCTCCCACTAATAGAGGGACAAGCTCTCTTCCGAAAGGACTGCCAAAGAAGCTGCAACAGGAGAGACAACAAAATCCTGTTCGGAACTACTTCGGACTCCAATCCAAAATGGACTATCTCAACGTCCATTTATGGTAATCATTCGATCATTGAAGGAACAAATCTTCTGGAAGATGTCCACAACAACAAAGTGAACCTGAGGAATCTCTGCACTGGAATTCTTACTGCTTTGCTCATTGCAGGAAACATTAACAATCATAGTATCTTTATTGTGACTGACTGTTTCATTTCACAGATTTGGTTTAGGTACTTCCACTTTTTGCATCACCAGGACGAAGTGAGGACTTTGCTCGACAATGATTCAAGAAAATGTTGTAATATCTTTTGGAAACCTACTAGTGCAGGATGCCTGCATAACCTTAGAAATATTGTCATTAGAGAGTTTAATGAGACAAATTCTGATATAATGTTAGATTCAACTTGTAATGGCGGTTTTAGCCAAAACATTATCTAATTTTAATATAAATCATCTATCAAAAAAAAAAAGAATGCATACATGCAAAGTCTGTGAACTGCATCATCTTCGCCATTTCATGTGAAATAAAATACTTACAACTAATTATATTCACAATTTGGGTAGTTGTTGGCTTTAGTGTTTAGCCTTTTAATAAATACATTACTTCAAAGGTTACATATAATAAATTAATTAAATTAAATCAAATCATTTTTAAAATTTAGAAATTACAATTACCATAATTTAATACATGAATTTAACTCATAAGAAACCGAAAATAATATTTTCACGAATTAAAACCTAAAACTAGGATTTTCTAGTTTTTACGATAATAATTCAATTAACTTATTAAATTGTTTTGAGGACTTTAAGAAGTTCCATAAATTTTTATTTTCTACAAAAATATCAAACTTAATATCTTTAAATAAAATCAATTGGAATTTCCGAGTGAATTATTTATACAACTTTCAATTAACAATACATTAAAACATTGAGAAATCATAAAAGAAAAAACAGAGAAATTCAAAATTCTCAAAAAACAATTTGTGACTTCTCTGCAACAATAATTTTCAGGAAAATACTGCCAAAATTTTTCAACTCATTCTAACACGATTTATTTAATAAAGCATTTTAATTAACAATCAAAACGTTATAAAACAATAATATATCAGCCAACATTAAACCCGATATCAAAACATCAAAATAAATAATTTGATGCACTTAAATACATATTCATATTGACAAAATATCATATGTCAAAATCATATCAAAACATATCAAAAAATCATACTATACAAATTTAAATGAGTTCTATAATTATAAAATTACTAAATTGTATACGCATGATATTTGATATTAAACTCGATTAAATTATATAATATTAAGCATGCTCTAGATACCACTAAAAGATTTTATAACAATAAAATACATCCAGGAACTCACAATATTATATAATTTAAATCGAAAAACATATATAATAATATATATGGGCCGACCTCTTCTAATTGGCAGCGAAATTTGCTGAAATCTTTGACTAGAAAACTTCCTCGCAGTCCCGAGTACCTCGCTTGAAGTACCTCCAGTCAGCACACACCAAGATTGGTTGTGTTTCATCGTTGGGATTTGCTAGAATTTTTTTTTTAAAAAAAATTGGACATTCTTTTGGGACAATGCTTGAACACAAAAGGGAGAGAGAGTGAGGAAGAGCGGGCGGCACTTTTGATAAAAGATGATTATAGTGAAAAACTCTAATAATTTAGTTTATATACCCAAGCACAATCCCCAACCGAATGGCCCGACTCATTAACAATTAAAAATTACATGATAATTCGTTAACTTAATATTATTTCTATACGAGTAAGTCACTTAACAAGTTACAAATGACTCATACATGTTAAATAAGTAAATAAGCGTACGAGTTTATTTATTTATTTTAGTCCAACATAAATTTTATATTATAAGTATAAAATTCTCGATTGAATAACACGTCGATATTTTTCTAACTCAATCTACCAACTACGGTTTAATTTCATACATGAAATATAACTCAACGTAATTATTTGTGTGTGACCTTTTGGGCTCAAATAATATTAGCCGTATAATATTTATAATTGGCCATTATGACGGTTATGCATGGGAGCTAGCAATCTGACCTATCCCCTAATATTATCATGAGTACCAATATATAATTATCAATTACTATTTATTGAACACTTAATTCTAATAATCTCGTTTAACAAAATCTTGTGAATGAATTGTTACCACAATTGTCCAATGAGCATTATTTATAGAAATTAGTAAGTATAAAATTACTGATTTCCAACATCATCACCTCAACATACTTACAATAATTACATAATAATCCAGCACATATTCAAACACGCATTTAACACTCGCCTCTTGCTAGAGCAACTAGAATACACCAAATTCAAACAATAATCTCGCCCATGCTCGATTCCTATCAACGTGCATACGTGTTAATGTACTTTTCTTTATCTCCATATTTCTATGCTGAATTCAAAATAAATATCAATTTAATTCCAACAACTCCAAAATAATTATTGTAGCTCAAATATGTTCAAGCCTTGATTTTCGGTTTTTTGGCCCAAAAAGAAACCGATCCGCGATTTTCGGTTTTCAGATTGGCTATAACCGAGACCTGCCCGAAAACCGAAAGAAACCGAAATCGGTTATGGGCCGATTTTCGGGCCGGTCTCGGTTATGGGCCGGTTATGGGCCTGCGTAAATGGGATAACGTAAATGGGCCTAATTGTATGGGGCTGCCTAAACGTAAACGGACCTGTTTTGAGCTGACTTTTTTTAATCAATTTTTTGTTACATTTGTTGATCTTTTGAGTTAAAAACATAACTACTACAAATGTACAAATTATACTTCAGAATTTATACATAAATCTGAAATTCACCATATTGTTCATTGTCCAAAATACTTCGAAATTTAAATGCGGAATCCATCAACATACAAAAAAATATAAGATAATTTCGCCCCGGAAACACCAAAAAAGTCTTTCAGGATCCACATTCTGCATAAGTTACAAGTATAATCAACAATTAGTTAGGGGTTGGTCATAACTAAAAAATTAATTAAGGTGCAGAAACGAAAAATCAATTACAATTCTTTCTCAAAATATTATATTATCTTGGTTTGCAAGCTAAGGAGGATGGAATTGCATATGGATTCAATAGAATGAGCCAGAAGCAAACCTTGTCCAGGACTAGCAACTGACAAAAGTTCCTTGCATGCGACAGCAACAGCTTGGGGGTGAAAATAAGAGTGAGTAGTAACTTAGATTCCATATAAACCAATATGCAAATCAACTTATGCTCAAATGAAAACATAACAGAATGTAATTCAAATACACTTTCCAGAATGTAAACCAATATGCAAATCAACACTTTCCAGAATGTAATTCCAGAATGTAGACTTAAAACAAATTAAGGTGCTTATACCTTTAATCAAAATTTCAGAGTGTGGACTTCAGCTAGTTCTCAACCAACTTCGACTCCATCTCTATAAAAACCAAAACATATATGTTATTCGCAACACCAAATAATATGAAAACGAAAAAGATGCACGCTAATGATAAAGAAAAAAGATAAAAACATACCATGTGCAATCTCCTCATACTTTTCGATTTCTTCTGTCATAGCCTTGATATCAATTGGTTCATCCTTAGCTTTTAACCAATTTTGAGCGCACACAAGCATTTCGGCAGTTTTTGGGTTTAAAGAACTTCGATATTCATTCAAGATCCTACCTCCGGTGCTAAATGCTTGTTCAGAAGCAACTGTGGAAACTGGAATCGCTAAGACATCTCTTGCAAGCTTAGACAAAGTAGGAAACCTTGTAGAATTTGATTTCCACCATCCTAGAATATCGAAAGATCCATGCCCAATCTTTTCACAAGTTTCATTCAAATATTGACTTAGCTCACATTTGTTTTCCATTAATTCGTCCCTATCCAACTCCATTTGAAATTCACAATCCGTCTCTTCCCAATTCGCATCTCGTTCTCCAATATTAGAACGCACGGTGGTTTCATTGGAAGCATATCGACCCATGTAATCTTTGAACAATATTTCCAACTCTACTTTGATCGTGTCAACCATCTTTTTACCTACTTCATTAAGCCCTCCAATGACATCTTCACCATGTATCTTTTTGTAAGCAAAATTAAGATACTTCAATTTATATCGGCCATCCTACTCACAACCAAATCATTACTACCTTGCAATTTTCTTATTGTCAAATACATCATGACAATTTGCCTAAAGAAAGAGGATGAAGTGACAAAATAAGAACCGGAAAAGGCTAAAGTAGCATCATAAAACAAGCCCAAGAACTTGACAAATGCCTCGGCCTTTTCCCAATCATCGCGACTAGGAGGTCCATCAAGAAGCAAATCTTCATTATGGGAATGGGTGAAGTAACTACGATAACTCTCATCTTCCCTCCTCAACCTATTGAATGCATTTTTATACTTAATTGCCGTTTCAAGCATTAAGTATGTTGAGTTCCACCGGGTTTCAACATCAAGACAAACCCCTTTCTTGCACTCAATCTTTTCTAACATAACACATTCTTGAAACAACTTCTTCCTTTGAGGTGATGACCTTACAAATTTCATAGCAAGTCTAATCTTCAAGATCGTTTGAGATTGCTCTTTCAAACCTTCTTTAACAATAAGGTTAGTAATATGAGCCGCACATCTAACATGTAAGTACTTATTTGTCAACACCTCATCCTTCCAATTACCTTGTTTCAAGTAATCAATAGTTGTACTGTGTGATCCAGCATTATCGACAGTCATTGTTAGAATTTTAGCAAACCCCCACTCGGTCAAACAAGTCTCAACCAACTTCCCTATTGTCTCCCCCTTATGATTTTCAATCAAACGGAAATTCAAGATTTTCTTCTTAAGCCTCCAACTATCATCAATGTAATGAGCAATTAACACCAAATAATTTAGATTTTGAATTGAAGTCCAACCATCTGTAGTTAAGCATAATCTTTGATCTCTAAGCAAATTTTTTAATTTGGCCTTTTCTTTTTCATATAACTTAAAACAATCTGCTGCTACAGTAACTCTACTAGGGAGGGTCCACCTTGGCTCTAACAATCTAATAAACTCATTAAACCCTTCTCCTTCAACAAAATTAAATGCTAACCCATCAACTATAGTCATTTTAGTGAAAGCATCTCTAAGGGAAGCAATATCTAGACCTTTTTTCCTTACACCAACAAGTGAGGACGACCCATCTTGTTCATTCGCACACATATCAAGGATCCCACGTTAACTCTTAGGTAATTCTTTTTTTTATTCCAGGGTGTTTTTTGGCACCTATCTAAATGATTCCACAACCCACCGGTACCATGAAGTTTCGGATCAGCTGCATAATTTTTTTCGCTTAACTTTGGAAAAATGAGCCCACAATTTTGAATAAGTCCTATCACCCTTCTCATTATTATTTGTTGGTAAAGGTTGGGTCCTAACTTGTTTCATAGGACGTTCATCAGGAGGCTTGTAATTAGGAGTCCTTTTATCTCTACATGTATTAACAGAAGGACTTACGGATTCAGAGGCATCCTCTAAGTTAGCTCCATCTCCCGACTCATTGGTATCATCATGTTGCCAATAGTCAGACATGAACTCGCCTTCTGGCAGTGTAGGTATCTCTCCACCATTTGGTTCTTCCATGATATACTATCACAATTAACAAATAGTAGCATTTTATGTTCACATATATCGACATATTAACAATGATTAATAATGATTGATAATTGATAAATTAATAATCAGATTAATAATGATTAATAATGACCTAATCAAATTTTATACATATTTAGTTTCAATATAGTATACAGATCTATATATATATTACAGTAATTAGATTAATATGTAATTTCCTTCCAAAACACTACTTGAGTGAGTATACAGTGTTCGTTTATCAATTTTAGTACACTTTTATGACTAAATCACAAATCCTCAACAAAATAACTTTTAAGTGACTTGAATGAAATATATTGTACACATATTAGTAACGATCTAAAGAATTATTAATAATTGACATATTTAGTTTCAACTTTTTTACAGTATACACAAATTACAATTCCAATCGAATCTCTTTCTTACACATCTAATTTTTTTCATCCTTTTTCAAAATAAGAACTATCAACCACAATAAAGCAAAAAAAAAAGTGTGAGAGTAAAACCTGCAACGCCACTGACTGAGGGAAGTCGGGAGGAAAATATGGTTTACTGAAGGTTTTAAAACATATCCATCGGGGTATCAAAATCTATGACTCAGCAACATCAATACAATACATCCAATACCACACTCCTAGGACAAAATAGTAAAAACACACGAATACATAACACAGCCATGACTGAGGGAGATCCTAATGCCACCATCGCCACTCACCGAAGCAGGGGTCAATGCCACTACCACGCCACTAACCTGCTAAAGAATAGGTCCCCGAAGGGGTCAGCACGACCGCTGGTGATTTCTACTCACGGGTGGCTACCAACCCACGCACGTGAAGCGAAATAGTACGATAATATATCATGCGGAAAGATGCTCATACAATACATATATGTGTCAGGGAGAAATATCTCAGATGCAATAAACAACATATCCACAACACATGCAATACTAAATGCACTGGATCCGGACTTTCGCACTGTACAGTACTCTACCTAGCTCAACCTGCAGGGAGACCAACCCATATAATCATCACACATCTCGTCATCCACACATCTCATCCATCACACATCACAACATCACACAAAACCCCTGTACTCCGCATATGGGCCCATCACAATCATGGCGCCCCGTCAATCCTACGTTGCCGGATCTGGACAACACACACAACACATATACGACCCGTAGGTCCACCCTAATATCTCTACTCATGCTTCATGCTCAACAGTAATCATCATAATGCATCAATATGTACTATCACTTCCACACAACACATACAAGAGTAATAACAACACGTGAGTAAGAACTCACCTCAAGCACAACACGTAAAACAATACTCCAAGTCAAGCTTTGGAACAATCACATGGTCGGACCTATATAACATATAATCTATATAAAAATACTATTCCAAAGTACGCCCCATCCCACTCGCAACCATTTAATTTTTAAATCAGATAACCATAACAACTTTTAGTCAATTTGGGAAAAATGACGATTTTGCCCCTTGGCGGAAAATGACCATTTTGCCCCTGGGCCCCACATGGTCAACCCCAATGTATTAATATAATATTAAGTTACATAAGTGACACATCTTATCTCTGTTATTATCTTAAAAACATCCTATGAATTCCAACATTTACCTAATCACCCCTAAGTCGTACTTAATTGCATCACTGCCCTAACCGTGGTTATAAACCCAAAACATGTCTAAATTATATCTTAGGCCCCAAAATTGCCTCACTACCCATTTATTTGCCTTCCACACCTTGAACTTCTCCTAACTTACATTTTAACCCTAAAACTCATTAATCTCAATCCTAACCAAATTTATATCACATGCTTAATTATTTAACCCTCATAACTAATACTTATTCAATCTACACCCTTATATAATTATTCCTAACCCCATCCAGTGCATACTTACGTCTTATATAATATCTTCTCGCTAAACCCCTAACTTAATCATAATTACGCTTTAAACCCAATTCTTTTATATTAACCCAATGTTCATACTAATATCAACTCTTAAACCCTTATCAAGCCTAATTTATGTTCTCAAGTCATTCTCCGTCCTTCACTTAGCCGATATTCTACACTCCGATAATCCATGCTCATTTTATTCCCAAACTCGATATAATTTCATTCTTAATCCATTTAATTTAAAATTGAACCTTATCCCAAATTAATCACCCTATGCCCACTTCCTAATCTACGTGTTCAACTCCTAATATCACCTCTAATTCCTTAGTTAAAAATCAACACAATGCCTAAACATGCTTCGACCCCTAATTGCTCGAACAATTCTTGCCTAAGTTCCATTCGAACCCCATCTTTAATCGAGCTCTACCCTCCATCGAACACAACATGAGCTCGACTCTACCCCAACCGAAACATGCCGACCTGTCCTCGCCTCCAACCTGTAACCGAACAGCCTGCACCATTCCTCAAGTCCTATACACTACCAACCTCCATTCATCGAGCCATCACCATTCTACCAAGCTCGAGTTCAATCCCTATGCACAACAATACCTCTACACATCGTTCATGCACGACTAAAGGTTGTACTAACCTCTAATGACAGTAATCTCGCTCACCAAACGCTCCACAACACATCGAATACGTTCAAACATTCACAAAATTTCAGCAACACACGAACGACCATACCCCCCCCCCAAATCGATTTCTACCCATCAATTTAAGCATGTTTTAAGGTGCTTAGACACCACAATATATACATTAATCCCCAAGGTGTTCATTCGGTTCAAATTACAGCAAGAACGGACGAGATCGAGTCCGAAACGTCGGCGAGTTTCCCCCCCTAAATCTGCCGATTCGTACCAGGGTGAAAGAAGGAAACAAGTGCAGATTTTCGGACCTTAACTCAATTTTAATTCAATTCCAGGGCAATTAGATGTTGTTTAGATACTGATTCACGTTTATATTTAGCCCAGGGGATGATTATAGTTGAAACCATACGTCAAAAACGTGATAAAAGCTGTCGAACAATTCGGACAGCAACTGTCCGAACCTGCCCCCAAAATACAGCAGAAAACGTGACAATAGGAAGAAAGAATAACCTGGTTTCTGCAGCAATCTCTAGTGTGATGTGCAGGGATGAGAATGGCACAAAAACTCGGGCAAGAATTGTGCTAGAAGATGGTGAAATCGCGGCTGGAAGAGAGGGTGTTTGGCTGCAGATTTTCGCTGGTGCATGAGGGTTTGTACACATTCTGCTCGCTTAAATAGGCTAGGGTTGGGCTGGCTGATGCGGGCTGGCCCATTAGGGCTGGCTCGCTCACTACTTATTCGATTACGATTAAAATACGACACTTAACGAGCTCTAACGATCGCATCGAGTCCAATCTTTTTGTGTTTTAAATTTTATACTCTAAATTAGTTAACTTAGGACGAAATATTACAATCTTCCCCCCTTAAAGAATTTCGCCCTCGAAATTTGCATCGAAACGAATCTCTCACAGTGCCAACAATCTACTACGATGTCGTACATATCCGACTTCAACATGTCATGACCATGCCCTCATAATCGAAACTAACATCTCATAACTATTCTATTGGTTCATGTCAACTATAGTATCACAACTTTTTACCTTCGATCATCATGCCTTAGATCTCATACGATTCAATTATAGGCCTCCAACAATTATCACAACATCATCAACTACTTGCGTAACTAATCCATGTACCTGATATAATAATCATATATCCCGCTCAATGGTCACGTACACGTGACACCACCTCACAATACTGCTCACTAATCTCATTGCACGATCATCAAGAATTAATATCATCACTAGTCGCCTTTCATATTTTAATAGTTCAATACAGATATTTCCTCTCCGCAATATTAATGATACAAAACCAGAATCATCCCGCACTACCTGATATACGACATACATACAATGAAACATAACTAATATGATCAGCGTCACCCACTTCACCTTATAATGTCATCACTATAATTTCATAATCAGCAAGGCCGAGGCATTTTAATGTTCCATCTCTCTTCCTCTTATTATCAATAACTTGTCTTCTCCACATAATGATATCACTGCTACCATACTAATCATACTAATACCTCCACGTTCCGCAATACGAGTTAAATTTTTCTTCCCTCTATAACTCATGTCCCATAAGTACCACCTTTATTTCAAAATCTCCAAAATCTAGAAATCACCTCCTAATAGATAACCATCAGTGACACTCAAAATGCATATCACCTTAACAACTTACAAACCCATCATCCGAATAATCACAAGTGACACCATCTCCATTAGTTAAGATTACCGTTATTTTGCTTAGGTCAATTATAATACCTCTTTATCCCACTATCAAGCCTTAGATCATACACATTAGAAGCATATATCCCCAGACTTATCACCCAGTTCGATAACCAGTCGCCACAACTACTCCTTGGGTTAATAGTATAATCATCCCGTATAAGAAACACTACGTATTGAACACCACATTTCAGCACCCTCCACTAGTCCCATAAGCACCCTTGTCACATGACCAACATAATTAATATATCTAATCGCTTGGTCTCAACCCCACTAATTAAATATCAATATCCGCTCCTCGCAACATATCGTACATAGTCACTTACTGCTTTCTTATAGATGAAATATAAGTTGTAACCTCTCATATCCAACAGACAGATAAACAACACCTTAATCACATCTCAATCTAACCATTAGTGTATCGCCATCTTATACTTCACCTCATGATATCATCATAACAATTTCACTCACAACGATGAAGGGGTAATATTTTACAATCCGTCTTACAAAACACAAAGGTCATTATTACTTGTCATAATTCCCACAATCAACAACTTCTTCATAAGATTTTAGTACCAATACAAAATCATAACAACGCCTCTTCATAATCGTATACCAATACAATTCCACCAATGTATACCTCACAACACCTGCAATAATACCCCGAGTATTCCATTGCCTCATATCTCACCTGAACAAGTTTATATCTTGTACACCAAAGAGTCCATTTTCATATGTCGCAACTCAACATACCTCAACTCGCTGATGACACCAACACTCTTTAATATACCATTAGTTAGTGCATATATCAATGTTTCTCCTCCAAGCTCATTATACTTGACCAACATCCTTAAATCCATAACCCTTATAATGTCAAATCATCAGTATTACATCACCAACATCACTCATCTTTTCCCACTTATCATATATCATATCCACGATTCATACTCATGAAGATGTTTTCTTAGTTCAGACGATCCTCAATCGTACATTACACGTAATCACGGTGTGAACAATTCTGGACACGTGATATAAGTACCTACAACCTACTCTTACCCATATCTCGATACCTTTGTCAGTTAATCTATCACATAGCCAATGATCAAACTTAATCGTTTTCAGTTCACCACACCTCCTCTTTACTATCTACAACTTCCAACATGTATGATATCCTCATTTAAGTTCTAGGTTCCCCCTTCGTACTCACACAATCACAGGCACCATGTCCACCTTATACTACCTCCAATTGTTTATCAGCCTTAATTCTTCGACATTCTTTCCAACTACCTCCAAACCATATAATTTATCGTCTCTTATCTGATATTGACAAACTAGAGTGATACATTTTCTCCAATACGAACATAAAATGGTACCACCCCAATGTGCAACTCCATTCTTGCAGGTTCCGACTCCCCGGGGAATCTTATGTACCATTGTGATTGGTTACCCTATGACTCTACTAATCTTCGACCTTTCCTCTTCTCCTAATAGAGTATCATAATCTTATTACCCCAACAATAACTTCACCACCCCTCACAGATAAACTTTGAAATCCTCGTTCTTTCCTCCTTTGTAATTTTCTCAGCTTGTTTCGTTCTTCCAAGAATCCTTCAAAAGGAATGGTCCCAAACCTTACTTATGTCCACCCATAACGTCCTCTCAACTCCATCTTCATAGTTACTACCAATAAGTTATATCGTTCATCTTTTCCATCACTTACATCTTCAGGAAACCACTGTTCATATTCCACTTATTCCATAACAACCCGTCCCTTATCATCGTATTCAATTACTTGTGATCGCTAGATTGAAGCGTTATTCTCAGTGCTAACACTAATTTGTCTGGTCCTTACACCCCATCATCTCGTTCCAACCTTAGTTGTATCAGACCCCTTATTCTACGATGATACATCTCATCAACTGAGATCGAACGCCTCTTACTTATGTCGAATCAATTTCTACCCCGCGCCCATTTAACGTTAATTATACCCGATATCCCATTATCTGAAAACCTCACCCGGTGGCATATCTCCTCAATCAACGGAAACACAAAAAAAACAACAATCAACCCTATTCACATGCTGACTCCTAACGACACCACGGAAGCCTTAGACTCTCTAACAAGTAAGCACATAACACACAGAACCCTCCCAACAAATCCTAGAACCTAAGCTCTGATACCAAACTTGTAACGACCCGACCCGAGTCGGCCGCCTCGAGGTTAGGCTCGATATCAAATCCGAAACCAGAGTCACCACTCGATGGATGACTCGATAAAACATACATCTTAACTGACATTAAATGAAACAAAATAAATAATGATAACGACAAATATGGTTTACTGAAGGTGTTAAAACATATCCATCGGGGTATCAAAATCTATGAGTCAGCAACATCAATACAATACATCCAATACCACACTCTTTGGACAAAATAGTAAAAACACACGAATACATAACACAGCCATGACTGAGGGAGATCCTAATGCCACCATCGCCACTCACCGAAGCAGGGGTCACTCACTGAAGCAGGAGATCCTAATACTACCACGCCACTAACCTGCTAAAGAATAGGTCCCCGAAGGGGTCAGCACGACCGCTGGTGATTTCTACTCACGGGTGGCTACCAACCCACGCACGTGAAGCGAAATAGTAT
Source organism: Echium plantagineum (assembly GCA_003412495.2). Taxonomy (NCBI): domain Eukaryota; kingdom Viridiplantae; phylum Streptophyta; class Magnoliopsida; order Boraginales; family Boraginaceae; genus Echium; species Echium plantagineum. The sequence goes on along the minus strand of CM016568.1, from coordinate 5,005,986 downwards.
GATAATATATCATGCGGAAAGATGCTCATACAATACATATATGTGTTAGGGAGAAATATCTCAAATGCAACAAACAACATATCCACAACACACGCAATACTAAATGCACTGGATCCGGACTTTCGCACTATACAGTACTCTACTTAGCTCAACCTGCAGGGAGACCAACCCATATAATCATCACACATCTCGTCATCCACACATCTCATCCATCACACATCACAACATCACACAAAACCCCTGTACTCCGCATATGGGCCCATCACAATCATGACGCCCCGTCAATCCGACGTTGCCGGATCTGGACAACACACACAACACATATACGACCTGTAGGTCCACCCTAACATCTCTACTCATGCTCTATGCTCAACAGTAATCATCATAATGCATCAATATGTACTATCACTACCACACAACACATACAAGAGTAATAACAACACGTGAGTAAGAACTCACCTCAAGCACAGCACGTAAAACAATACTCCAAGTCAAGCTTTGGAACAATCACATGGTCGGACCTATATAACATATAATCTATATAAAAATACTATTCCAAAGTACGCCCCATCCCACTGACAACCATTTAAATTTTAAATCAGATAACCATAACAACTTTTAGTCAATTTGGGAAAAATGACGATTTTGCCCCTTGGCGGAAAATGACCATTTTGCCCCTGGGCCCCACATGGTCAACCCCAATGTATTATTATAATCTTAAGTTACACAAGTGACACATCTTATCTCTATTATTATCTTAAAAACATCCTATGAATTCCATTATTTACCTAATCACCCCTAAGTCGTACATAATTGCATTACTGCCCTAACCGTGGTTATAAACCCAAAACATGTCTAAATTATATCTTAGGCCCCAAAATTGCCTAACTACCCATTTATTTGCCTTCCACACCTTGAACTTCTCCTAACTTACATTTTAACCCCAAAACTCATTAATCTCAATCCTGAGCAAATTTATATCACATGTTTAATTATTTAACCCTCATAACTAATACTTATTCAATCTACACCCTTATATAATTATTCCTAACCCCATCCAGTGCATACTTACGTCTTATATAATATCTTCTCGCTAAACCCCTAACTTAATCATAATTACGCTTTAAACCCAATTCTTCTATATTAGCCCAATGTTCATACTAATATCAACTCGTAAACCCTTATCAAGCCTAATTAATGTTCTCAAGTCATTCTCCGTCCTTCACTTAGCCAATATTCTACACTCTGATAATCCATACTCATTTTCTTCCCAAACTCGATATAATTTCATTCTTAATCCATTTAATTTAAAATTGAACCTTATCCCAAATTAATCACCCTATGCCCACTTCCTAATCTACGTGTTCAACTCCTAATATCACCTCTAATTCCTTAGTTAAAAATCAACACAATGCCTAAACATGCTTCGACCCCTAATTGCTCGAACAATTCTTGCCTAAGTTCCATTCGAACCCCATCTTTAATCGAGCTCTACCCTCCATCGAACACAACATGAGCTCGACTCTACCCCAACCGAAACATGCCGACCTGTCCTCGCCTCCAACCTGTAACCGAACAGCCTGCACCATTCCTCAAGTCCTATACACTACCAACCTCCATTCATCGAGCCATCACCATTCTACCAAGCTCGAGTTCAATCCCTATGCACAACAATACCTCTACACATCGTTCATGCACGACTAAAGGCCGTACTAACCTCTAATGACAGTAATCTCGCTCACCAAACGCTCCACAACACATCGAATACGTTCAAACATTCACAAAATTTCAGCAACACACGAACGACCATACCCCCCCCCCCCAAATCGATTTCTACCCATCAATTTAAGCATGTTTTAAGGTGCTTAGACACCACAATATATACATTAATCCCCAAGGTGTTCATTCGATTCAAATTACAGCAAGAACGGACGAGATCGAGTGTGCATTAATCCCCAAGGTGTTCATACGATAACGAGGAGTTTTGTAGAAGCTGGTCTACTTGATTGTGCGAAAGTGTGCGTTGATTGGGTTTCAGCTTGTACTAATAGTGACTGTGAGTGTTTTGTAGAAGCTGGTCTACTAGACAAATTGGCTGATTATACCAGCCCAGTCTGATCCACTAACCTATCAGCTTAAAAGGCCGAACCTAAGCTAGGTTAGGAAGTCCACTAAACATCATCTATATAACACACCACCATCCATCAGATTAGGCCGATGGCTTAACTGTAATCGGTTGATTTGACCAAGTATGAGGTACCATTTAAATTCCCAGATTTTGATCTTTTGTCCATTGCCAATTTTCCATCTAATCCGCTTTTTCTGATGTCTCTAACAGATAGAAGACTCCTTCAGGCGTAGCTAGGGCTTTGGTCCAAAGTTGCGGTCCAACAGGTTCCGTTTGGGTAATATTTTGCTTGGTACATTCTTGCTAATGGACTGGACATATCTGATAGTATGCTCCATACTTTCTTACACAACAAAGCCTGGTTGAAGACATGCATATCCCGAAAGCCCAATCCACCACTAGCTTTAGCCTTTAGGTTTCATTAGACTATGAGCAATGGTTTTTTCTTTCAACACCTCCTTTTTCAATTCCCAACACTCCACCTCATCTTCTCTCTCTTCCACATAATAATTCAACACTCACTTCAACTTTTCACCTTACAATGGTTTTGTTTATAAAAGTTCAACACCCTATCCTACCACTTTTAATTTATATTTCTTATTTACTTTTAACAATTTATTTTTACAATTGGATAGTAATAACAATAATCGTTTAATTAAATAAAAGAAATTAACACTTAAATAATTTAATTTTTTTTATATTTTTAGAAGATAAACCTTATTTAAATAATATTTGTTATATTTTTTAATCTCATATTATGAAATAAAAGTTGTTATACTTGCAATGAAATAAACACGAGAAATGACAATATTAATTATTAAAACAACGAAACATAAGCAAAGCAAGGGGTACAACGAACGAAATTGAAATAAGCACACAACACAACAGACTTGACTAACTAAACATACAACAACACTTAAAACACACATGAAAACTTAAAGCTAATCTCTAACAATTTTATATAATTGCAATTAAAAATAATAAACAAAAAAGTAAGAGTTGATTCAAAATGACACTTGAATTTGAATGTTAAAATAGATATCATTTCACACAAAAAAATTGAAAAATTAAAAAATTTCAATACCCACACTAATTTTATATCATTTTTATATTAATTATATTTATACAATTACATAGTAATGATAATCTTTATGATTAAATAAATTAAAATATTTTCCCTATGCATTTTCCTTCTCCAAATCAAGATGTAGGGCTAACTTTTTGTATTGTTCAAGTGTTGAAATTTTTCAACACCCAAATTTTTCAACATGTCATATACCAACCATTGTAGATGTTTCAACAGTTGAAAATGGGATTTCAACACCCCATTGTACATAGCCTTAATGTATTAACTGAACTCCAATGTATTTTCTTGTTTTCATTGTCCGACACCCACTAGAAATTAGCAATAACTTCATGCAATTCCTGGCAAATCTGTATAGGTAATAGAAAACATTACATGGCATAGGTCGGTAAGGATTGTAACACATATGAGATAAAGACTTCTTTACCGGTTTTGGAAAGTAGTATAGGTTTCAAATTTGTTACAAGGTGCTTCATCTTGTCCACTAAGGATGAGAAAATTGCTTTTTTTTGAAGCACCTATATCAGATGGAAGGCCTAAGTACTTTCCATGGAAAGCAACCTTCGGAATTCCAAGAATGTTGGTGATTGCATTGCGAACATCAGTTGTTACATTAGGATTGAACCATATTGAGGACTTCTGGACACTAACTCCTTGTCCAGACCAGGCCTCATATTAGTGAAGAATATTCTTATAGCAACTCACTTCATCCACCGTAGCTTCCCCAAATAAAACAATATCATCAGCAAATAATAGGTGCGTTAAAGAATCCATAGAAGATCCCAATTTAATGTCCTTTATGTCACCTTTCATACATGCATCCTTAATCAAAGCAATCAGCCCCTCTGTACAAATTAAGAATAAGTAAGGTGAAAGCGCATCCCTTTGTTGTAATCCTCTCCTAGGTTTAATGAACCTATATCGCTCCCCATTAATAAGCACCGAATATGATGCCGAAGTAACATATAGCATAATGATAGTAACCCAATGATTGTTAAAACCCAGTTTCCCCAACAAAGCTTCTAAGAATGACCATTCTATGCGATCGTATATGCCTTAAGCATATCCAATTTTATAGACATTAAGCCCTTCGACCCCTTCTTCTTGTTTTTGAGAAAATGATGTGCCTCATAAGCTTGAAGAACATCGTAAGTGATGATCTCTGAGGAACAAAAGTACTTTGAGAATCTGAATTGAGTCATATTCACCGGTGATGGAATTTTAGGAATAAGAGTGATTACAGTAAAATTAGCTTTCTTAACAGAATGCCACTATGTAAAAAATTTAAAGTCATATCACTGATATCCTGTCCCACAGTCTCCCAGTTATTTTGACAAAAGGTAGCCGACATACCGTCTGGCCCCGGTGATTTAAGGCCATTCATTGAGAAAATGGCCTTCTTGACATCCTCCGTAGTAAAAGGAACACTTAATAAATCATTGGAAAATGAAGGAATAATTAAATGCCCTAAGAGAGGTGTTAGCCCACCACATTCTGAAAAAAACAAGGTCTGATAAAAATAGATAGCAAGAATCTTAATCTCTTTAATATCTGAGAGCGAAAGTCCTTGATCATCTTGTAGGCTTGTAATAAGATTTTGCTTCCCCCTCTAAACTCATATTGCATGAAAATAGCCTGTATTTCTGTCTCCTTTGAGGTGCCACTTAGCCTTAGCCCTTTGAGCCCTAAAAAGATCATTGGTGGCTTGAAACTTGTCGATCTCATGAATTAGGTTCATCGCCTGAATTTTGGTTGAATCGGTAATTATGCCCTGCTGAATAATATCTAATTCATTCTGTTTGGCTTCAATTTTTTGTTGAACATTGCCCAATTCTCCATTGTAGGAGACCCACCCGGCATTTACGAATGGTCTGGAAAACTGATTCCCAGGGTCTGTTGTTCCAGCCGGAACCCAAGTATCTCTGATAACTTGACGACTCCCTTCATACAACATACAACTCACTACAAATCTGAATCGTCTCTTAGCCCTCCGTTGCCCATCACGTCGATTTCCCAAGCAAAACGATAGGGGTAAATGATCCGAATGATAAGTTGAGCCGTATGTAAGAGTCGCCTCTGGGGAAAGTGACGCCATGTATCATTCATCAGAGCTTTGTCCAATCTTTCTCTAGTGGAATAAGGGGATATAAAATTGTTACACCATGTGAATGGATAACCATTATAGCGCATATCAATTAATCCATAATCTTGCACCACATTATTAAACAATCGAATTTGCCAAGGAGGACGTGACCTTCTACCCGAGGCATGTTCATGAGTAGCCAACACTTCATTGAACTCTCCTATATAAATAGTGGGCAATTGAGACAAACCATCTAAATGTCGAAGCAATTGCCATGATAGTTTGTGCTCGGAGACCTCATGATACCCATAAAAACCAATAACTCTCCATGCATGTACATCATACTCATCAATTACCACTTCTATATGATACGAGGAATACGATTTAATATAACATTTGCAGATCTAGACCATTATAAACCTAATACTCCCTATCTACCAGAGGCTTCTACATCTAAATTATTAAAAAGCTTAACTTTCCTACTTATTTTTTTCCACTCATTTTTCCATAATTTTGTTTCAATAAGAAATACAATACTAGGCTTCTAAGAATGTACTAGACTAGTAAGAGAACGAACTGTCTGAGGATGTCTAAGTCCCATTTTTTCAACTTAACAGATTCATGGTGATCGGCGGGACTGCTGAGAAGTCTCTACTGTTGAATTAGTTGGAGAAGAAGTGTCCAATCCAGAAACGGAAAGAGACATCTTCTTAGTTACAGAGGTAGTAGCCTGATCATCCACAAATGGATAGGGACGTTTCTTGACTTTGGGCATATGTACAATAGACTTCTGCTCAGGAACGGGAACACTTGTTGAACGAAACTTGAAGAATTTTAAGGCTGCTTCAGTGTCTGGCACAATTGCACTCGGAGTTGAAGAAATATCAGCATGTATATCCGAGTTGCTGGTTTCAAGTGGTAATGGTTCTGATTCATGTACTAAATCTTGGTCCAAGAAAACCGACTCCTTAAAAGTAAGAGCAGTTACGGGTGTGGAGGTTGTCACCGTCGCATCCAGAGATTGCTGATCTGGTGTCTCTTCGTCCATTGTCCCTTTTGTTTGTGGTTGTGTTTTTGCCATGTGATGTGAACCACCCCAAGAGCAATAAAGTGTATCCCATGATCCCGAAGCAGAACGAAATCTATCCAGGATTTTTCGGGTTCGGCTTTGATCCACATACCATAGGCAATGTCGTTCTTTATGTATGTATCAGGATTTAGCGTGGGACATTGACGAACTAGATGTCCAAGAAGACCACATTTAAACACAAATGGGGTAGCTTTTCATACGCCAAATATCCAGCAAGGACTTCTTTTCCATTCTTAAGTTGATGATTTGTAGTTTAAATCGAAGACGAAAGAATTTTCGTCCAGATCTATCTGTTGGTAATGCAACCTTGTCATAAACAGAAAAGAAATTACCAACTTTGCATCCCACATCACGAGTTAAGAATTCGCCCGGCAACTTACTAATCCGAACCCAGAAAGTACAAGAATCGGAGGGCAAAGTTAAGGGGTCTAAACCACCTGTCCAATCTGCTATAATAAGCAAATTATTACTGTCACACCATGGTTGTTGTCCAATAATTCGCTTCTTATCATTTGCAGTTCGGAAGAAAACCTGAAGGATAGCGTCTGAAACACGAGATAACCGAATTTCATTGCCATTACACGCCTTTGACATAGTTTTGTAGAAACCTTGAAGGTTGACCAAACTTTTTTGTAAGCAATGAACACAAATATACACACTTGTCAGTAAATGTGTTAAACGAACCGGGCCGGACGGTCCGGGGCCGTTAAAGAAGGGCCAGGACCGGCACGAAGCCCGCAAAGGCCCGTTCATCCTTACCGGACCGGACCGGCCCAGCCCCTTAAGGATTCCCAGGCCCCTATCCGGCCCCTTAAGACAGCGGGCCTGGTGGGCCCAAACGGTATACTGTATCGGCCCACACGGTATACCATAGACCTCTTGCAAACACAAGGAACACCTTAACCATTGTGCCAAGACCTCATTTGTGTTGTTTGTGCATTGGTATTAATAAAATCATTATGTTATGGAATATCTATCATTATACTACAACTTCAATTATAATTAATTAAGTTTTAGTATTAATAAAGAGCTATATTCATCATTATATTACAAATTAGTTAGACAAATGTATTTTTTTCATTATATTATTAAAGTTGTTTAATGTTAAAATTTTCTTTACAAGATATTGTTTAATGTTAATTATATTACAAAAGAAAATAAATATTCGTTAATATACATAGTTTAATTTGTAATGTGTTCATAAAGTAATACATAGTGTGATTCGATTTAAATCACAAGTATTGTATAGTATTATTTAAGTGTATACAAAATGCATTAGTATATAGTAACACATCTTGTATTTTTAATAATATCTAACATTAAATAATATTTATAAGCATATCAAAAAATAATGTGTTATACTATTAAATAATATGTAATGTAACACTAATCTACGTTTATTATTTTAAAGAATAATATATTGATGCATCTTATGATTTTATTTAGATAGTAAATAATATTATTAATTATAACATAAAACATAACAAGTAATCATGTTGGCACAATGGTAAGTACATATATGCTCTCTTTGGCAACTAAGGTTCAACCCCCACTAGCATTACTTTATTTTTCATAAAAACAACTATAAGATTATATTGTATATGGTATACCGCGTATTTTATACGGTATACTGTGTACACCGGGCCTAAGGGGCCTAGGGTCCGGGCCGGGCTTAAGGCCTAACCCATAGGCCCGTATTCGGCCCCTCAAAGATGCGGGCTAGGGCCGGGCCAGGGGCCTGAGGGTGGATAACGGGCTGGGGTCGGAGGGCCCGGCTAGACCCGGTTCGTTTGCCATGTCTACTTGTTAGCGCAATCTGCAAGCCCATCCGCTAAATCTTGTTCCACTATTTCTATTGGAGTATTTTCTAATTCCAAAATATTGCATTTCAGAAGATCACGAACAATATCGTTACCATAAGAATTGATAAAAGAAGAAAGCCTAGAATAAATTCAGAGATGATTAGATCAAAGATGAACTTTTCTAGAGAGATTTGTCTAGCGAGAGAATTCTGTCTAGAGAAAGCCTAGAATACACTTTCGGCTTGTATTTTTGAATTGATAAAATATTTGAGCCCTTGTCGTGAATTTTCAACTCTGATTTTCTACTTTTTTAACACACACCCTTGCTACTTTGGCAATGTTAATTAGTGTTAAGATGCACAATCCACATCGGAAGGCGATGAACTCCCGGGTCAACATATAAGATCTTGGGCTACTCCCTTTGTTGCCAATTGGTTTTCGAGTGGAACCATAGACTCTTAAAATGATATCAGAGCTCTGGCCACTTTCATTAAATTGTGCATATTGATGTGATAATAAAAAAGGATCGACACCCTCACTCGCATCTAGCTGAATAACCGCCTTGCCTAGGACTTGCTCTAGTTGACGATCAACACCCTCCTGCTCCTGGAGATCAGAGCTCGGGCCACTTTCATTACATTGTGCAGATTGATGTGATAATAAATGAGGATCGACACCCTCACTCGTATTTAAGCCTTGGAAAGAAGCAACCTCAATAAACTGTAAGGTATCAGAGGCCTGGCCAGGTTCATCACATTGTGCAGATTGATGTGGTGATGAATGACGATCATCGCCACCCTCTGGTTTTGCCAGCTCACCACCATCATTCTCAATATGAGTGATATCAGTCACACCACCATCAGTAATATCAGTAGCACTACCTCCTCCTTCTTTTGTATTTGAGCTGCTCAACAACATTCTCCACATGCTGTGGTGGCAAGCATATGGACATATTCCAAAGATAATTCCGAACAAAATTTGAATGGACGCAGTAAAGCAAATTGCTTGTCCCAGCAAGGCTAAATATGGGCTCCATGCAGCCAATACCAAGATGGACTACATATAGCGCACTCCTTTTCTGGTTAGCCAGTAATAACAGACCAAATTGGGGGGTTATCAACAACTGGTTGAAGAATGCATCTCTAGGAAACATTGAACTTTCCAGCGAAAGAATATGAGTACATTTCCATTTCACATCAAATCTTTCTTCTGCTGACCATAACTTCACTTCCCGATTGAATGGACCCCTAGTGATAAGCATATGGGCAACATCACCCACAGACACAAAATTGACATAATTGACTTGATGACCTTCATGTGGGATGAATTATGTAATGGGCAGCAACTTTCCGTCTTCCCAAAACTTTAACATGCCATCAGCTAAAGCTATCACAAAGCGATTTGTTATCCACGGGCACATAGACAGACAAGTTATTTCCTCGTCGTGGTCCCCAAAAAGTGTGACGTCGTCTACCAATTTTCGGATATAACAAACTAGGTGTTGTCCATCAGAGAAGTTTTCACTAACAACTGACATGTTAATCGTCAAGACTTGGATTCCAATGCCAACAAAAATGACATCATGTTGATGCCCATGCCAACAGACACGGGACAGATTTCTTATGTCCTTCAAATTTGATAGCTACAACAACTCTAGAAGTAATAACATCTCACACATACACGAGTGCATCTACACTCGCACAGGCCAGCAAGTGTCCATCATGAGCAAATACCATAAATGTGACCATCTTAGAAAATCCTCGGAGAAAGGTTCTACGATCCCTATCAATAGTATTAACGACAATAGCATCGCGATGCAACCCATAATCTATATGTGTATCATTGACAGAAATCTGACGTCCAAAAATGAGGTCAGTATTAAAAGGATGATAAATTAAAAATTCTAAAAGTTTCATACGAAACATCCGGAAAGTTTCAAGTTTTGAAATTATGGAAATGAAATATTTATATAATTCCGAAATCAATATTTTGTTCGCAGAAATAAGATTAAGTTTTTAATTTTTTTTAGAACTATTGGAACTACCTATTTTTCTTAAAGCTTATATATTGAGTTGATACTAATTAATTCATAAGTCTTTGAAAATAAATATATACATATATAATATATAGCTCACACTTTTAACATGTTAGATTATTATAATTGTCTATTAGTTTTTTAGATTTGTCTTTTATATATTCTTACAAATAATATTAAATTATGTAAATATTCTACATACAATTTTAATCATTTGTTAACATCTTATTTCAATCTTTTATATATCATAGATTTCAAAATATTTTATCATTTTTAGTTTAGCTCGTATATATATAATATTTATGTTTCTTCGAATTTATTTTAACATGGATTATAACTTATCTTGATTTTTTAATTTTTTACATTGTTTCTTAAATGTTTCTATAACATTTACTAAATGTTTCTTAATTTTATAATTTCGAAACTATGATCGAAAAAAAAAATTTGTACCATGGGTGTAACTTTTGAGGGAGCCAGGGAGGGAGGCGGTTAGTGTTGGAATATCCCGGGGTTGCAAGACACAATGAACTACGATAGTTCATATGTCTAGAAAACCCTAATTCGTTGATCGTTAGAACTTACACAATAGAACTAGTTCATAGAAGTATATGTTTAAAGATAGTGTGAATATGCTACAACTAACATAATAAAGAGTGTGGCTACAAAGATATACCTTTGAAGCGTGAGCGGAAGCGATATGATCTTCAAGTGCTTATCCCCACACCTTGCTCCTTGCTTTCTTCTTGAAGAAATTTCTATCACCAAGGTGATATGGAACTACTATGAAATAGTCCACACCAATACCTTAGATAGCAATAAGACACACTTGGACTAGTGTGTGTTATTGATGAGTGTGTAGTCTAACTACTATAGCAAACTATAGAACAATTTCTATACTCTAACACTTAGAGTTTTGCTAAAGGGTTTGAAGATGAAGTGTGTGTGTTTGTTTTTTGTTCTCTAACAAGAGTTGTGTGATACTTAGCTTCATCCTCTACAGAATGGATGATGAAACACATTATACACTAAACAAACACATTAACCATCCATATGGTTAATGCCTCTTGGTCCATGGAAGATTCTCTTACAAGAGTTCTTCCCAAGACTTACAAAGCCTTCCCAAGGCATAAAGTAGCCACCAAGATGTCAACCATTCATGATGATGGAATTAATTAATCTTAATTAATTAATTAAATCATATCTTATTTAATTAATTCATTAATTAATTAAATCATTTCAATAAATGATAATATATATATATCTCACATATATATATACATAAACCCCAAATGGTGTGTCCGGAACCAATTCCGGGCGCACCATCGGTTCGGTCGGGACACGATCTCGATCGAACCGAAATTCATCAATATGGATCAAATCCCTTATTCACTTTCGGGTCACTACTCGAAAGTATCTTCGGTAATTGTTACGTGTGTGACCTCATAGCCCGAGTAACAAAGGCATCGGGATTCAACGTATAAGACCGTATACACGAATCCCGAAGATCATCGTGAGAGCCTAGTCTGCCATTCGATGACCCCCGGCATTATCTCGGGTGAGACTACTGATAGTTCAGATAACTATCGGTTGTTGAACCGTATATATAGATGATATAGTTCACGGGCACTAATTGAGGAAATTGACACATCAATTTCCAACAGTTAGGCGGGCTCTGTTTTATTGAATGGCTTATGTAGTGGTGTGACTTGTGAGTTGTGAGGGAGCGAGGGAGGTGGGCTTTGTTTTAGGAATTAGTGGTGCATTTGGATTGGGTGGATCCAGGTAAGGATAAACAATTAAAATTAACCTATGTTAGGGGAATGCAGGTGAATGTATGCGAAGCTATTATAATTCCTGGTTGGATAACATTACCATTCACTAGCTGAAATAATATAATTAATATGGACCATTCGTGATTGGTTACAAATAACATTAGACCAAATAACATTGTAAGAGATATAGTGATAGTGTAAATGAATCATTTTCAATAGGGACGTTCTCCAATATAATTCCCCGGGGGATAATAGTTGCATGTAACAAAGTAATAACCATTTTGGCATTGAACTCTAGCACAACCAACTTGAGTAGAATCTCTCCACACAACTTGTGTATAATGCAAGCACTCTCCACCAACACATGAATTTGAGTGATAATTATAGAGTGGTTTTTCCCCAACCCACAAATCTCCTGCATCCACTGCACTGAATTCTCCCGACCCATAAGCGATATTCTCGCCATACGGTCCTCCTTCAGAATGCTCTAATTTGCAATTCGCCGATCTTATGTTCGCATAATTTTGTGCATAGGCCGCAACTGTGTTGTTCCAAATAATAGGTTGCACCCCGACTTCGGCGCGTGCCTTGTTGTGAAGGTTGACGTAGTCTTTGGGGGAATTTTGAGCGTTTGTGATATGAAACATCATGAAACCAACAAGAACGGCCATGCTTAGAAGTGAATCCTTCTTTAACAAAGCCATTTTTGTTAGTTCTATATAGTTTGATATATATGTATTTTTTTGATGTTTAATCATATAAAAGGTTTTGGTATAAATAGGCAAATATATGCCTTAAATATAGCGGTAAGTTTGACAAATTTGTCGACATATGCGAATTATTAGGGTCATATTTGTTTAATTTATTTGATTGATGGTATTATATTACAAATTGAATAAGGATGATGAATATGTGAGTATATATTACGTGGTAATGGAATAATGTGATTGAGTTATTCAATGGTGTACGTAATTTTCTGCAATTACATGTGAATATGAAGGGGTTACTTGGGATGAGAGTTTGTGGTGGGTGGGGCTGGGGTGAGGTGAAAGGTTGAAAATGATATTTTATATAAGGCTTTTCTAGGTCCCTAAACTAATTAAAAATTCTCAAATCAGTCCTTGGTGTCATTTTTTGGGTACAGGGGCCTATTTGGAAAAAAAAGATCACCAAGAGCTGATTTGGGAATTTTTAATTACTTCAGGGGCCTAGATGAAAAAAGTCTTTATTTAACAAATAAAAATTAATTATTAAAAGCTAATATATAATTATTATTTTAAGAGTTTGGCACCTTAGCTTCTACAAATTTTCTCTTCAAAAAGTCAATATTTTTAATGTGACTAATTTGCCCTTGGGTTACGCCCTATTTACAAATCAAATATGAATTAACAGCTAAAAATCCTCATATTGAAAAGTTTAGGTGCCAAAATTGCAATTTAAGTGCCTATTTGAAATCTTGGAAATTTCATGTGGTTATTTGAAATAATTTCGGATGTTCATGTGCCTAGATGAAAAAATTTAATAATAAATGGTAAATGTTCCTGACCATCACTCATGTTTCACTCCATTTATCATTCACTCACTTGTTTTTAACATTTTCACATTCATTGACTCGTCTTCTTAATATAGTTTCATCCACTTATTCCGTTAAGTTTTCTGCTGAGTCTACAGATAGTCAAATTAATAGACTAATTGGATAAGACCATAACTAGAAGATGACTGAGTCAATAGGATCATCTCAAACACAAATGAGTAAATAGTGAATAGAGTGGAAGATGAGTGATACCCATGTTCATTTGCCATATATATATTCCTCAATTACATTCGCCTTGGAGAATTAGTAGTTTTAAAAAATTTGATAGTTTTCAACAATTAAAATCTAAGAACATTTTTCAACAGAAAATTCTAACTAATAGACAATTAAAAACGGGGTTTTAACCCAAGATCTCGCAGTGAATATATTTTCTCTTTTTGCAGAAGCGGGAAGGTTCAAGAATTATCAAGTTATAATGTGTTAGAAGTACCAGAATGTGGAGAACAACCCGTGCAGTAAATAGATCCTAACGAAAATTGTTGCACTTTAGTGCAAGAATTTTCTTCTCATTGTAAATGTTTATTTTTAGTACAAGATGCTTACTCTCTGGCAATAGAAAAGAGAATTAGGTGGAGTCAAGTATGTAATTTTAAATTTTCTAATTGCACGTTTAATAGATTATATCATTAAAGAGAATTCTTGTAGTTGTGTTTCTATTTATAAGTTGTGGATTGTATCGGAACAAAATTTGTTTTGTTTTGGCAAAGTATTTTTTTTTTTGGATAAATAGTACTAGCAAATATATTGATACTAACCAAGTAGGTAACAAAGTAATTTCGTTGATGGTAAAAATATCGAAACGTAAAAAATTATACATAATAAATATAAAGAGACCGGCGAACTATTCCAAAACACATAAAAAATTGAAAACTTTTGCGAAAGAACTAGTCTAGGATCAGGGACGAAACCATGATGAAATTTAAGGGGGTCATAATTTAAAATAATTAAATAAAGGGGGCACAATTTAAAAATGAGAAGGCAAAATAATAGAAGAAGAAGAAGAATAAAATACAAAAAAACGCAACCCTGGTCTCCCTTGTGAAAACAAGGAGACTATGCCAACTGCTCCAACTTATTTATTTGTTTAAGTATACTTCTTATATTATATCTATTAATTTTAGAAAACTAGGACGGGGCACTACCCCTGGTTCCGTCACTGTCTAGGATGTTTATCATGTAATGATGAGAAAACTGCCGAAATAGTCTCCGATAGTGGGATCGAATTGTACTTTAGCCCTCCATAGTTACACGGTTGCATTTTAGTCCCCGAAAGTGGCCAAAAGGTTGCACTTTAGTCCCCAGGTCATGTTTTCCAATAAAGTTGGGGTCAAAACACAATTTTTAACAATTATGGGGCAAAACACGATTTTTTATGGTTGTTTTCCAATAAAGTCTACAATTATGGGTTAGCTAATGGACAAACTATCATATAATGGTTGCCGAAATAGTCCCCGATAGTGGGACCGAATTGTTAAAAATCATGTTTTGACTCCATAATTATAAAAAATGATGTTTTGACCCCAACTTTATTGGAATGGGGACTAAAGTGCAACCTTTTGGCCACTTTCGAAGACTAAAATGCAACCGTGTAACTATTTGGGGTTAAAGTGCAATTCGATCCCACTATCGGGGACTATTTCAACAATTTTCTCTGTAATGCTAATATAATATGTCAAATGATCCTTCGGAAACTTTCCTTAGATAGGAGTCTACGTAAGAATGTCCAAATAGCTATGCCAAATACTTTATCTATTTCACTATACTTGATTGTTTGAATAAAAAAACATTTTATTAAGGAAAGGGAAAAGTTTACTAAGATCTCCTCAAAATTAAAGTAAAAGGTTTTCTGAACTACTATTACTTTATTGAAGGGGTAAAAATGAGAAAATAGCCTTAAAGTTGCATTGAAACTATAAACAATCAAGTATTTTGAAAAGTTAAAAAATTTGTGAACAATCAAGTATAGTAAAACAGAGAGAATCTATACTATATATAAAGTGGGAAGACCTCTAATTGTTGGTGAAGCCTAAATGATCATTGAGTTATGCCACGTGTTATATGGTGGTTTTTTAAAAGATTAAAACACAAAAAAGAATGAAACTACCACTATCATATGTCACTTGTCAAATTTTAATAACTAACTCAAAAATAATTATCTATGATTTTGATTAGAGTTATAATTAATCTATATATATACTATTTGTAATGTTTAAGGCCTATAATTTTTATTGTAATTTTAAATATAAAGAAAATAATTATTATTAAAATAACATAAATCTTTCGCACAGACAAGACTGTGCTAAAACAACTAGTAGTATTTAATTGTTGAAAACTAACAAATTTGTTAAAATTACTAATCGAACTTAACATTGTATAAGCGATTGGATTTAATAAACTATCAATAATTTTTGAATGGGGAATGTACACAATTGTACTTTTTATTCATGCTTACTAATTTTCTTTTGTAAATCCATTGATATTTGATGATTATAACCTATTGAATATAAGCATGAAATGGTCACTCAAAGTTAAGGTTAATTACTGGAATGATCCCAGTAAATGGAGGTTTGGTGTGGTCTGATCTTCGAAAGTGGTACTGTTGCGGATATGGTCCATAAAAGTGTGTATAACAGTGTATTTTGGTCCCTAACCCGTAACATTGACGGTTTTCGCCGTGAATAACGAAGTTTTGGGGCAAAAATGAAACTTTTAAGAAGTTGGTTACCTTAATGAAACTTGGGGGACAAAATGATTAAATAACCCCCGATATTTTGATACACTTTTTTTTTTTTTTTTCATTTTTCAATCTTTTTTTTGAAATCTTTTCGATTGTTTTTCCTAGTAAAAAAAGTTCGATTTTGGTAGTTGTTTTAGCAAAAAGTTTCTGCTTTTGGCAAATATGTTAGAATTGAAAAAAGTTCGGTTTTTATACTTTTTTGTCAAACAACAATCAAAATAAAAAATCGAACATTTTTTCCAAAACCAAAAGTTTTCTCTAAAACAACTACCAAAATCGAACTCTTTTTATGAGGGAAAAAAATTGAAAAAAAATCGAAAAAAGTGTATCAAAATATTGGGGGAAGGGGTAATTAGTCATTTTGCCCCTCCAAGTTTCATTAAGGTAACCAACTTCTCAAAAGTTTCATTTTTGCCCCAAAATTTCACTATTCATGCCGAAAACCGTCAATATTAATGGATGAGGGACCAAACTGCATTATTATACACACTTTCAGGGACCATTTCCGCAACAATGCCACTTTCGAGAATCAAACTGCACCAAACCCCCACAACCGGTGTAATTGAATCCTGCCATTTTGGGGTCCCTTAATAACGCAAATTTCAAACGGGATTTATTTACAGATAAATTAAACATAAAACTTCAAAATTAGATATGATGCTTTCTTTACGGTTGGTTTGATGCAAACTCAATACTAATAACATTGTTGATCTTTATAAAACAAATATATCTAAAACTTTATTATTAAGACTAAATAATGTTTATTGATTTTTATATACAAATATAATACTTTTTGTTTAAAGGAATGAAGTTATACCAAAATGATATTAATAGACATTTTTTTAAAATGAGAGTAAATGTAGATTGTAAATGTATCGTTAAATATTATTTTATCTATTTGGTGATTTTTATATACAAATGTAATATGTGTGCGTGGCAAAGTACGTGTGCAACTTATGTAACATGCGTGCATCTCATATGCAAATTACGCCGCATCTTGCAATTAAGTGAATGCTAATATATTAAGGATGAAGTAAAAGGTCATAGATTATGTTGCTACACTTGTATCTGCTAGTTGCACTTGTTCATTTATAAGCAATTTTTTGTTGTTAAAATTTGAGTGGATTGCATATGTGTTTGTTATTTCAAAACTTATAGGGATAAAGAATGTAGTATTACCTAAACAGGATGGTTGTTATATTTATATTTTGGATAAAAATATCAACCATCACCTATGTTTCACTTTTTTCACTATTCACTCATTTATGTTTTATATGGTTTCATTCACTCACTCGTCATTCAAAAAAAAGTTCCAATTGCTTAGTGGCATAATTATAATTTTATTCCTTTTTATGGCAAACTAGTAATTTCACATATATTTTGTTATATATAAAATTTTGAAATGACTATTTTCCCCACCTTAAAAACTCTACCACGTTTACAAATAGGGGCATAATCATAATTTTATTCCTTTTTGGTTTTTGTTTTTAGAAAAAATATATGTAAATGACTATTTTGCCCTTCCAAAAGTAAACGGGAGACAAAAATAGTTGACTACCCACCATTGATTGACCAGAATAGTTGACGGAACAACCACTTGAAATCGTTTTTGAAAGATGAGTGAGTGAATGGGATCATATGAAACATGAATGAGTGAATGGTGAATTGAGTGAAACATGAGTAATTAATGACACCAAAGATTGCTGAAAGTATCTAATATTTCCAGGTCGATCACCTTCATTTTATATGGACCATGTTACATCACTCAACTGCATTTTTTTGGGAAAACTTGGTCACTAGGCCGTTTTGAAAGATTTTGGGCGCATTTTGTAAGTTTTTAGCAAGGGTAATTTTGTCCATTCATATTTATAGACATTTAATCCTCGTATTTTTAATTTTTTTCTTTTTTTTAAAACTTTTTTATCTATTTTAAACTTTGTTTCTTTTTTTAATTTTTTTTTTCGTTTTTTAAAAAAAATTTGTTTTGGTTTTTTGTAATTTTTTCTTCTTTATAATTTTTTAAAAAAAAAATAAAAAGAAATTTTTTTAAAAAAATAAGAAAAAATGAAAACAAAAATCTTTAAAAAAATGAATTTTTTGAAAAAAAAAAGAAATTTAAAAAAACGTAAAGAAAAATTATAAAAAATATGATGATTAAATATCTATAAATATGAACGGACAAAATTAACCTCGTTAAAAACTTACAAAATGCATTCAAAATCTTTCAAAACGGACCAATGACCAAGTTTTCTAAAAATAATGCAGTTGAGTGATCTAACATAGTCCATTTACAATGAGGGTGATCCACCTGAAAATATTAGCTACTTTCACTGATCTTTGGTACCATTATCCCTTTTTTTTTCTTGATGATATTTATGTTTTGCTAATATTTTTCTTATATATTAAATGTACAAAAAAATTAATATAAACAAAGTATAAATTCAATTCAATCATTTGTAATTATAGAATATTGTTTTTAAGTTATTAATTATATTTTTTCAGCTCTAGTAAGGTAATTGTATCCAAATATAAATTAATAATTTACCTATATTCACTTGCAATTTCATAACGAAAATTAAATTCACCCCAATCCAAACACATCGTAAAATTTAAGTAACAAATAATTCCTCTCGAGACATCCTCGTCCACATTCACAAAATGCTACTCTGCACCAAACTAGGATAATGCTCCCGCTTCTGCTTATTTCGCTAATAAATTCTGCATTTTTCGACATGATATTCAACAAAATTAACCAAAAGTCCTAGTCTCATCATACTTTTTTCAGCTTCGTCTGATGAATTTTACCTTTTGAACTCGTTTTTGTTGTAAAAATGGAAAATTTGAATCTTGTCACCACCAGAAACTCTATATTTGTTTGTGGTTTTCGGGTACCCTTTTCGATTTTGAGTCCAAGGAGACCAAGAAGTGTAGCATTTGGTAGAAAACAGAGGAGTTTTAGAGTTTGTGCATCAAAAGATGAGGCTGTATTTGACCAATGGGACCAAATGGAGCTCAAGTTTGGTAGAATGATTGGTGAAGACCCTAAACTCACTCTCGCCAAGGTTTGGTTTTTATTCTTACAGATACTGTTTTAGCTTTAATGGGTTTTGTTTGCTTGTCTTTTTTTTTTTTTGCTAATTTATGTGATTCTTGATATACCTGAATTTCATTTGCTTGTTAAAGTATATGGGGGGTGGGGGGGAGGGGGGGTTAGTTTTGATATCTATATAATAAATCATGATGGATCATCACACTAGCTAGTGCCTATGCATCTTATTTGTTGTGATGTAGTAGGTAGTGGTTGCACCGGAGTCTTGGGTCGACCGGAAACACAGCCTACCTGTTGTCGCAGGGGCAAGGCTGCATACTGTCCGACCTCCCCTTATCTTGCTTAGGCAGAAGCCTCTTCTTCAACGACATTGGGGCATAGTTTTTGTGTAAAATAATGTTGTAGTAACATTCTCCGTGATTTGGGATAACTCCTAAGTAGATCAGCTTGATTTTGATATAATCTTTTTGAACCTGGGTTACTAATGTAATCTGATTTTCTCTTGGAAATTAGATTCCTTGATTAAGTTCTTGATGTCACTGTATTGACATTAGCAGCTTACTTTCACCTTAAATTTGTGTGGAGTTCGGTTCGTCCTGCTTTTAGCTTGCACCTTGTTGAGACTTGAGACATCATTAAATTCTAATCACATACCATCTTCGGGTGGGAAAAAGTTATAGCTTTATGTTATCTTTTATAAATTGTTACTGGAGTGCTTTCTATTTATTCTGCTGAACTACACACTTTCTTATCATTTGTGAAAAGAAACTACGTTGATCAACAAATTTTGTTTGTAATGGCTACCTTACTAATAACACCTAATGGGATTGTGGAAGTTTTCCCGATTTCTCATTTTATTGTTTTTTGGTTTAGAACAGATAAAGGGTCGAAAGTTGAATCCTGATATGAGCTACTTGGAGATTGAGAAAACTTATGGTAAAAAGGTGAATGATATAGAGGAGGTACCATTCGATGTCAATGATAAAAGGTCTTCCCAATCATCAAATGGATTGAACTTGGTTAGGCCTGTACTTAAGAAGGGAGTTAAGTTTGAAGTTGATAACAAACCAAAAGAACTGGGTTCGAAGAGGGAGAATAAACCAGCTAACAAGAGTGGTAATTATGGTAAAGCTAGTGTTCCCAACGTAATATTACGGAAACCAACCGTCTTTCAGGATGATGCTGTTGTTGAAGACAGATTCTCAAGGTTAAGAATGCAACCAAATCTTTCTCTAACTATGGGGAGAGGACTCCAGAAAGAACGGTTTACTGATATTACGTTGCTGAAAAGACCCGAGCTAATAATCAAGCCTGATCATGTGGAAGATACTAGTCAATTTGGTGATGCCCCTACTGGAGTTGATGAAATTGAAGAAAATAACATGAAAGGAACTCCTGTTTCTAATGAAACGAACATCGAGCAGACACTCCTAAGAAAACCCAAATCAAGTAGTGAAGCGAACATCAAGCTGACAATCAAGCCTGATCATGTGGACGATACTAGTCAATTTGGTGATGCCCCTACTGGAATTGATGAAATTGCAGAAGATACCATGAAAGGAACTCCCGTTCCTAATGAAACGAACATCGAACTGACACTCCTAAGAAAACCCAAATCAAGTAGTGACGAAGTAGTAGAGCATACTGAGGATAATTCCATGAATGTCACCCTGGATGGTACTATTATCGACACTACTGATTCACTAAGTGATGCAAGGAGTGACGGTGAACCTCCGAGTGAAGTTAAGGAAGAGGGTGTTGCGAGGGGAAATGACTTAGCAAAAGGTAACAAATTTTGCTTATGGTGAAATTTTGAATGTGTCGTTTTCCAACAAAAAACTTCATACTCCACCAATGAAGCTGATTGTAATAACATTTTATTATTATTTTCTAAGGAGTACAGTCAAATAACATGCAATACAATCAAGAATCTTCAAACTCAAATATGCCATCCACGGCCATTGGATCAAATCCTGGCATAGCTACTGATGCTGCATTGCTTGGGAAACCAAAAAGGTGCCGGTCATTCACATTTTTTTTCTTCTAATTTCTCATTGCTAATACTGTTCTAAGTACATTTATTTATAGATTTGACCAACCTGTTAGAGAAGCACCATATAATTCCAGAGAAGAAAAGATACCCATGACTGTCGAAAGTCATGTGAATCCAGTAGAACTTGCGAACTTTCTTGCTACATCTCCTGTGAAGGTTGGAATTTTGTGGATTTCTTAGAACTTTCTGTTGTTAGGACTTCTTATGTGAAGCCTGAGTGTTGTCACTTGTCACTATTTAGGAATACGAGGATGGTGACTGGACCAGGGTTGAAGATCTTGCTAAGACAGGAGGGAGAGAAGAAGTTGAACTAATTAGTTCCAGCACCAGAGGGTTTGTCGTAAGTCCATCTATTTATTTTTAGCGTTCTTTCAATTGAGTGATCTTTCTGGAAGTTTTAGATTAAGATTTGTGCACATCTGTTCTTGGATAATTTGACATGTTCTATGTTTTGTTCAAAACACTGCAGGTATCTGTTGGTTCTTTGGTAGGGTTTCTTCCATACCGAAATCTTTCTGCCAAATGGAAGTTTTTGGCATTCGAGTCATGGATGAGAAGTAAAGGCTTAGACCCAACTATGTACAGGAAAAATTTAAGTGTAATTGGAAGCATTGAATCGACTAGCCAGAATATTAATCCTGAATCAAGTCGAAATGAGTCAATCAATATTAGAGCCGAGAAAACTATTTCCCCAGATATGGAACTTGAAGAACTTCTTAAGATTTACGAACAAGAAAAGCTCAAATTCCTCTCATCCTTTATTGGTCAGGTTGGATTAGACGAATTAGTTACCACAGCAAAATCCATTTTAATACATAGCATGACTAACGTTACATCTGAACAATATTTTTGCAGAGAGTTAAGGTAAATGTGGTTGTGGCTGACAGAAAAACTAGGAAGCTAATATTTTCCGTAAGGCCAAAAGAAAAGGAAGAATTGGTTAACAAAAAGAGAAGTCTAATGGTTAGAATATTCATCTCTGTCCCTATCATACTATTTATTTCGAGCATTTCCTTTCTCATGAGATAGATATTGTGGTTCAAATGGCTTCTTGTTTTTCCTTCAGGCTAGACTTAGTGTCGGAGATGTGGTTAAGTGTCAGATAAAAAAGATAACTTATTTCGGTGTCTTTGTCGAGGTACAATTCCAGATTATTATGCGTCTTTCTCGATTATACAGATTTTCCATTAGTCCGTTAGTGCAAGTTGAAAAAATACATATTTATCTCTATATAATAGGTTGAAGGTGTGCCTGCGTTAATTCACCAATCAGAAGTTTCATGGAATGCCACTTTAGATCCTGCATCTTTTTTCAAAATTGGCCAGGTACCTAATGAGAAGTTCAAGTCCTATTTGTTTGTAGCAAACATCATGTACTGGGTGTATATGAGTCGTCAGCTCTTTTCACATAACGGGACCTGTTTGTTAACTTGTAGGTTGTGGAGGCCAAAGTTCACCAATTAGACTTCTCAGTGGAACGCATCTTTTTGTCACTAAAGGAAATAACGGTAATCTAAATATGAAATCCTTGACAAAGAAGTTTTTTAAGTGTTTGATGCTTGAGATATCAACCTGCCTTTCTTGCTCTGCCAGCCAGATCCACTTATGGAGGCCTTAGAAGCTGTGGTCGGTGACAATGATAATATCGGCGAAAGGCTTGAAGCTGCTGAATCTGATGGAGAGGTTCGTCCTCTTGTTCAAATGATTTGGACGAGATTTTTCTCTAATTTCTTGATTTCAGTGCTGGCAGTGATGGCTCCTATTATGCAGCTCTACTTGAATGATTTCCTTAACATGTCTCTTTCCAGAAGCTCATCTTACTCTTTCAATTTGTGCCATGAAAGTTGAACGTGGCATTATCTTTCATTATAGAAGACATTCTCTTTTCGTACTATCTGCATGTATATGAGTTTATAATTATATTGAGATTGAAATATTTTGGATATGTCTGACAGTGGGCTGAGGTTGAATCTCTTATTCAAGAATTACAACAATTTGAAGGAATTCAATCTGTTTCAAAAGGACGATATTTCCTGAGCCCCGGTTTAGCTCCAACATTTCAGGTACCACTTTCAAACTTTAGTTTGCCGAAAGAAATGCTAACTAAGATTGTCAAGCTTTCACACTCTACAGATAGTACGCGAATATATATATCAGAAAGGAGACATTTTGCGTATGCCCAAACCCCAAACAGATATAGTTTGGCAAGCATTGATGAACCGAAGTCACAGTGATCAGTAATCATCTAGGACTGAAGCCTGTTAAACCATCATAAATGGTATTTTAGATAATATATAGGATACGTGAAACTTGATGATACCAGTTAATTATTTCGATATGAATATGATTATTATATCCTCTTGATAAAGTAGGTTCCTACTTTTGTGGGATTGTAGTGGAGCAACTTGACATTCTCAGTGATAGCAGTGTGAGGGATCAAGTTAATGCTGGAAATGAATCGAGTCCAGCCAGGTACTGGGGTACCTGTACTGTCTCAGCTACCATCAATGAGCCAAATATCGGCTTGGCTCATTAACAACGTTCAAAGTTTAGCTCGTACAACACTCTGAACTGAGCGAGCCAACAAGCCGATTGTCCTGGGCCTGGTGCCAGCACTAGTTATACTAACGTAGTGACCCTGTGACCCACTCATTGCACATCGTTCACATAGTTTGCTAGCATACTTAATTGAAACAAAATGGGAAATCTCTTTTGGTATACTATTGTTGTTTTGAAAGCATTATCTAGACTAAATATTGTAATAAAGGTTGGTTCTTTTTTTATGACGAACACTGTTATATCTTTTAATTGTTACTTCTTTGTAGGTCTACATGGCAGCCATGTTCGAGGATCAGTACAAATTACTCGCTCGATCAGGAAACAGAATACAAGAGGTATATATTTGAAACAGTTGAGTTATTTTGCGAAGTTCTCATGATGCTCTAATTTTGACTTAATATGTTCCTGATCATGTTGGACTTCCAACGGTTTTGAAGTTTTTGCATATTGTTGACACGTAACTTTGTCCACGAGAGAACTACTGAATCCTCATGTTCTGGAATTCATAAATCTAGGCTTCTAGCTAAATAAAAGGAAACTTATAACTTAGGTTACCACTTTCTACAGGTTATCGTTCAGACATCCTTGAGTAAAGAAGAGATAAAGTCTGCTATCCTGACCTGCACCAACAGAGTGGTGTAGCGCAGATTGGCATGCTCGCTATGTTTGTCTTCTCCCACAGAACTACTCCGCATTTCTTGAAGATGGTAGCCTTATATGACTACAAACTACGTATTTACCTGTAAAGTGGTGTATCCCAGATTGGCTCGCTCGCTATGTTTGTCTTCTCTCACAGAATTCCGCGTTTCTTGAAGATGGTAGCCTTATATGATTACAAACTTCATACTACTAATCAAGAGAACAGAACATAGTTTTCCAACAAAGGTATCATAATTTTGCCCTTGTAGACAAGTCCCAGCAATGTGCTGAAGTAAAATACTTAGTATACTTTTGGTGGCTTTGTTATTTTTTGAATTTTATCTTGTAGCAACGAATCTTTTTAATATTAATAGGATTCAATTAATGATTATTATAAATTTATGTGTATAATTTCATCAATTCAAATTTTTTTTAGAATTAAAAATTTTAAAGTTTTTTGTTTAGAAAAGAAAAGAGAATTATCTGAGATGCAATTCAATGTCATATTTAAATGATTCGTCTATTTTTATTTTTAGATTAGACACTTCAATAGTGCTTTAGAGAAGCAAAGAAATATTTAAGTAATTTTGTTCAATAATGCTTTTATAGCATGAAGTAAGAAATGTGTAATTTTAAGACTATCCATGACAATTTAGAAAGTCATCATTCATTGATACATCAAATTATTCTTTCATCAAAGTACCAAATATTTTTAAATATTTCTACATTTCATTGTAAAAAGTATTTAAAACAATAATTTATTTTTCTCTTTTCTCAACACCACTAATACATGCCTCAACATATATAATCTTGAAATATGTGTTAATATTATTTTTATCTTCTAAATATAACAAATCAAATTTCAATATATAGGTTTTGAAAAATAAAAAATTCTAATATAAGTTCTATTTTATTTTATATTGTATTATAGGCTAAAATAATACAAGGTGAACAAATTATTTGTACAAAATTGGACTTTGCAAAATACCTTTGATTTGGTACCTCATTCCCTCATATTCCCTTCTTTTCCATCATTTTCTCACCAATTTTTGTATTATCAAAGGTGTTGATGAAGAAAGCTAGTCATATAGAAGACAACAAATGTTTTTAAGTAGACATTCCATCAACACTATGTTAAAAAATATGCCATGCATGTGGAAGACGATAAATTCGAGTCCGGCTCCTCTCCAATTTCATTCCCTCATGTTTCCTCATGTTCCCCTCTTTTCCATCATTTTCTCACCAATTTTTGTATTATCAAAGGTGTTGATGAAGAAAGCTAGTCATATAGAAGACAACAAATGTTTTTAAGTAGACATTCCATCAACACTATGTTAAAAAATATGCCATGCATGTGGAAGACGATGAGATGAACACAATGAGGGAGAATGAAATTGGAGAGGAGCTTGACTCATAAGAATTAGCTAAGAGTTTATCAATTTCATTGAGAATGGAAAGGGGAATTTGAAGACTCTCATTGGGTAGAGAAGGGTTGAAATGAGAACATATTTAATGAGTGATTTTCCTAGCAAGGTTGAAAAACTTCTAGCTATCTTGTTTTTTATTTTGTCGACAATTTCTGCAAAAAAAAGTCTTCCTAAGTGATATGTGAGGATCGATAGAAACTCCAAGATAATTTCGAAGTTATTAGATTCTAGTATTTTAAGTTTGCTAGAGATATTGGATTTAATATTGGCTAGGGTTTTAGGACTATAAATTGATGGAGAACTTATTGAAGTTGATAATTTGTCCTAAATCGTAACAGAAGTTATCTACGGTTTGACAAAAAGTGGAGATGCTTTTATTATCAAGGAGAAGGAAGAAGTGGCTGTCACGTAAAGAGTAGATGACTAATTTCAAGGCCATTTCTTACGATAGATATTCCCTTAAGATTTTTGTTGAGTTGATGATTTGAAAGAGAGGCTCATAGGGCTTCCATACATATTGCAAAAAGCAGGGGAGATAGAGAGTCTCCTTGTCAAAGTCCACATGTGGGATTAAAAGGTTGAGTGGCACAACCATTAACCAGAACAGAAAATTGGACCGTTGTGATACATTCTTTAATGAGCCGAACACAATGAGGGGGAAAGTTAGTTTTTTAAGGACAACAATAAGGAAATCCTAACCAGCTACTCCAGTTTTCTTGCCTTCGGAATGGTATATTGTGTGAGTCAGCTCTTGTGCCAAATTGATATTATTCTGAGCTCATCTACCATTAGTGAAACCATTTTAAAAAGGAGAAAGGAGATCAGACAGGTGAAGTTTCATTCTATTGACAAGAACTTTAGAGGCAATTTTGTACGATACATTACAAAGGCTGATAGGTCTAAAGTCTTTAAGATAATTGGGATTAGGCTTTTTAGGATTCAGAGTAATCAAGTTACTATGTACAGGAGGGGTGGGGGGTATGTGGTTATTTTCATAAGATGAGCTTTCTTTATAGAAGCTGACATGAATATGTTCTTGATCATCATTCTTCTTCTTTTCTTGATTATATTGGTTCTATTTGATAGATTTAGATCCACATAACGTGCACCTTTGCATAACTCATAGATCACTTCTAACTTATATTTTTCTCCAAATTGTAGCCTCTCCTTTCCATCATGTGCGTGACATTATATTCGAGAGACATAACATGTCTCTCATCACTGCTTTCGTCGAGAGATGGCATCCGGAGACTAACACTTTCCATATGCCTTTCGGCGAGATGAGCATCACGATGTTTGATGTGGAGCAAATTCTAGGGGTCAGATGTTATGGAGATCCGATACGTCCATCAATACATGGGGTAGATGAGGTGATTTTAAGGACTATCGGTCAGCCCGACATAAAAAATAAGACTAGTTTCAGGGGGAAAACATATGATGACGGCTGGGGGAGACCCCACTTTGTTTTCTCCAGCACGACGTGCAGCCTGCTACCTCTCTTACTTGTTAGGTGATTGTGTTTCTTAATTTCCTGGCGTGGATATTTCCCATACGACGGGCTCTTTTTCACTGCCGTATATGGCCCTCTTCAATGCCGTATATGGCCCTCTTCAATGATCTGGATGCCGCGTCCAGGCTTGCATGGGGGGCAGCCACCCTTGCTTTCTTATATGATCAGATGGGCATCGCTTCGAGAGCGAAGGCAAAGCAAATTTCTGTCTGTTTGACTCTACTCGAGGTAAATGGACTTATTTATTTTAATTTTTAAATTTTGGGCTCTTCTAATCCTTCTTAAATCGTCTTGCAGGCTTGGATATATGAGTATTTCCAAGCTTTCGAGGTGGGGACTAATGATGCATGGATAGAAGGCCAGCCGAGAGTCACTAGATGGTCCAATATCGCTCGCACCCAGAAAAGTACTGATGCACTGATTGGCTATAGGCGGGCGTTGGACGCAATGACCTCTACCGATGTGAGTATTCTTATGGAATATTTATATATAAATTATTACATAACAAAATTATGATATAAACTGATATGACCTAGTGAAACTAATACTTAGTACAATTATAAGTATTTTGATGTGAGTATTCTTTTGGAATAACAAATATGGACACTATATTTCCAACTAATATTGATTATCTTTTTCAATTACAGATTAGATGGACCCCTTTTGGTCTTGTTCCTGAGGGTCATGTCGCTTACTATCACTGTACTATACGGGTTTTTGGTATTATTGAACCGTATATGCCTAATAGGATATCTAGACAGTTCGGTCGAATACAACACATTCCGAGGAGAGTTATAAAGCCGCACCTGTGTGTTTTTGCTAAGAAGCCTCATTCGTACAAGAAAGAATGTGGCATCAATGATGATCAGTGGGACACACAAGAGGCACACAGACTGAATGGCGATAACTTAGGGCCCTTGGTAGTCCGCAGCCCCAGCCCCTGCTCTGCTTATTACATGGACTGGTTTTGGAGGGTGAGCCACGTTCGTGTGAGCAATCCGGATGGTTCAGCCGGCTGCACCCCCTCGCCCCACCCAGTTTGCTCTTGATTCACAAGTATGATATTTTGTTCCGTAATCTTCAAATTTTATAATCTATTTATTACTTATTACGAACTATATTTGGTTTTAATTAACCTAATTGTTTTTCCAGGATTGGCAGGTGATACGGGCTGAAGCACTTCGTGTAAGTGGAAATCGACAAATCGTGATACGGAGGCACTCGTGACGGCGATTGAGAAAATATGTGATGTCATCCGGAATCGACCTTACTGACTCATGATTATGTGTTATGTTTTGAAGACGCATTTTAATGTCCTATCATTATGTATTTTATGGATTGCTATACAATATTTAGTTCGTGTTATGTACTGAATGATTTTTGTTTTTATCATATGTTGATTTCGTATTATGATTCACTAGTATTATGAAGTTTCCTTAAAATTTATATATAAACTATTCTAACCGATATGTAATATTTTTAATCATTCGTGAGAACAACTTCAAATACATATTGAATATTAATCGTGTATACTAGGAAAGTTTGAAGAGACGATAAATCCAAACAACATAAAGAACATGTAGAAATATAGTTCCAAGCCATCATAAAGAATCACCAATTCTTAAAGAAATACAGAACGTGTAGAAACGTATTTTAAATTATGTATGGTGACGTTTTTGTTTATTCCTGCCTTAAACTCAACAAAAGAGAAGAAATACAGAACGTCCTTCAATTATGTAAGGTGACGATTCCATCCGTTTTTGCCTTAAACTCAACAAAAAAGAAGAAATACATAACGTGTTGAAATATCATCTCAAATTAATTACGGTGACGATTCCATCCGTTGTAAAGGGTAAAATTGGAAAAATTTCCGTGCGTGGAAATAACTCCCGTGGAAATATATGCACCCGTCTTGTTTGTGTTTTCAAGATTTTTTTTCACCTCCTTTAAGTTTTGAATACTTATTGAAGACATTGCTTTTCAACTTTCTACAATGCACATAATTCTTTACCAAATATTCCTAATATATATGTTTCACACTTTTATCCAAGGGTAACAGTGTGGCATGCTCGTGCCTTCATCAACATACGATGCCTTTTAACTTTGAACAGAGACTTCGTGTCCTGGAGCATCAACAATTGTATAACCATTGAACAAATTATTACCATTAGATGTTTGATATATTTTTTTAATTTTCTTTCTAGTAAAAAATTTAAGCATAATAATATAATATCAGGATCTTCACATTCTAAATATATATATATGAATCTTGATCAATAAAACATATTATAACACATACCTAGATCCATAGTATGTAGACTCGACGAAGATGAATAAGTTAGGGAGTGACTTGTTGCTTTTCTCCTCTCTACTCCTTATAAACTTTTATATTGTACTATAGATGGTATGTACAAAAGATGCATAGACCCCCTTTATATAGTAGTATTATTCCACCCAAAGGTCTAGGATATAATAGCTTTAATAATTGCATACTTATATATATGATGATGAGGGAGAGGAGAAGGTGAACCATATTAAGCACCCACTAATTCTAATATTTAGTATATAATAACCATCATATTAAATCTCTTAATATTAGAATTAGGATATTATATGGACCATAAAATAGATTAATATTGAAATAATCTAACAATCTACCACTTGGTCCATGTATTATTTGATGATTCATAAATAACCATAAGTGTACACCTTTCAATCAATCAACATTTTGAATTCTATAATATGAAATAAACCAACTGGATCATGGCGGTCACAAGTCATACAAGCGACATGGTTCCTTCCATGTATCACAAGTCAATCTAATTCAAAATATTTTTATTGTGAAGAACTTTAAGTCACACCTTTCATGGAGATTACTTTGTTGTCTCATCATAACAATCCATGTGCATACTATAATATGGACAACATTTAATGAAGCAAACACATAACCTTTATTGAATTCACCAGGGTCAACTTTTATATGAACAAAACCGTTCATACCTGTGTATAATATCCATTTCCGGTTAACAAGTCTTTTCTATTGTTGGATTTTATACAAGTTTTGCATATCAAAATTATGCAAAATCATATAAAGAATCGAATACATAGTTCTAAAATCACATTTAACTAGAGTTTCGAGTATACCTTTGCAGCGTGATCGAAATTGCGCAGCGGAAGAGCAACAATCGTTCCCCTCTCTAGTTAGTCCACAACAATGTTGAATCCTTCCTTCGAAGCAACTAGAACTTGAGAGTGTTTTCACAAAGATTAAACCAAAAGAACTATTTCTCTTGATGTTATCGGCCAAGTAAGGCAGGAGAAGAGAGTATTTCTTTTCAATTGTCTTACAAGTGAAAAGATGATAATGAGAAGATTGATGTTATGTTTTGTCACCAAATGGTGTCTATATAGAATCAACACAAAACATAATCTCCCTTTAAATTATTCACCACTTAATACTATGTTGAATAGAATGTTGAATAGAAAAAGATGTTACCATCCTTTGTGTTTAATCATATTAAAACAATGTGTAACCTCCTCACCTATTCAACCACACTTATTACAATAATAAGTGTGTTTGAATTCAAAAGTCAAAATGACTTTTCTCATTCATTTTGGTCAACTATGGGGTTCGAAATTCCACTTTGGAATTTCATCCCCTTCATTCTTTGATGATTACACTTAAACCCCGGAAGTTTCAATCGTATTGAAAATCAAACGCATTGTATGTGTGTGACCTTCTAGGATCGAAATAACATTAGCCATATGTTAATAAAATATCGACAAGTATTTTACTAACATAAAAATAATGAGCGGGACCCTAGTAAAACCATCATGATCCCTAATGCATTTCGAATTCATTCCCAGCAAGTATATTATTGTCAAACATAATATACGTATGAACTTGAGTTTAAATAAGTAATCACTACGAACAATCAAATTGTTCAACGGGCACTGATTATGACGTGTCAAACACCTCATAATTCTAACATCTATAATACCCATCCTTTCTACATGGCCAATGTAAGTCTTGGGTTGTAATCCCTTAGTTAATGGATCCGGTACCATCAATTTTGTACCAATATGCTCAATAGACATCTTTTATTTTTGCACTTCTTCTTTGACAGATAGGTACTTTAAATTCATATATTTTGCATATTTCAAGTACCTATCATTTTTAGAGAAGAAGACAGCTGCAAAATTATCACAATAAATTCTTAACGGCTTGGATATACTATTGACAATCTCAAGTTTTAAGATAAAGTTCCGCAACCATGGAGCATGAATTGTTGCCTCAAAGCATGCAACAAATCCGGCCTCCATTGGAAGGTAGCAATGACCGATTGCTTCCCACTTTCCATGATATAGCTCCCCGAGCTATTAGAAATGTCTATCCAAATGAAGATTTTCTTGAGTCCAAACATCAACATAGTCTGAATCTGTATAACCAATCGCCTCAAGGCTATCCGACCTTTTATAAGTAGGTATGTATTAGTCCATGGTTTGATTGAAAGAAACTGGTTCTTTATCAATTCTTAAATCGCATTCATGTTCAAGCGTATAAACCACATAATCATAAAAATAGCTGGTCTTTTCTATCAGGAAAACTTTCTTAATGCTATATCTTGTGATTCATTTGATGCCTATTCGTTTGTGATATCATTAGTAGGCGCAATATTGATAAGATCATTGTGTGAGTTATCATTTTGAGGAGAGACACTTTGATGAGAAACACTAGACGTGATATCTCTCACTTGTTCTTCTTCAAAATCAATCATTCATGGTTCCCCACTCGCACTGACATGACCATTCTTAATAAATCATGCATTACCTGTCTCGACTATCCTCATAGTATGGTTAGGACAATAGAAAATGTACCCCACTCGCACTGACATTGACAATTCTGGATACCCAATGAAATGACCAGAGATGGTCCTTAAATCGAGTTTCTTCTCATGTGAGTTATATATCCTTACTTCTGCTTGGCAACCCCATACACGTGTATGCTTTAAACTAGGTTTCCTGTTTATCCATAATTCATAAGGGGTCTTATGAACGGCCTTACTAGGAACCATATTAAGCAAATATGCAACGGTCTTTAATGAATAAGTCCACAAAGATAAAAGGTACATTACTATTACTCAACATACTTCTAACCATTTCTATAAGAGTACAATTTCCCCTTTCAGCTACAACATTTTGTTGTGGTGTACCAAACATAGTGTATTGAGCACATATGCCTCGAGTTTCAAAAATCTTTGCAAATGGACTAGGACATTCTCCATTTTCATTGTATTTACAATAATATTCACCACCTCTATCTAATCTCACAACCTTTACTTTTGTATCTAATTGCCTTTTTATCTCATTAATAAACACCTCAAGGATGTTACTGATTGAGATTTTTCAAGCAATAGATGTACATATCCATAACGTGAGTAATCATCAATAAAGGTAATGAAATATTTTTTCCCACTCCAAGATGGGGCTTCAAATGAACCACAAATATCAGTGTGTATCCATTCAAGAAGTTTTGTGCTTCTTATGGTTGCTTTCTTTGTAATGTGTTTAGTTTGTTTGCCTTTAATACAATCACTACATACATTTAGGTCTATAAAATCCAATTGAGGAAGGATTTCACTTTTAATCAACATCAACATCCTTTTTTTGGACCTAATCTTTGATGCCATAAGAAAGCAGAGTTATCATCAAGTGCACTATGTTTACTACCAACAACATGTTCAATATTAAACAAAGACTCCACAAATTCATTATCAAGATTGAAACGAATACAAACCATCCATTGATGTACCACAACCATAATAGTACATATTCTTAAACAATGAAAATGACTCGTTTTCAAACTTATGACGTTAAACATACACTATTCCAACTTCCCAACGGAAACAAGATTTGTAGCATAATCAGGAACATAAAGACACTTTTCTAGATATAGATGATGACTAGTCTCTAAGATCAATCTATAAGTCCGATTCCTTCTATATGTGCTTTCATCTTATTCCCATCAACAAATACTTTTAGTTCCTCTTATAGGTTGGATCCAAAGGAATCCTCGTATAACATGAGAAACATGAGTAGTTGCACTAGAATCTAACCACCAGGTATTACAAGGAACTTCAATAAGGTTTTGACTCAAAACAAACGGAAACAAAATAAGTACCTTTCTTTTTGAACTAACAGTTCTTCAAGTGTCCAATCTTCCTACAGAAATAAACACTTGATCTCCTTTCCGACTTTGCCATCATTTACCTTTATTGGGATTTTGTCATTCTTTGAGTCATTGTTTTCCTTTTTATTCCTTTTCTTGGTTTAGTATTGCTGCTAGAAGCTCCTTCATGGACAGTCAGATGGATTGATTGATCTTTTATTTTCTTCAACATCCCTTCCTCTTGAACTAACATGGCTTTAATTTCTTGAAAGTTCCATTTTTTTTTAGAGTATTATAGTTTACTTGGAACTGACCAAACTCAGGAGGAAGAGAGTTGATGATGAATTGAACAAGAAATGTCTCACTCAATTCCATACCCAATGTCCTTAACTTTGATGATTTGTTGGACATGCTAGTTACATGATTATGAATGGGTGTAAACCAATCAAATTTAGTGGTCGCTTACTCACTCATGACTCATGAGACTTGTCACTTTGGACTTATCAGTAATGTCCTATTAAGAGCACTGTATGACTTTCATGAGAAATTCCCTTCAAACTTATATATTAATACTTTAAGTTACTATGATAAATTCAGAAAACTTTAATAACATATATAAGTTCACATTTGGGTGATCCAAACATGTAAACGTTGAACGTTAATCATATGCATAAATACATGTCCGTACAATGGTTAATGACTCCAAAAGTACATGTTGAACATCTCTTATAATTTCACGCTCTGACGAGTGCGGCCCTAAATGTGCCCTCAGGGGCACGCTCTGACGAGAGCGGCCCTAAATATGCCCCCAGGGGCATGCTCTATTAATACTTTGAGATAAATTATCTATTTAATCATTTATCTTGACCACTTTTGTGACTTACAAGCATTACAAAATAGAAGATTTACTATAATATCTCAAAGTTTATATAACTTTTAGTTGAAATAAAATATTAATTTAGTCATTTAGCTAGGCCACTTTGGTGACTAACAAACACTTAAAACTAAATTAATATTATAAACTATCATTTCTCAAGATTTTGTAACATTTAGTTGAGATGAAATATCAATTTACTCATTTAGCTAGGTTACTTTGGTAACTAACAAGCACTTGAAAAGTAAATAAATATTATTGATTATCATATCTCAAAATTTCCACAATTTACATAATATGAGATAAAATATCTATTTAACAATTTAGCTAGACCACTTTAGTGACTAACAAACTTTCTTAATAATAGATAATTCACACATTTCCTTTGATCGTTTATCAAACCATGATCATCATTTATAAAAGAAATTAAGTGAAACAATGAATATGAGTATATGTAATTTTGCACGTTAATCTTATCCAATAATTGAAGAACATACACATCTCTAAGGTCATATATTGCAATAACACTAAATATATGTATTGTTCCAAAATGATTAGATTATTAATCTATTTGATAAGTAGTTAAGCGGAAGCAAATAAATATATTTAACTTTATGTATAAATTGAACGATTAAATAAGTAAAAATTTTGAATCGCCAAAACCTTTAATATGCCAACTACTAAACACTTTATGTAGATGTTAACAATAACCAAAATAATTTGAACCTTTAATTTGCCTTCATTCATATAACAATATCATGTTCAAATACGTAAAATATATATCCAAAAGCCTTAAGAAATACTTTGCTATCATGCATATCTACACTTCTTTGATATTCTCTAAGGGAGAATGCGTGTGCATCACACGCGCGTTGTCTCTGCTAGGCGCGTGTGATGCACGCGTTTCGTCTACCATCAATAGGCGCGTGAGCTGCATTACACACTTGTACTTTACGCATCAACTGTTGTACTCCACCAAAGTGATACGCGTTCAATGGAAAGTGAACATCAAACGCGCGCTTCCTGCATTAGAAGCTTGTATCGTGCGCATTTGTGGTCGTACCTTCAAAATCCTTGGTTGATGCCTTAGGACCCGATTAAAGCTAAGCAACACAATAACCTTCCCCTCCAATTTTTTCAATCCCGCCTAAGAGCCACCACCAGCCCCTGCCCTAGCCCTTCGACGCCACCACCAAACCCCAACAACTCTCATCTTCCCACGACAATCTTCCCTACCACATTCTCCATCTCAATAACCTTCCCCTCCAATTTTTTCAATCCCGCCTAAGAGCCACCACCAGCCCTTGCACTAGCCCTCCTCTATCACCAATTTTTTGTTTTTTAAATCAAAGCTGCAAATCCGCCTCTTCTTCCTCCATATTTAGCTATTTTTTCTGCAATTTTAATTTCTTTTAGTATTGTTCATATAATCAAATCTATGTTGACTTTGTACTTATAATTAATTTATGTTGATTTTTTTCTAACATTTAATATTTGATTTGGGGTTTGGTGATTTGAAGATCTGTATATAGATTTAAAAAAAAATTATCTTTATGTTTGATTGTGGTGTGATTTTTTCAGGTGCTATCTTTTCTTGAATCTGTTAATTGATGATGATTCGTATTTGTAAGATGTCCGACTGAATTGCTCATCACCATGTTTTCTTAATTGGGTATGTGAAGTTTGGTATGCTAGATGAAGCTAATATGTTGTTGATGAAATGCCTTAAAGAAATGTTATTAGTTGGACAACTCTAATATTCTTGTATCTCATATTGATGAATTTCACCTTAGTATGAAGTTATGTGTTTCTTTTGTAATCTTGTTCGACTATTCAGAAACAATGGAGTTGCTGGCAACAAGCCTCCTGTTTCGAGGCATCGGCCAGTTGCTAGCTTAGGAGATTATTCCAATTTCAAATGACTTTTCTGTTAAGGCGGTGGTGGATTATTGTTTGGTGTGATGCTGTTGATAGTGGTAGGTTTGGTGTTGATTACTTGGATATGTTGGAACTTTGTTTTGCTGTTTGTTGAAGGAGAAAAAGATATCTATTTCTTGTACTGAATTTTAGTTGATCCTTTGATCCAGATTTAGTTATTGATTGGTTTGAAGTCAGAATGGGTAGCTACGTCATCTGTTGACTGAGTTTAACTTCATTTCATACAATCAAGGTTGAAGCTTTATGTCTTTCAACTTAAAAATCAAGAAGAATACCAAAAGGACAGAGGAGTAAGTTCTACTACTATGTGTGGTATATTACTGTAATTGTAATGGCTGTCAAATGTGTATTCACTAATGTTATGTGTTGAGTCTCATTATCGAACTTTCTTCCTTCCTATCAGTTGATCCTCGAAGATTTTGCTAGAGATATTCATAAGGCAGATCCAGAATGGAACATTGTTCTGCTAAGATATTTCAATCCAGTGAGTGCCCATGAGAGTGGAGAACTTGGAGAAAATCCCAAGGGCATTCCCAATAATTTCATGCCCTTCATCCAACAAGTTGCTGTTGGTAGATTTCCAGAGTTAAATGTATATGGCAATGATTATCCCACACCAGATGGTAGTGCGGTATGTGATTTGGCGAAGGCTATTTTTGTTTAGTTGACTCATACTTTCATAAGCGTTTTGGAACTTATGGTTGTGGACTGAGAGGCTTATCCTATGGAAAACAAATCATACGGCATAGTAGAATTTTATTCATTGGTTCTAATTTAACCCAGCTTTGCAGATTAGAGACTACATCCATGTGATGGATCTCGCAGATGGACATGTTTCTGCCTTTTGGAAGCTTTTTGCAGAAAGTGAGAGGTAATAAGTTCACGTCATCATCGTTGTACAAATGCGTCATTTTCCCTTGATAACATAAGGAAGCCCTTGGATAACTTTTGAATATAGTATAAAAACGTTGTTATGCAATCAATACTTCAGATTATTACAAGTTCTTAAGTGATGTTGGAATCTTTACATGTCAGGTTGTGTTGCATATAACTTGGGTACTGGTTGCGGCACATCTGTATTTGAAATTGTTGTAGCTTTCGAGAGAGCATCTGGAAAGGTATTACCTCTCTCTGTCTCTTTATTTATACTTCTTTCAAACCCACTCAAGTAATTCTTCCACGACTTAACCTGATAAATAATGGATGTGAACACTTCGTCTATTCTCAGAAAATACCTATGAAATTGTCCCGGAGGAGACCTGGAGATGCTACGGCTGTCTATGCTTCAACGGAGAAAGCTGAGAAAGAACTTGGTTGGAAGTAAGTGTTTTCCCCTACATTGATGGTCATAAACCATTACAGCCAGTAAGGTTGTCAAAGCTTTCTATAACGATATTTTGATTTCCACCCTGACGTTATCTTATAAATTATCTTCCAACTTTTTTGTAATGAACTTCCAATGTTTTGATTTCCACCCTGATGTTGGAGCTCCCATATCTCGCATTCCCCATTCTATCCTTAAAATAATTTGCAATGCCTTTCCATTTTCCTTAGGGCGAAGTTTGGCATCAATGATATGTGCAGAGACCAGTGGAGGTGGGCAAGTCAGAACCCATGGGGTTACCATTCTAAACCTTGAACAACAATTGAACAGGCTCTAGGCCTGGGGACATTCTGACAGATTAGTAAATTCGACTTGTTTCAATATTTTTGGATTCTTTTGTGAGTGTGTGTGTGTGTTTTTTTTTACTTTTTAACATTTAGTGAATCAAATACGTATAATAGTTAGAAGCATTCACATTACTTGGTGATGTAATTGTTGATTTTATAGTTACAAATCCAATTTCATATAGAGCGTGATTGCAGTGTAACATTGTATTTAGACGTATTAATCTAAAAAACCCATTTGCAGTCAATCTCTTACCAGTTCCAAAGGTCATATCGTTTCACCCAATCTTCAATATTTATAAATTTATGATATAGTATCTATATCTGATTAAGAAGAAACTTGTACTTGGCAACTTACCTCAGGAGATATCCGAAGCTTACGAAAATGAAAACGATGCTTGATGCTTGTATGTACAAGTTGCTTTTGCAGATTGCTGTGTAAATAGTCGAACTTTGCCCCCAACTTCCTAATATCACAACCTCTCTCTAGATTACTTTGGATGCATATATAATTGCATCATAGGTGTAAAATTTTCATCTTTTGTATGCACTGAAACGTGACAACTTTACACCTATAAATATAACTACTTGTCAGTTAGTCCCGAGCAATTTACGATTCTGATTTCGGCCCGGCATTTACCGGGCCCCTTAAACTAGTATATATTAATAAAGCCATCCGATTGAATATAAGAGTGATTTCAAATGACAATTAGTAAGGATAATCACTAGATGGCTTCGACCTTAATTTACAGTAATTTTAATATAACCACAAATCACGCCATCCATATATTTCATAGGCTATAATTTTAATTGGCATAAATATATAAAAGTAAAAACTATCATGATACCAATTGTAAGCATAATAATATAATATTAGGATCTTCACACTCTAACTATATATATATGAACCTTGATCAATAAAATATATTATAACGCATACCTAGATCTATAGTTTGCAGAGTTGGCGAAGATGAATAAGTTAGGGAGTGACTTGTTGCTTTTCTCCTCTCTACTTTTTATAAACTACTAGTCTTTTGGGCACAATCCATGCTTGTGCATCTTAATAAAATAATCATTTAATAAAAATATAAAATTAATAATTATGGAAACAATCGTTGATAATTTGTCATGTAAAAATATTTATTCAAATTTATATTTAAAGTAATTTATAAAGTATTGATTTTGAATTTAAATTTTATTTGTAACTTCTCCTACAATTATGGGATTTTTAGAACATGGGGCTTCACTAAAAAAAAACTAATTCCCCCCTTCCCCAATTACATATAGTGTAGATTATACATATTATACTTTAGATGGTGTGTACAAATGATGCATAGACCCCCTTTATATAATAGTTTATTCCACCCAAAGGTCTAGGATATAATGGCATTAATAATTGCATACTATATGTATATGTTGATGAGGGAGAGGAGAGGGTGAACCATATTAAACACCCACTAATTCTAATATTTAATATATAATAACCATCATATTAAATCTCTTAATATTAGAATTATAATATTACATGGACCATAAAATAGATTAATATTAGAAATAATCTAACAAAAAATGTTCGATTTTGGTAGTTGTTTTGGCAAAAAAGTTCGGTTTTTGTAATTTTTTGGCAAAAGTTTTGATTTCTGTAGTTATTTCGCAAAAAAGATCCGATTTTTATAATTGTTTTGGCAAAAGGTTCGATTTTGGTAGTTGTTTGGCTAAAATATTCGATTTTGATAGATTTTTGGCAAAAAATTCGATTTTGATAGTTTTTACGGAAACCAAAATTTTCTTGCCAAAACCGAAATTTTTAGCCACCACAACTACCAAAATCGAACCTATTTTGCTAAAACAACTATCATAATTGAACCTTACGAAACAACTATGAAAATAAAAACTTTTTGCCTAACAACTACCAAGATGGAACCATTGTGTCAAAAAACTAAAAAAACCGAAACTTTTTATCGAAATAACTACAAAAATTAAACATTTTTTAGTAGAAAGAAATGAAAAGAAGAAGAAAAAGTGTAACCAACATATAAGGGTAATCGAGTCGTTTCTATCCTAGTACTATTTTGCTAAGAAAAGTGAAAATGTACTCGAAGTTAATAAATTGTACTCGAAGTTAATAAATTGTATTCCTTCCGCCCCTAAAATGTAAATATCTCTTATTCTACATACAAAAAAATTATAAAAAGTTGAAATTTCAAAAATATATATTAAGACGAATCTAACAAGGTTTCACATGACTATATTATTTATTATAATTTTTAATCAGAATTATTGATCAAATTTTTTAAAGTTTGACCACAAAAGTCAAACTGTAATCTTTTAGGGACGGATGGAGTATCAAATAATAGCAATGTTGAGTGAATTGAATAATCTAGTTGAAAAGGCTCTTGCTACTTGCTAGTGACATAACGTCATCTCTAATTTACAAAAAAAAAATACTCTCTCCATCCCTAAATGATTGTCACATTTTGACTTTTGGTGGTCAACAAAACACGATTTAAAACGTAAATATCTATTATTCTACATGCGAAAAGATTATAAAAAGTTGATATTTCAAAAATATATATTGAGACTAATCTAACAAGGTCCCACAACGCTATATCATTTCTTATCATTTAAATGAGCATTCATTATCAAATTTTATTATGTTTGACCAATAAAAGTCAAATGTATTTTACGAACGGAGGAAGTATATAGTAACAATGTCACCAAATATTACAAATTTCAGTTGGACTACCAAGTAATAACCACTGTAGAACCCAGATCAATCATCATCAATCACCTAAATCCAACCCCAAACTTAAAACCCCACTTTATTACAAAAAATCACATGTATATCCACATGATTTTCTGTAGTTAGGATGTCTTAACTTCATTTTTTTGCTAAATCAATCACCAAATTAGCTTTCTTGGAGTATAGAGCAGATGGATTTTCAGCTAATTTGTATACTCATCTTGTTTCTTACTAGTCCACCTACAATTTCAGGTGGTGACATAGTCCATGATGACGATTCCGCACCCAAAAAACCTGGTTGCGAAAATGATTTTATGCTGGTATTTATTTATCAATTTCTTTTTATATATTTATCATATAATCCGGGTGAGAATTGAACACAGGAGCTCAATGTTTTATCTCAGAAGCCTTTGAACTACGAGGCTATTAGGCTAATTCGACGTTCTCGTGTTTTGTGAATTAATTTTTAGATGGTAAAGAATTTCGATTTTGGAAAATATAGTTGAAATAAGCAGTGCCCATATTGTTATTTTTCCCATTTGAGCTCCCTTTTTGTGATTTGATGAGTTTTTATTCTGTTTAGTTGTGCTGTGGGGCAATTAAGCTTTTAGGTAACTTAATTTGCTAGCTAAATGGTGGAGGCCTGGTGAAATATATTCTTAGAGTGTAGGATTTTGTTAGATGGCTATTGCTTCATAAAAGGCTCATAGCTAAGTGGGGTTGGATAGTACGCACCCTTGCCCCCGTGGAAAAGGGCGGGTGTCTTTGGATTGATCCAACAATGAAGTGCAAACGCTGTTGACTTCTGCACAATAGATAAGAAGTATAGATAGTGTAATGAGCCATTTTGATTTATTCCATTTGATCCTAAAGCTAGAGGTATCAAGTTTTTGACTCCATAGGACTTGGAATATTTACAATATTTTGGGGAAAGTAGTTTGGGAGCATCCAAGCCTTTTACTATTATGTGTATCTGCTATGAGCGTTTTATGAAGCGTAGTATTTGGGGCTTAATTACCCCCACCCCACCCCTCACCTTGTGATTTCATAAATGTTGTACATAGGTAAAAGTCCAAACATGGATCAATGGAGTAGAGGATGCAGAATTTGTTGGCGTAGGAGCCAGATTTGGGGCCAAAATTGTATCGAAGGAGAAAAATGCAAACCAGAGACGCCTTGTCCTCTCGGATCCTCGTGATTGTTGCAGCCATCTGAATAAGGAGGTTGCACATCGTCCTATTGAATTTCTCGCTTCATAAATCCAGCTGTTGCTGAACTGTATTACAAGTATGAGGAGTTAATGGATATTTTTTTTGCTAGCTTACCGGAGACATTATCATGGTCGACCGAGGCAATTGCAAATTTACAACTAAGGCAAATTTTGCAGAAGCTGCTGGTGCCTCAGCAGTTCTCATTGTAAATAACCAGAAAGGTACCTGTAATTTAGTGCCTTCCCACATGGAAACTTAGACATTCTATGGACTATGGAGTGACATAATCATATCAGACTATATGAACTTTATGGCTATTGTTTATCTGCAGAACTATATAAGATGGTTTGTGAACCCGATGAGACTGATCTGGATATTCACATACCTGTGATGATGCTTCCGCAAGACGCAGGGAAAAGCTTGGAGAAAAAGATTTCTAATGGGTCATCAGGTTGGCTTCTGTCTATTGAAGAATTTTTTCTTTTGTAATGAAAGACAAAAACTTTAGTCTAAAAGACCTGTCTAGAAACCAGAGCTTCTTACCTTCACTTGGCAGTCAAATGAGATTATGAAGATTCATTTGTTAAAAGCCGATGTATAACTTAAGAGTAGATCAGTATTTTGTAGTGGCTTCTTAAATGAACTTTGTTATTTCGTATCTGTTCAATTAATGGCTAGCAGTATTTTTGTAGATTCATTTGTTAAAAACCGATGTGTAACTTAAGAGTACAAGCATTTTCACCCCATTCCTATGAACTTAATATTTTGTGCAAGATAATGTGAACTAGCAGCCCTTTCTAACCAAATCTATCTACAACTATTTTAATTTCCACCTCCTCCCTACCCTTTGTACTAATAGAGCATTTCATGAAATCCAAAAGGACCAATAAATATGTCAAGTCATCTGTGAGCAAAGAAATCAGAAATATTTTTACATTTCTGGGTTGTTGTGTGAAAGTATTGTCACATTCCACAACTAATACTTTAAATTAATTATCATCAAGGCAGACATATTTATCATGTAGTTCTTGAGTTTAGACGGAAGTGAGTAATTATTATATCATCCTTTATCTGTTCAAATAGTTTTGTTAAATGTTCGAACCTTTTTTTCAGTTTCTGTGCAGCTATATTCTCCTTTAAGGCCTGTTGTTGACATAGCCGAAGTATTCTTGTGGTTGATGGCAGTTGGCACAATACTCTGTGCCTCGTTCTGGTCAGCATGGAGTGCTAGAGAAGCGGCAAGAGAACATGAGAAGTTTTTAAAGGTAATTACTCTGTTTGAATATGTCTAGTTGGGTTAGAGTGTTTGTTTTGCGTTCCTATAACTCTATAAGCTTCTAATTTGTACTGATTTGTCAAATTTGTCTAGGATGATTCAGATGATTTTCAAACTATCACAAGAGTTGGTGGAAGTAATGTGGTGAACATCAATACAGTATCAGCAATTTTATTTGTCGTCGTGGCATCAGGGTTCTTGATTATGTTGTATGAACTAATGTCAGCCTGGTTCATTGAGCTTCTGGTGGTTGTGTTTTGCATTGGTGGTGCGGAGGTATGATCTTCCATCTGGACATGGTGTACATGGGTATCGCATTAGTTAAATGACATACACCCAAATGACTACTCACATGTGCAACATTAATTATGACTACTATGTTAGAATTTTCTTCAAGAATCTACTTGTTTCAGTTTTTTGGCTCCCTCATTTAGTGAAATCTGCAATGACACAGAATGGTTCTTTGTCACTCTCTGCTTAACTTCTGATTGTTTTTTCTTCTAAAATATACTTTATTTTTTCAATTATTCTGCAGGGTTTACAAACTTGCTTGGTAGCTGTCTTATCTAGGTATATAATGATCTGAATGGAAGTAGTACTTTTGTGATGATCTTATATTGTAAAATTTTTCGAACTGGTTATAACTTTGAGGTTATATTATAGCACAATTCTTCATCCTGATAGAGATAGAGTCATTATTTTGTCTAAGAATCAGTATCTTCATTTTGAAGGTGGTTTAAGCAGGCAGCAGAATCATTCGTTAAAGTACCCTTTTTTGGAGCAGTGTCACACCTTACAGTGGCTGTAACTCCATTTTGCATATCTTTTGCTGTAATATGGGCAGTTTACAGAAATGTCTCCTTTGCCTGGATAGGGCAAGATATACTGGTAATGCTAACTGCTCGTACAAAACAGTCCATTTTCCTTATTGTTGGTGGTTCACTATCTCGCCTTCGAAAGTTGAAAATCTGCTAACTCTTGAAATATTCAACTATGGATAACATTAGTCATCTGTTTCTAACTTTGCAAA
This sequence comes from Echium plantagineum, assembly GCA_003412495.2. Taxonomy (NCBI): domain Eukaryota; kingdom Viridiplantae; phylum Streptophyta; class Magnoliopsida; order Boraginales; family Boraginaceae; genus Echium; species Echium plantagineum. The sequence goes on along the minus strand of CM016568.1, from coordinate 4,961,516 downwards.
CTAAAATGAAATTCCTCGATCTAATCATATAGCATTTGTTGATTGGCTTGTCCTGAAACTGGTTCCCATTTATTAATAGTGGTTGCTCGTCCTCTTAATCAGGGTATTGCGCTGATTATCACCGTCATTCAAATTGTACATATACCTAATCTCAAGGTAAATTGTGATGGTCATTTGTCATTCGCAAACTCGTTAGGGCTTCTTTTATTGTTTTCATGTTCCTTCAGTTTCTATTTGTTCCTTTATTGTGTGCTTTTCATTAATCTATAACTGGAGTGATGCAGTTGGTTTCATGATGGAAGTGGAATATTCTTACTCGTGTCTATTAGTGGAGGAATGTCTATTGACCTCACTACATCTGTGTTTTATTTAAATGCATGTTTAGAAACATGACTGGAACTGCAAACACTAGTGCAGTTCTGTATCAGTGTCCTACTTCAATTATGACCTGTAAATGGTTATTTGTTATTCACTTAAATTTAAAGATTTAAATAGGTACTGGTAATGGCATCATTTCTTCTCAAGATCTCCTTCTCTATTGAGCTTGTTATAGAGAACTGTTTATAGTTCTAGATAGATTATGTGAGAAATAAGGATTTATTTGAAACATCCTGCAAGCATATTAGTTTGCTTAATTCTCTCGGGTTCTCACTTATGTATTTGACGTGTTTAAGAGACGGTCTAATTATGATTATTGAATGTCTCGATATGTTATATAATTTATCTTTATGTGTCAGGTCGGCACCGTTCTTTTAAGCTGCGCGTTCTTGTACGACATATTCTGGGTGTTTCTTTCTAAAAAGCTATTCCATGAAAGTGTCATGATAGTGGTCCGTGAATCTCTCTCTTAAATCTCATAAATTTATTGATTATTAGTAGATATTGAAAATATACTAAGAAGATGTAAAGTTCTTATCACTATACTTATAGGTGGCTCGCGGTGATAGGAGCGGGGAGGATGGTATTCCAATGCTCTTGAAGATTCCTCGGTTGTTTGATCCATGGGGTGGCTACAGCATCATTGGCTTTGGGGATATCATTTTACCTGGATTACTTGTCGCATTTTCACTTCGGTATGGTTCTTCTACGTTGTCTTAAAAATTAGAGTATTTTTTTTTCTATACTTCAACTTTTGAAGACCGAATTAACAATTTTAGAAACACAAATTTTTACCCCGATCTTTGAATGTGCAAATCTTCAACATGAAAAATCGGAAAGTACAAATGTGTCTAATTATACTGCTATTTGTGAATTATTTATTGAAACACAATAAATAAACATATGCATGACTCTCTCACATATGTTTGAATTATTTCCAATTGTGATATCTAGAGTACCCATAACTCGTTAACAACAACCTATCAATCGTGTCCATGTTTAGTAATGTCCTCGTTGTTCATTGGCTTCATAAAGAGTTTACAGAGAACATAAGAATCTATTCCAGAAAAATAAAGGAACATGATATGAGATTTGAATGGAGACTGGATTTGATCTTTGTTAACATGAGACGAGAATACTACAGTCGGTACATACTGTTTTTGGTTTTAATCACAGTGCTCCATGCAAGACTACACAGAAGAATGAAATTATCTCATAAGTATGCTTGTGTTCAGTACTCCGCCTCCTTCTGGTATATCGTGCCTGACAATCATTGTCAATGTCTTGATGTCTCCATCACATCAAGTACTTTTTCTTGTGGATATGTTTATAGAATCTCATTGTGAACTCAGATAAAGAAGTTCATTGACTAATGAGTAATTTGTTTGATCTCTACAGCTACGATTGGCTCGCTAAAAGAACTTTACGAGCTGGGTACTTCTTATGGGCAATGATCGCGTATGGATTAGGTTCGTGTAAATTATAATTCATCTGGTCCAATATGTAAAAATTTTTTCTTCCTTTAGATACTTCACTGATATGCCCTGTCTGCAAGACAATTTTTTGACCTCATGTGCATCCTAATATTATTTAAGGTCTTTTCATCACCTACGTCGCACTCAACTTGATGGATGGTCATGGCCAACCAGCACTGCTTTACATCGTCCCTTTTACCCTTGGTAATAATTCTTATGAAATAACAAATGAACACACAACATATGTATGTTCCTAGAAATTGTGACTCTGGAAATTGCTACTCTATGCAGGGACACTTTTGGCGTTGGCGAAAACGCGAGGGGATCTGATGATTTTGTGGACAAAAGGCGAACCGGAAAGGATCTGTCCCCACGTTCGTCTTGAATCCAACGATGAATAGAATGCATTCCAAATCTTCTAATGAGTAGAACTAGTAAGAGAACACAACTTGCTTATGTATATTAGGTTTATACTTACCTCTGTTTAAATTGTGTTATAGCTCATGTTTCATTATGTCTGCAACTCACTTAAGAGCACACTAGTCATCTCTTTGCTTGCTCAGTTGTACTTACGAACTATGACCTAAAATTTGATATTCCAACTCGAGCAGTAAATTGATAATGATAGGAATTAAATACGGAAATAAATAGACACAAAGATTTATACAAGTTCGTTCTCAATCTGAGTGACTATATCTGGTTGCTATTGCAGCTTTTCCTATAATCACCTTATGAAAAATCCTTACGAAGCCATACAAAAAACTAAGATTAACTTTCGAAGTTCTTCATGAATATTAAAATTCTAAGCCTAAAGTTTAGCTCAGACATATAGATTTGCAATGTCCTGAGCATGTTACGACATCATGCATCCGATTAATAGTAGATTCATCACATAGATTAGGACTTACAAGTCCCGACCATGTCTTGCCCTAGAGTAACTTTTAATTCCGAATTTAGCTTGAATTCTTAACAATCTACCACTTGAAGATATATTTTCAATCTCCACTTTAAAGCTCCAATCTGCAATAGTCCATGAACGACACCAACTTGATTATTAAAAAGATTAAGATCTCGCCTAGGATAATTTCCAATTTATACTAGCAATAATATAATAAAATAGAAGAAATAACTTGCAAAAATTAATAAATGACAAAAGAATTTATCCTGGTTCACCCTTAATGTGAGAGCTAATCCAGCCTGCTGCAGATTTCATTAATAAACTCCGGAATAATTGTTTACAAGGACTGCAGGAGCCGATTCCACAATCTGAAGCTTGATTGAAGTTCTTGTACATGTGATAGGTCCTTGCATCAATTTTGAGTTGCTCAATTACCTTTATACCCTCATATACTATTATTACTTAATTAAATTTGTATAAAAAATAATAATTTGATAGCTTAGCAATTTAAATAATTATATTATAATATAATTTTATATATTCAAATTGGATAGTTTATGTTAATATATATAATTTTTATTTTTCATAATTATCTGTTTAATTTTAATATTATTGATTCAATTTTAATAATTAAATTATGAACAAAATAAATTATTTTTATTAGATAAACATTAATTAAATGTTGAGTTATTTATAAAGAGGGGCATAATGGTCAATAATGCATATAATTTAATGTTAGAAGACCCTATTGACATATAGGATAAAACTTAGGGACCTAAAGTGGTAATATGAAAAACTCAGGGACCTAATTGACATTTAACATAAAACTCAGGGACCTAAAGTGGTAATATGAAAAACTCAGGAACCTAATTGACATTTAACATAAAACTCAGGGACCTAGATGTCATTTGCCCAAAAAAGTAGTACTGTAATTACTCCCTCCGTCCCTAAAAGATTGTCACATTTTGACTTTTGGTGGTCAACAAAACACGATTTAAAACATAAATATCTATTATTCTATACGCGAAAAAATTATAAAAAGTTAATATATTAAAAATATATATTGAGACGAATCTAACAAAGTCCCACAAGACTATATTATTTCTTATCGTTTAATGGGAATTCATGATCAAATTTTGTAATGTTTGACTAACAAAACGTCAAAATGTGACAATCTTTTAGGGACGGAGGGAGTAATTAGCACGGATTAGACAGTACAAAAATAATTACTCCCTCCATCCCTAAATGATGGAGTCATTTGCTTTTTCACGGTCTACGAGACACGACTTAAAACGTAAATATTTTAAATTTTACATGTGTAAAAATTATAAGAATTTGATATTTTAAAAATATATATCGAGACAAATCTAACAAGATCCAATTTGACTATATTATTTGTTAGCGGCTAACGACAATTTACGATCAAAATATCCAAAATTTGACTCAAAAAGTCTAAATGCCTTTATCATTTAGGGATGGAGGGAGTAGTGTATAACAGTTGAAGGGGTTCCAATATACACACTCCAAAACAGTAAAAAGGGGGCTTGAGATGCCTGAATTACCCCCAACGGGTGGGTCCCTCGTTTGTAAGCCTTATCAACGAGTACGGAACTCGTTGATAACCTTAACAAAGGGTCAAGGATCCATTATATGGACGCTCGTTGTTAAGTGTTATCAACGAGTTCCGTACTCGTTGATAAGGCTTACTAGCGAGTCCATCCCTCGTTAATAAAGCTGATCGACGAGTGTTTCACCTGTTTGATATATTTTTTTTAAAATTATTATCCTTTAATTAATTTTTATTATTTGTAATAAGAGAAATTTTAATAATAATATAGTTAGATAATCATATAATGAATAAAATTGAATTTTATAAATCAATTTAACAAAAATCAACTTTACAAAAATCTATATGATCCATGTATGTAAATTATTAGAACAATTGGTACAATAATGGCTAAAATACGTTGCTCTTGCGTGCCTGTTGGTATTTTTGACGACGACGTGTTTCATCTGCTTGATATAGTTCATTGAATAATTTTATTCGAGCTTTGTACCTATTTAGTATCCCTGCTGTTGAAGAATGACGCCCATTTTTCCAATAGATTGCTACCGGGGTACAGGATTTTCCGTGCCAGTCATGTGCAATTACAATAAGAAATTCTCATGTGAGCAAATGATTTAAGTACTTAATTGAAAATTTGACACAGTTCGGGTGTTACCAGTATGAAATGACTTCCTCCGTCGACGTGGGCTAAAACCAAGTGTTCCGATGGCGGGCCCCTATCATCGAAGATAGCTGGAAAGCAAGTTATCCCTCCTGAGTTGCTATATGAGATGAATACGACGTTGTACATTGTAGCCACGAGGTAACCGCATTCTGGCAGCGTCATCCAGTTATCTTGGGAAGCGGGTCCTGACTCGTGATATATCCTTTCGTATAGTTGATCAACTGTTGATAGTGGCCCCAAGATCCGGCCGTAAAGCTCGGGACGTTGAGAAAGCTCCATAAGAAGGTCGTTCCTAACTGCTGGCCAATCGTTTTCATTCCCGTAAATTACCAGTGCAACCGCCCTAAATCCACAGTTGCCGTCTCCTAGTACATTGCTAAAACCTTGAATATAAGGGGTAATGTATGGAGGTAATTGGTCTGCATATAACGAACATTGCAGTGGTAATGGTCCGCTATAAGGCTTGTTACGAAAACTCATGGGGGAGGGAGATATTCTGTTCATTGATGATGGAGTATTCGGTGTGGCTGGGGACGATTGACTGCCCGAATGCTTGCTTTTTGAAATGCTCATTGGGCTACCTTGGGATGAGCCCACCCTCGAAACTCGACCAACACCTTTTTTCCTTGGAGATGGTTTGTAACCAATAGCTTTCATGACCTTCTCAAATGCTGATGTTATTCTCTGCTTCGCCTTCTTTGATTTACTTGGCTTTGCCTTCACTTCCGGGGCGACTATGCTTGACAGATGTGGATTATAAGCAGATTGTTCAGATTCGGACACCGTCATGCTCCTGCGCAATCGATGGGTTAAATTGAAAGTTAAATACCGATTGGTTGTGTATAAATTATCATTTTTAATTGAAAGTTAAATACCGATTGGTTGTGTAATGGCCGAAGTGATAATAGTTGTCCAAGTGCCAGCTAAGAATGTTACTGCTATATCTGGCGAGCCAGGTCGTCTCACAATAATCAATTAATCGTGGCCATCCTCGATACTCGTACAATACATGTCCCCAGCGCCCATGCCATTCATTCTCAGTTGGTGTAGATATGGCCCAATTCCATCGTTGTTTGAATCCTTCAGCAGCTGGTGGTGTCAGCCCCGGTTGGGATAACGCTTGTTTTTGAACACATTGTTCAATGTGTCGTAAGCATAAATGATGTTTAGAATGTGGAAAAACCGCCCTTACCGCTGATAACAAACCCAATTCTTTATCTGTGACAAGAACATCTGGTCCATATCCATTTCTAAATAAGGTAGACAACCACATGAGTACCCACGTGTAATTCTCCGTGGACTCGCTATCTAGAAAAGCGTAGCAAACAGTGAATGTTTTGTTCGTACTGGTTGCACCTACAACCTCTAGTAGTGTTGGTGTTGTATGTGCAATCTAACATTATCACCTGAGGATAGGCATTGAGCATGGCTTTTGATGCTGGGTGGCTAAAGACTACGTCCCCCAATGTCGATAATCCAGACAAACGATAGTCGAACACATATTTATGATCTTGTAAAAGGAACAAAAAATTCTGCAACGGCGTTCTAATCCCTCTTTTCTCTTTCCTTATTTGAGCTACTGCATTATAAACTCGAGTCAGGTTAGTAACATTACCTGGGTCGGCTCTTTTAAGTGAGGCGAGCATGTCGCTTGGTGGCAGCATTTGCATTTCCTGTTCCCGAATAGGTTCATATTCGTGGGGTTTTATTCGGCCTAACCTTGACCCTTCAGCATAATGTGCGAATGGATGATTGTGTCTACCCATCTTGACATGACCCCACCATCGACCATCACTTGTATCAGCCACGTACTCCTTCCCGATTATGCGAAATGGACACATACTTTTTTGGGTTGACGTCTCCCTTGAGAACTTCTTTTTGTTACTCCTATATTCCAAACCTTGACTACACATGATCACGACAGATGCTCCTTTGTCTCCGATTCGTGATTTCGAACTTCGTACTGCCAGTGTAATATTCCTACGGGCTGCGACACAACGAACATGGCCCTCAAAGTCTTGTCTAGTTGCGAAACCGCCATCTGGATTACAAAATTCCTCGGTGACATCTGGAAATTCCTCGTCACTAATATCATACTGAACCGGGGCAATTGCCTCATAGTTAACTGGATTTACTGCATTATGCTCCGGTGTATTTTCTTCATCGAATATAAACTCGTACTGGTCGAGGTTGATCACATCGTGATTATCCATAATAATATTAGTTTTAATATTTCGTATATGTACTGACGAAAGCTAATATATATTGGTGAGAATTTGAGAACTGCCGAAAGGTAATATATATATTGGCAAGGAACGAGTTTATCTCCCTATAAATACTCCCCCACCATTTTCCTTGCGATTTCACATCTTTTTCTTCCAAAAATTATAATTCTCACTTCAATTCTGAAAATTTTGGAGCCCGAAATTCACCCTAGTAGCTGGATTAATTCACCATTAATATTATAACAAGTAAGTGTTTAAAACAATGTATTTAATTTTGTGAATGTTGCATAATATTATATGTTTAGTAGCATCATAATTTCGTAAGTTACTTATTTAATTTTGTGAATGTTGCATAATAATAAATCTTTAGTAGCATTATAATTTCGAAAGTAGTAACTTACTTACTTAGCACTTTAAATATGAACTTCGTTAGTAACTTTGTTGCATAATATGAACTTTGTTATTATAGTTAATTTCGAAATATGAACTTTGTTATTATAGTTAGTAAAGTAAATATGAACTTTGTTATTATTGTTAATTTCGAAATATGAACTTTGTTAATTTCGAAATATGAACTTTGTTATAATTATGAAATATGAACTTTGTTATTATAGCTAGTAAATTAAATTTCATAGCTAGTAAATTAAATTTCATAGATAGTAAATTAAATTTCATAATTGTAGGTAATTGTGAAAATTATCATAATTATATTTCAAAAATTATATTTCTAAAAGTATATTTCATAAGTATAGTAACTTATATTTCAAAAATTATATTTCCAAAATAATTTTCATAATTACTGTAAATTATATTTCGAAAATTCAATATTTCTAAAGTTATTTTCATAATAATAGTAAATTATATTTCGAAAATTATATTTCCAAAATAATTATAGTAAATTATATTTCAAAATTCATATTTCATAATTATATTTCGAAAATAATATAATTATATTTCATAATTATATTTCGAAAGTTATTTCATAATTTTCGAAAATTCAATATTTTGAAAGTTGTTTTCGAAAATTATTTTCAATATTTTAGTAAAATAATTTCAATATTTTCAATATTTTGAAAGTTGTTTTGGAAAGTTATTTTCAATATTTTAGTAAAATATTTTCGAAAGTTATTTCAATATTTTGAAAGTTATTTTCGAAAGTTATTTAGTAAGTAAGTTAGTTATTAAGTTAGTATGATAATTATATTTAAATGGTGTAAATAAGTTAGTTAGTAAGTTAGTAACTTATTTAGTAAGTAAGTTAGTAAGTAACGAGTATGATAATTATTTTGTAAATTTTGTAAATAAGTTAGTTAGTTAGTACGATAATTTTGTAAGTTAGTAAGTTAGTAAGTTAGTATGATAATTTTGTAAATTTTGTAAGTTAGTAAGTTAGTATGATAATTTTGTTAATAAGTTAGTTAGTTAGTATGATAATTTTGTAAATTTTGTAAATTTACAGATGGATCATCAAAACATTCATGTCCGTAATGTATGTGCCTCTGCTAGAAGAGAAAGATAACATACAAAACCAAGCAGAAAACAAAATAAAGCAAGCACATCCTCACAACCTGAAATTCCAACCGAACAATATCAACCCTTTCCCAAACAACAAATGGCCCATAGTCCCGATCCTTCCCCACAACAATTTCAACAATACCCACTAATTCCATACAACCCAAGCTCACAACATTCACAACAACAACCACAATATGATAATCAATCCCCACCACCACAACAACAATATCATCATTCCCAACCACAACAACAACCCCAGGACCCACCACGGAGAACCCGTCGTAGCTGGGGTAGGCAACCAAGTACAAGCTTATCCGGTGCTTCATGGTACACATCCACGCCCCAACCAGGAGGTCCACAAATTCCTGATATTTTGATAGGATTTCGGGGTCATGTAGCCTCCGCGATCTGGGAAGACGTGGATGTCATGCGAAGGGAACCACTGAGGATGCAAACAAGAGATATAGCCCAAAGGAGATGGCAATTACCGACAGACCAACCTTGGGCAGGGTTAGTAGTTGCATCTGGCATTTCCCATGTTCCAAACATTTTGTACCAAACTCCAAACACAACTTTGATCACCGCCTTTATCGAGCGGTGGCATCCGGAGGCGAACAACTTTCACATGCCCTTTGGTGAGATGACTATTACATTGCATGATGTCCATGCAATCTTGGACATTCCCATTACAGGTCGTCCAGTCAGGTATACCGACACATTTCTCGACCCTGCTTTGACCTCGTATGTGGACTACAAGAGGACCAACAAGAGCGCGGTCTCTCTGAGAAGCATTCATACTGCTTGCACCACTCGTGATGTTGGAAGCGATGAAACAATGGCACGCGGTTTCATGTGGCATCTTCTTGGCTCCTCCCTCTTCCCAGACAAATCGGGCACCGAAGTCCCTATACTATACTTTTCGTTGTCAAGGGACATTGATTCTGTCCACCAATATGCTTGGGGTGCGGGGACACTTGCATATCTATATTCACAGCTTGGGAGCGCTTCGCGCAGAGAGTCGAAACAAATGGCAGGCTGCCTAACTTTGCACGAGGTATGACGAAAGTGAAATAAGTACTCCCTCCATCCCTTTATTTTAGAACCATTTTGACTTTTTGGGTCATTTAACCGATAAAAAATAATATAGTTATATTGGATCTTGTTAGATTCCTCTCAATATATATTTTTGAAATATCAAGTTCTTATAATTTTTACACATGTAATATTTACGTTTTAAATCGTGTCTCGGAGACCGTGAAAAAGTAAATGGTTCTTATAAAAAGGGATGGAGGGAGTACTTATTAATTTTATTATCAAATTGTTATGAAACTTATATTACTTTTGGTTTTTTGAATTGAAGTCTTGGATGATGGAGTACTTTCCTTTGTTTGCCCGACCTGGAGGCAATAACTGGCAGCCGAACCGACCTCGTGCTCAAAGATGGTTTGATCTTTCCACGCATAACACCCACCCATCTCAGTTGGTAGCATACCGGAACCAGCTCGACCAAATGACAGCTGAAGATATAAGAAAACTTTGTATATATAATAATAATTTACCACATAATATGTATACTAATAATTTCATGAAATATAATTGTAGCTCGTTGTTAAGCTCAATAACGAGTGTCTTACTCGTTTGGGTAAAATCGGAAAAACACTTTCTCATTTTACTGTTTTGGTGTGTATAACAGCTCAGCAGTTGAAGTCATGGGCGCACCCCACAACTGCATCTGGGCCCCCCATTAACAAACAACAGCACGCATCCTCCTCCTCCTTTCTTCTTCAGCTTCCTCACCACGTGCACTCTCACGTGCTCCAGCTCCTCCTCATTTCTCCCCCACTTTCATTTCTAATTAATTCCTCCAAATTCATCACCATTTTCATTCTCAACATTTCTCAATTCATCAATATTACCTATTTCTACTTCATTTCACATTCAACTCAGTTTACCTTTCTTCACTTCACTTCCAGGTGAAGTTTCGTCATTTTAATTGACGTTTACGTTTTTTCGAGGAAATTTTACATTTTAACTTTGATTAGCAATAACTAATTATTGAAGACATTTCAAATTATAAATTATATGTATTTTTCGTTTTTCCGTGTTCAACTTTGATTAGCAATAACTAATTAGTTATATTATAAAAAATTATAAAAATTTACTTTTATGAAAATACTCTTAATTATAAATTTATTGATACTAATTATATATTTTTTGGACTAAGGAATAATAAGTAATTTATGATGAAAGTTGGCATGTAAAAATGAAAAAAGTCAAACATTTTGAATGGGAGGGAGTAGTATTTTGATTGACATTTTTAGTTCTCGACGAGGTTTTCCATCTACATTGACTTCTTCAATTTTCGAGGAGATTTTATATTTTTGATTGACGTTTTCGGTTTTCGAGGAAATTTTTCATTTGGATTGACTTCTTTAGTTTGTGAGTTTGCGAGGGGATTTTACATTTTTATTGATATTTTCAGTTTTCGAGGGGGTTTTACAGTTTGATTGACGTATTCAGTTTTCGAGGCGAGACAAAGATTGCCAATGATAATGTGAGTGCAGAAACACGATGCACGCGTACAATAGGCTACCGGGTAGCCGTCACAGCAGCCCATCACCACCTCATTCTCCGCTTCCTCGGTCACCTCGATACAGGTCCCGGGTTAAACCCACAGGGAGCGGAGGGGGAGGTGGTGTGAAGTCCCCAGCTTCTGGAGGGCAGTGGGGGATTGGTGTAGGGTACCCAAAGACGCTTTCACAGCGGTTAGCTTGGGTACTCTTATCAGTCCTCCTTCGTCGTCAGGGCATCTTTCTTTTTGCGCCCCTTTTGTATATCTCTGGGATGTTGATTTATATGGGGACGGTTTCATTTGACATTGTACCAGTTATTATGCATCGTCCTCCCCCTGGCTCGGTTTATCGATCCCCCCAGCTTTATAGTAAGCTACAGGAAGAAATGGAAGCGGATAATTCGTTTACAGCAGTAAGAATAGCTCACAAGTTCCTGCCTTTCGAAAATATTGTCTAGTTTTGAACTTCGATAGTTGACTTTTTAAGTTTATAGAAAATGTTTCTGTATAACTTGATGTGAATTTATTGGCTTTGATTCTGTCATTAATTGTATGATGTGATTTGTGTTTAGAATGAAATTGCCATATTCTAATTATGAAGATGGTATTAAAGGGTAATAACTCGAGTATTAAAATTGTCAGTTGTACTTGATAATTGAATGGACAAGAGACATGATCACATGAAGTTATTCAGGAAAATCAGAAATGAAGTTATTCGGGTAGAAAATGATTTGACTGATTGGAGAGAGAGTGGGACTTGCTATAATTGAGGATGTTAGAACTTAGAAGACGTCCAATGGTAGTCACAAATGGACGTAGCGATAGATGGAGCTCGAGAAGAGTTGGATAAGAACTATATCAGTAGACCTAAAGCTTATGGGCTTTAATGGAAGAGGTGATGTAGAGTTGAATGGAGACGCCATATTTATATAAGGATAAGGCTGAGTTTTGTTTGGTAGATTTAAACTCGAAATTTGAATGCTTTGGCCATGTTTGTTTAGTGAACTTCTTTAACTAATTGGGTTTTGAGATGTTTATTTGAAGTGGTATGACCTGAAAGTCTAAAGGGATTTGCCATCTTAGGATGTAGATGTGATTCTATTTTTGTTACTGTCAAGCACTTAGTTTTCCATTACGTAGTAATACTGTTTATGATTGAGAAGTATTCATGAATTCTACGGTTAAATGAATCATGGATTTGATCTGAATCTCAGTGAAAGAAAGTGAGATTTTGTTGCTATGTGCAGCATTGATCCTGACTTTCTCGTACCTCTATTGAAACAAAGTGGATTCATGTTCTTTCATCGATTGGTTATTCCTCTACGTTCTTTTAGACTTTACTATAGATTACCTGCCTTTGCTATAAAATACTTAGTACTGTTTATGACTTTGGCCGAGAGGAGTTTTTGTGCCGGTCAGCAGGATCCTTTACATATAGTATCTAAAGTTTACTTTCAAATGTAACAACCATTATAAAATGGCTGATATTAAGCGATGTCATTATTATCCTGTTTAGACATAAAATTTTCTATGATGTTATGTATCATGCCTTTATGGCCATTACATGGCTCAGTATTAGCAACTTCATCTCAATTTCGTTGGAGGTTTTCTTATAATTGTTTCCTCTTTTGTCGAATACGATATGGTAGAAAGATAAGAAAACTAGTTTTGCGAGATAAGAATTAAGTTTCACTTATGGGTGGGCAAAGTCAAAGTGCGAAAATTTTTGAGGTAGTTGTTATGGTGGGTCGTATATTAGTCTCTTTTGGCCCTCAGACCATGTTGTTCCCCCCTAGTGCTCATCAACTAATTTTCTTTGTAAGCATCAGCTAAGTAACTGTTTAGGTCTAGAGTCTAGACACTGTGTTGATTATTTTGGACATGGTCATATTGCAGATTTCAACAATATGGAAGCACTCTTATAAAGGTGGTCAGTGGAAACCATGCATAAAGAAGTCAACAGCAGGTAGAAGACTTTCTGCAGTTTATTTTCTCTGTGTTGTTATTCTTTTAACTGTTAAGAATGTTTCTCTCCAATTACACTTATTTTTGAGATCTACTTGCACCCTTTAGTATGAAAGAAGTTACCATATGAATAATCATTCGGTCAACATTTTAAGAAAAATTACTTACTTCTTTTGATGCTATTGTGTAGTCACGTAATTGAGCATATCGTCCTCCAGGTCAATAGGTTTGACCAAGAAGGCCTTGAATGACACCAAGTTTTTTCTTTAACGATTGTGTAGTTAAAAAGTTAAGGACATACTAAATGTAGACTTGTGAAATATTGCAGTACTATTTTGGTTAGAAGAAGCATGGTTTACATTTTAACTCTCAAGTTGGAGGGCCATTTAATATAAATAAGTTTATGGATGCAGCTTGTGATATAAATATCTCCATTCTTATTTTCTCTTACATGTAAATACTTTTTCTCGCAGGCCAATGTGCTTGAATGGCTTATTCTGATTCATTTACTCTTCTTGTAGATATTCGCTTACCTGAGTCAACTGGGTACATTTTTGTAGATGCAAACGGGGGACTGAACCAGCAGCGGACCTCAGTAACTTTAACATTAGCTAATTGTTCCAACTTTTGGACTTTAATTGCTTGGATATATCAACTTACATAATTCCATTGTTTAAATCTCACAGATATGCAATGCAGTTGCGGTGGCTTTCTATTTAAATGCTACTCTTGTAATTCCCAATTTCCACTTCCACAGCATTTGGAGAGACACTAGGTATTTACATTTCCTATTTGTTCTAATTGAACTCTTTATTTTCTTTTGTTCATGAATTGTAAAACAAGTTGATAAATTGAGATTGACTCTATTACACTAGATTCCTGTAAATCTGTTGGCACCAATTTGTATCATCTTGTTGGAATTTCATTAAAACTCAGAGAACTAGAAAAAGAGACGTATACATGTTTACCATATCTTTGAAAAAATGTTCTACTATGGCCTCTAGATTGGTGGATTGCTTATGTTTCTCAGTTAGAAAGTTATTAGACACATGTGGATACATAGTTGCATTGGTCCAAAGGAGTTCCGGCCTTTAACTTTATTAGAAATTTAAAGTTTTTTTATATGAACTTGAAGGTACTCATGCTCGTTTTATTTAAAATGTAGTTAAAATCTGGGTCGTGGAATATTTTCCTTGATAGATTTGTAATTATGAAGACAAATTATATCAATTGATTGTATATCTTTCTCTAAATCATGACTAATATATATAATTCATCTTCTCTCAGCAAGTTTAAAGATATCTATGATGAAGAATATTTCATTAAGACCTTGCTAAATGAAGTAAGGGTGGTCAGCAGTATTCCAGAGAACATTATGGAACGGTTTGATTATAATATGAGTAATGTATATAACTTCAAGGTAAAAGCATGGTCATCCATCCATTATTACAGGGATGAAGTTTTGCCAAAACTGCTGGAAGAAAAGTGAGTCATCTACATCTTTTCATGTTCTGTCATTAACCACATTTGGATTGTTGGAGAAAGTTGAAAATAATTTATTACCTTCAATTTTTGCTGCTCTAAAACTTGTCTTGGCATTTTAAGTTTGTATGAATCTGCGGCGACCATGCTAAATATACAGAGTTATTGATCAGCAAGCTGTCCAGCTTCTTACAAGGTCACTAAAATCCATAAAATGCCAACCAAACCAGTTCGTCTACTTGTTAGCAAGACTATATCATGGTTAATTAATTATACACGGCATTTGCATGCATGTAATGAAATAATACAATGAAAGTGAAATAAGAATAGTATTGTTTCAGGGTTCTAACAACGAAGATCAAGTGTCCAAAGTAGTTGCTACATTTCGTGTCTTTTTAAAAACTATTGGCATCGGTGGCATGTTCTTGATCTCTATAGGTTAGTTTCTTATTGAAGGATCCACTAAACGCATAATGTTTGGTATTAACTTTGAACTATGCACAAGTGTATTAAAACTTGTGTTTCATTGGTTGATAATTTTTGATGTAAGTGTTGCAATTTTTAACTGTCTAAGGGTGGCAGTTCTTGACACCTTGCATTTGTTTAAGTTTGATTATCTATTTCCTCTGTGTGAACCTTGTGCTTTGCAGCGTTATAAGGATATCTCCCTTTGCAAATCGATTGTCATTTGATGCTCCTGCAGTAGTTCAGAGACTTAGATGCTTGGCAAATTATGAAGCTTTAAGGTTTTCTAGTCCTATTTTGACTCTCGGTGAAACTTTAGTAGCAAGAATGAAAGAAAGGAGTGCCAATAATGATGGAAAATATGTCTCTGTGCATCTTCGTTTTGAAGAAGTTAGTTTTGCCTCTGATCTATATTATGTTAATAGTTGCACTGGCTAATGATCTGAAAGGAAAAATAATTTCTTGTGCAGGATATGGTTGCTTTTTCTTGTTGTATCTATGATGGTGGGGAAAAAGAAAAACGAGATATGGATGCTGCCAGGGAGAAAGGTTGGAAAGGGAAATTTACAAAACCTGGGAAAGCAATTAGTCCTGAAGCTATCAGGCTCAATGGAAAGTGTCCTTTAACACCATTGGAGGTAATACCTTTACAGTTTATATTCATATTTGCTACAAGATTGCTGGTACATACTCTCCCTTTGATTCCTATAAAATTTAATCCAATATTTCTTACAAGTCATTACCAATCTTGTTTGATATCATACATTTTTATGACCATATGGGTCTACGTCAAGTTAATGGCATGTTTGATCACACGTATTTCATTTCGTTTCATTTACTCGATCACACATCTTTCAATGATCTTTCAGTTTTATACTTTTTCAGGTAGCTTTAACTTTTTTGTTCTTTTTGATATTTCCGTTTACTCGCTAACCCTCAAGATCATGTACTTACTTTAAGAAAATCAGAAACAACCTAATCTAACGTCTTTGTTTCGTACTGCCACCACCAAACGAGCAAAGACAGATAAAAAGTAACTGCCCGACTAACTCATTTTCTATCTATATATTGAAATGATCTAGCTAAATAAAAACTACGTTGCAAAATCGTAGCTGATAAAGTAACAAATCATGTCATATAAATTTAAAAAAAAAAGGTGAAGCTAAAACTAACTTCATATAGAAGTTCCATTTGACACCTGCTCGCACACTAGAGCACACCCGCAAGAACAGAAGATAATGAAGTTGAAGTTATACAAAGAACTCGAAGTAAAATACCAAAATCGTGTGATCAACAGTATTGAGAGTTGTGGTTGTAGTAAGCGGTCGCTTTGCTGGTTGTGGTTTTTGGTTTCTCTGAGCGGTGGTGGTAATGTGGAAATGGTAGTGAAGGTGGGTTGAGGTTCTTGGTGGCAATATTTTACTGAGAAGATAGGTTAACTTGTTTTTTGTTTTCTTTTTTGAATTTTGTATTTGAAATTACCATAATAGCCCTGAAAAATGTAATGTAATAGACACACGGTCTCGGGGTTAGTGACTAAAGGAAAATTGATAGGATTACCAAAAAGTACAAAAGATGATAGATTTGTGATCAAATGGGATAATTCGGAAGGTGTGATTGAATGATGAATGAAATGAAACATGTCTTATTGGACATGCTAGTTGCACATTATATTACTGCTATCCATGACAGGAGATCATTTTTTTAAAATGTTCTCATTCAGTTTTCCGAAACCTTCCAAAAGTTGAAAAACAATTGTGATTAGCTTTAACCTCAAGAATTCTACACTGATTATGTTTATCCCTCTTTGCTAGAAACGATAGGCGTTGTCTGAATTTATTATCTGTACACATGAATGTTGACAGTGGTTTAGATTACTTTCCATGTGCTTCATTGTTTACTACACCTAAAGACTATTGTGATGGTTATATCTGTTTTCTTCTTTTTGGTTTTAGTAATAATAGGTTTTGCAATTTTTTAAGGACTATCTTGATGTATGAGGTTGGTTTTGTCGACTTGAGTTTAGTAGCAAACCCTTTATTGCTTTGAATATATGTATTGTGTAGTGACTCTGTCACACTCCGAAGTGTATTTCATAAAGTCAAATTTCCCCTTACATTATTTTTCTGTGTCTATCTTCATTTGCTTTGAGTGGATATACTAGGATAGTGTTGATGTTATGTAGTTATCAACTTTGGAGTGCCAAAGTCACTACCTTAATTCACATATGTGGATGGGTATGTATGCTTATCTTTGTATACAAACAGGTGGGTTTGATGCTTAGAGGGATGGGTTTTGACAAAAGCACATCTATTTATCTAGCTTCAGGGAAGATTTATGACTCCGACAGAAATATGCAACCGCTGCTGGAAATGTTTCCTCTTCTACAAACAAAAGATATGCTGGCATCTACTGAAGAACTTGCTCGATTTCAGGTGGGAACTAGCTTGACGACAAATCTGATTACTCATTAATATTCTGATTTACGGATGTCTATTGACTCGAGTTTGTTGAATTTAGGATTACTCTTCCAGGATGGCTGCTATAGATTACACCGTATGTCTTCACAGCGAAGTGTTTGTCACAACACAAGGTGGAAACTTTCCACATTTTCTATTAGGTCACAGAAGGTTTCTATATGGTGGTCACTCCAGGACAATTAAACCAGACAAGAGGAAGTTAGCGTTGATTTTTGACAATTCTACTATTGGGTATTTCTCTTCGCCATGGATTGTTCTCTTGCTACCTGCTGTTTGTGTATTACAGCATGTCTATCGAGTACTTTATCTATTTTGAACAGTACGCATGTTATTGGTGGACCCAAATATAAGACACGAGTAATTTTCAGTAATATCTGACAATGTCAGAAATATCGACCCTAATGAAGCTCACTTGTGAAGTGCTAAACATATAATGTCACTGAACATAACAGACATCTTAAAATCATAACAGTCTGACATTAATATACTCTCCTTGTTCATGTCCCTATGAAAGATTTTATCTTATGTTCAATAAACTCCAGTAATTTCTATTATATGTCCTTTTGGATTTGTGGTCTTTAACCTTGCATGTTGTACTTACGGTAAATGCATGCTTTACGACGATTCACAATGTTTCTTGGTTTTACTATGCACATGGTCAATGATGTACTTTTCGGAATTGTCTACCATCTTTTTATTGATTGTCCATACTAACTACTTTCACATGTTCTTTGCACTTGGATAGTTGGATTTAATGGAACAAATAAAAATGACTCACGCATTACACTACATGCGCTTCTTATTGGTACGATGTAGACAGTCTTTTCAATTCATCTTGGTTCGGTTTGGAAATAGAATAACTGTCATCACAAGGTTAAGGCTGCATACCTTTTGGTTGCATTGGGGCCTGTTGCTGTTATATGCCTAAATGTTATGTTCACCCAAATATCTTTCTTCCTTTTCGTTCCCTTGCAAAATTATTGTAATCGAAGTTTCTTTGTTGCATGTGTATTTAGTTGAGAACATGTTTAGACATCATAACTATGACTTCTTTTTTCAGGTGGAGAGGCTTCAAGCGGCTAATGTTGAGTGTGCGAGCTCATAGTGATTTAAAAGGAATGGAGCTTAAAAGACCAAGTGATTCAATTTATTCCTTTCCATGTCCAGACTGCATGTGCCATGTCAATAGAGATTGAAGCGTCAAGATCATCATCACACACATGATCCATCCTCTGCCCCAAAAGAAGTATCGTGTTCGTGTGTACTGCAATGCGTTGCATGTCCACCACTGCTAACCCCTATTGTGTTGGTTGTGTATTCTTTAATTCTTTCCTCTCGACTATGAGAAGTCAGGCTTGAGATTTTTATAGCCTCTGAAATCTGATTAGGAACTGAAACTTTTGATGAGTTGATCAATATGGGTATGGAGTTCCGATAACCGCCATTTTAGGGTTCGCAAGATGATGCTACCCGATGAGAATAATATTTGTGGCGGGTCTTCGTTTTGACGAGTTTAGCCTTGATTGAAGATTAGTTTGTTGATTGTAATGTATGATTGTTATGAAAGAAAGGGGAAATGCACATGTAGAAGCATGAGGTTTTCACATTGTTAGTCTTGATAGTTGATAACTCTTGTGATGTTCTTCATCCAATCATGTTATATATTAGTTTTTCGATGATATATATATTTTTTTTGTAAATTAGCGATGAGATGAGTTTCGAACCCAGGACCTTCTGGTCACTAGTAAGAGCCTTTTTCACTAGGCTATTCGATGATATTTCTGGACATGAAATTGCATGACATTATCACATTATAAAGAGGATTTGGTGAGTGATTATTTATGCGATTGCACCGGCCCTATATACTATTTACTCCTTCCGTCCCTAAATGATTGTCACATTTTGACTTTTGTTAGTCAAACATTACAAAATTTGATCATCAATTCTCATTAAACGATAATAAATAATATAGTCTTGTGGGACCTTGTTAGATTCGTCTCAATATATATTTTTGAAATATTAACTTTTTATAATTTTTTCGCATGTAGAATAATAGATATTTATGTTTTAAATCGTGATTTGTTGATCACCAAAAGTCAAAATGTGACAATCTTTTAGGACGGAGGGAGTAACTTTTTTTGGTTAGATTCTTGAAGTGAATAATGAATTTATGTAAATGGACATTGATATTTGATAAAATATTAGTTTGGGAAGATAATTTCTGCAATTTTGCAGCTTCAGCAACTGAAATGAATGGTGAAGAGTGTCCAAATGAAGTCTCCTCCTCTGGTTATAAATATCAACAATAGCAAGGTCTGTAACCTAAGCTCTTCTTCTAGATGTCTCATGAAATCTACAATTATGGTGAGGGATAAGAAAGAGAACAACACTTTTTTTTCAACATCCCCTTGCGCCGTTAATTCACTAATTGTGATAATCGAATCCAGAAGCTCAATGTCTCTATTTGAATCCTTCTTAATCACTATGTCGCCATTATGTTGCTTTATTAATACCATCGTTATTCTTTGGATGACTTAATACCAGTTAGTCCGGCACACGTATGAACAATCGATCAGGGACGAAACTAGGATGAAATTTAAAGGGAGGAAAATCTAAAAAAATTAACAAAAAACGCTAACCCTTTTACCAACTATACTATAACACATGTTGGTAATTCATGTAAAACTTATATGATAGTATACATTTAATTTTGAAGAATCTAGAGGGACGTATGCCTCCACCCCTACTGGTTCCGACTGTTCCGTCCATGCTATCGATGGCCCCCCGAAAAGCTAGTGAAAATTAATCATGATGCCCTTAACATACATAGAAATGTACACAAAATGCTTTTCTTAATACATAACATATTAACTTATTATTTCATAAAACCAAACATACATAAGCACACTTTCATATGAAACACACATTTTCATTATTTTCACACTTAATATTATTAGTACCACATATTTGACATGAACAACATATATTATGCCAAATGATGAGATTCAATATCTCTAGTGATTTTAGTGAAGAGGTCCATCAAAGAGTCTGGGTCAGGAATGTCTTGATTCATCTTCTCATACTCAAAAGTCCAAGCTACCAAGTGATATTCATCAAATTTGTCCACATGAAATGTTATAACAAATGTCTTATACAACTTCAACACATCTCCTTCTATCAGTGTGAACTTTATTGTCTTGTTTGCTATATCTGGTTCAACTATCTCTTTTCCTGAGCTTTCCACCCCATCTACATATAATTCGATCTTATTAGTCGATGAAAAATAATAATTATTGAAATAGTCCCGATAGTAACAACATTTTGACAATTATTTCACAACAAAAAGTATAGTTAAGCTAGTTGTACTAATATTCCTAGAATTTTACCCAGAAAATTTTTTCATTAATGAAAGTAAATTTTATATCTGAATAAACTTTTCAACTTCATTTCTCATCTTAATGAACTAGTCGTTTGTATACAGTGTAGCTTGTGCGAAGTTATTCTTCTTACACAATTACTTTTTTGTATAACTAGTTAGTTATTGCTAAAAACTTTATAACATATGTATGAAAAATATTTATGTAAAAGATCATATGCAATTGAAAACTGAATTTGAATCAACATAAATACATCAATATTATTTACAAAAATATATAATTAGTTAAATTTACTTGATGAATAGTTAAATAAAAGTTATTTTTTAATATAAACACATGTGATTTATTGGTTCGTTATATGAGAACATGGGGCTTCAATAGATAAGATATCGGAAATGTAATGAGGTAATTGAAGATTGGTCCCTGATAGTGGGACGCAGTTGCATTTTAGTCCCAAATAGTTAAAATGTAGCAGATTGACCCCTTAAAATGGCACAAATGTTGCAATATAGCCCTCAAAAGTAAAAAAATATATATTGCACTATGTTGTCTGCAAAGATAGAGACTGTATTGCAACACTTAAGCCACTTTCGGTAATTAATCTACAACAGTGTAACTAGCTATAGGTTGAACGTGAAACTTCGTCCCACAATCTAGACCAAATCAACAATTTTCTCTAAATGTAACTTCCAATTCCTTTCTTCCTCAATTAAATATAAAGTGGATTAAAAATTACTTTTAGTTGATTTAAAAAGGAATTTTTATAAATTGGTTAAGTACTCCATATAAAGGTACTATGTACAACTGAAATGAGACTTTCATAAATTGGTTAATTGAAACGAGACTTTCACAAACTTTAAACTTGAGGGGACAAATTGACCAAATAAGTAAAGTTTAGGGGGCTAGCAGAACTTAAGCCTATATACTCCCTCCGTTTCACAATACTTGATTGTTTAGCCAAAAAGTACTTTATTAAGAGATTAATAAGATTTACTATTATACCCCACAAAATACTCTCAAAATGAAAATTAAGCTATAAAACAAGGATAAAAAAGGAAATCATGAGTATAAAAGTACATTGAGTTTCGTAAACAATCAACTACCATGAAAAAATACATTTTTTCTAAACAATAAAGTATTGTGAAACAGAGGGAATAGTATTTCGAGTTTGATTATATCTTACCATGAATATAGTTCCAGCAGATGACTGATCCAGGAGTTCCCCATTGGCCTTGGTGTAACTCAACTCCTTGTACGTGACTAGGACAAATGTTTGATATTTCATGAGGTTTGTGACACATTAGATCATGAAACATATCACAGTCCGACTTTATCTCTATTTGCTTAATAATCTTACCTTTTAGACTCATTTTTTCTTTTCACAAATAATTAATACCCAATTTAGAAGAATATTAGAGTAAAATGATATTGTTATGAACGATGAGTAAGGTATTAGGTTGTCAATTTATATATAGTAAGATCAGCTGGGGTACTGTCACTATTGGAAAACACGGCTATGACTTCTCGTTAAGATGCACCTCTCACATTGGAAGTCGATGTATTCCGTGTTAATATATAAGATCTTGAGCTACTTTCTCTATTGCCAATTGATTTTAGAGTGGAATCCCTTAGACTGTTAACATGATATCATGAGCGAAGCCTGAGTTAATGAGGCACGTGTAACCCCGCCGATGTTATGAGATGCTAATTGCGGGCCTGACGCCTTGTTAACGCCAACATTTAATTCATGGGTCCTCACGCCCCCTCGCCGCCCAGATAAAAATAATTTCGTTTACATTTATTTAAGACCGACACTCAAATGACTTCAAATGTAATAAAATTATATTTAATTCTCAAGTCTAACAGACTCCACTGTTATTAAAATTATATTAAATTAATTAACGACCAACACCGAACCAAATACATCATAAGATATGATTAAATTAAACAAATTTGTGTTTGTTTAATTAGCGAAAGAACCCACACCTAACCGATGTCACACTTAATTTTAAATATTTTAAAAACCAACACATACTGACTCTTCGTTTAATTGTTTATTTATTCAATAATTAATATTTATAAATTTTTTTATATATTTATTAATTAAATTATATTCAATTTTACCCGACTCTAATCCGATGTCAAAGCCTTCATAGCATTTTAAAATATCCAAAACACATATATATAAAATATCAAAAGCAGACATAACAAAATATAAATATGATCCACAATATAATTACTTCAATAGTTTGAAGAACACAACTTTTCCTACAAAAGAACATAATAAGAAAAAGAAAAAACATTGAACAGAAAAAAACGTTAATGGTTACCTTTAGCAATTGCCTTTTTTTTTTTTGTAAATTAGCGATGAATTGAGTTTCGAACCCAAGACCTTTTTGGTCACTAGCAAAAACTTTTCCCGCTGGACTATTCGATTAACTCTACCTCTATCAATTGACTTACAAAATGACAAATTAGATGTTCGCATAGAATAAAAAATCAAATAGAGAAAATATAATGGAAATACTTTATATGAGAGAAATTAAAAACAGTTGTCTCGTATATAGCATCAGACTGCAATTTATACAACAGCCAAGCTGCCAACAACAATAAATACAAAATATCATAAACACCAAACAAAACAAATATCAAAATATCCACAACACATACACGATAAGCACAATAAACACAAAACATAATAAACACAAAAGTATCCAAAGCATATATACATAAAATATCAAAACATACATAAATAAACACAAATATGATCCAGAAAACATAATTACTACAAAAAACATAATAAGAAAAAGAAAAAATCCATTGAAACAGAAAAAAACGCTAATGGTTACTTCTATCAATTGACCTACAAATTGAAAAGCAACGTTTTTATGTATGTTTTGACAAAAAGACGATAAGTAAACGTTTTTATGTATGTTTTGTCAAAAGAAATGTTTTGAAAATCTTAATGTTGATAAAACTGGGGTTTGAACTCATATTCTTAAAGATGACGAAAATAGCTTTCCAACGCATTTTGAATCGTCAAAATCGAAGTTTTAATGAAACGGGAAATGAAGTTTTAAGTGTGTCGCCAAGCCAAATTCTTAAAAATTATATTTTTGGCCCAATTTTAGCATTTATTTACGTAAAACCCCATAAACATTACTTTAGGGACCAAATGGGCACCCGCTATACACTTTCATTGACCATTTGCGCATTGGTCCCACTTACGAGGACCAAACTGCAACGGTCACCCACTAACTAGGACCATTTCAGCAATTAAACCTCTAGAACAACAAGTCAAATAGAGAACATGTAATGAAAGTACGAGTATAGAAAGAAGAAGAATGAAACATAGTACGCTTTCGTTCCTAAATAATAGGACTATTTTAATCTTTTGGTCAAATTTTATAAATTTTGGTTAGGAGTACTTATTAACCTATAAAAAATAATATAAATCTGTTGGATCTTTGTGAATGCATTTCAATATATATTTGAAATATTAATTTTTTATTTTATAGTTTAAGCGTGTAAAATGAAATATATCTACGTTTTAAGGCGTACCTCGCTAACCATAGAAAGTCAAAAACTTCTTACATTTTGGGATAGAGGAGTAATTATTAGGGTTATGTTGAGCGAATTGCTGAAATAGTCCGAAATAGTGTCGTCATAGTGGCAACATTGCAATTGAGTTCCTAATAGTGGAAAATAAGTTGGGGATTGATCTTCAACTTAAGTTTTAATTTCCATTAAATTTTTTAACACCAACATTTGATTAGAAGTTCAAGTTAAGGCAAAAAAAAAAAAATTAACTCATAAACCTAGTTTTGATATCTATTGAAACTTGTTATAAGTTAGGAAAACAAAAAAAATTATCTGAACTTGAAAGTTTCATTAGGCACCAAAACTATGTTGAAGTCTTCAACTCTTTTTTTCCCCCACCTTTAACCTCTAATTATATGTTGGTATTCAAAATGACAGAAAAGTTATTTTCTTTTTTTTTGTAAATTAGCGATGAAATATAAATACAATGATATTACAAACAAATACAGAAATTTCTAACTAATAGAGTGTTAGAGTATAGTATGAGATAATGTGACAAATTTGTTCCAACAAGGTTTGAACCCATGACCATTTGAATGAAAGGTTTGGATCGGATGTCACTAGGCTATTAAGCCATCGGCAACGGAAGAATTAAGTTGGATACCGATGTGTAACTTTCTTACCATTATCGAAGACTAAAGTGCAACATTACTACTATTAAGAACTAAATTACAACTTATTAATAACAATATAAAAAACTATTTCTAACAATTTATTCAAGGTATGTTGGATTAAGAAATTTGTGGAGCATGTATTTCTATCGTGATTCACGTCCGACACAAATCGTTATCATCAGGGCCTCATATATATTAAAGAAATATTGACAATCACCAATAAATTTGATGTTTTAATATTATATAAGTTTATGTCAACATTAATATCTTACCTAATACAACTGACGGACATGTCGCGTGGACTTTATTGATTTGTCACACTCTACGTGATTTGTTTCTCTTCTGAAGGGGTCCTAGCATTTTTTTTCAAGCATATCGAGTACGAGAAAATATGTGAAAAGATTGGGTGCATCAATACTTCTATGCATCAGATTCATCAAGAGGGTTTGAGCATAATATTTTATAAATTAAAGGTCACGATGCAATTATTTAAATAATTAAGAGTCACGCTACAATTATTTATATATTTATGGGTCAATTTACAAATCACATTATATATTTACTACTTTTATTTTGAATTGATAAATATGTGGTACTGTACCATTGTTACAATATAATTTGAGTACAAGTTATGTTGATATTGTTTCTTGTGCCAATGATGAAGTTTCAAGTGGGTACAATACCCACGTGAAACCTTTAAATGGGTACCTGATGCATGGAATTATTGATGCACCAAAACCGGACTCAGAAAATATATATTGACAAGTGATTTATTAGTTTAACGGGTTTTCTAAAATGTCCTTTTAGAACACAGGTTAAACATGAAATATTTATAAAAATAAAAGCTAACAATCATAATCATATAAGATAATATATTGAAAAAATCATATTATATCAAAGTTCAAATACAAATTTATTATCAATTATTTTGTCTGATTAGCTTATTAACCTGTGCCCTAAGAGCACATTTTAGAAAAATAACTTCAAACATATTTTTCTATTATAAAATTATATTTTATGCAGTTTGTATTCGACTTAAATAATGGTGATAAAGTAAAAATTTTATAAAATTAAAATACAAGATATTTAGGGGGTAATGGATAAAAAAAAAATTAAGAACTAAAATTAAAATATAAGATATGTAGGGGGTATTGGATAAAAAATTAAGAATTGAAACTTAACAATTTAAAAACTTTTTTATTAAATTTATTTGTTAATTATTTTTTTAAGAAGGGAATCAAATAAAATCTGGTCAAACCTGTTAAAACAACTCAGAGAGACACCAAATATGACATGCCTAAACGAGGCACTTAATCAACAATGATAAGAAAAACAATTATCCAAAGAGCAAAAAAAAAAAAATGCAGCAAAACAACGTAAATATTGTTTCAATTGTAATAATCCTCCCCCTATTTAATTTGGCATACAACACAGCCAGGGCCGAATCAAGGGGGGTCTACAAAAAAAAATTATATGAAATTTATATGATATGCATGAAAGAAGAAACCCATTGAATTCAATGAGTATACAAAAAAAAAGTTAATGTCACAATCGATCACTCATGTTTCATAATGTTCACCATTCAATCTTTCATGTTTCGTTTTGTGTTTTTTGATCAGTGATGTTTCGATATCATATCTCATTTGGATTGCAGGTTGACTTTTTCATTAAACATAATTTTTTACCAAACAAAGCCTTAATTGGAAGGGGTAAATTAGGCAAAGTTGATGTGTTTAAAGAGCTAAGATCACTAAAATACCCCTTCAAATGAGACACATGCCATCCACGTGACCAAAGTTAACGGTCTCAGTCACGGAGTAGTAACTTTGCCTCAGTTCAAAAGGTGAGCGATAAAGTGGGACATTTTGAAAGGTGAGTGATGAACTGGAACCCAACCTCAAAGGTGCATGATAAATACGACCTTTTACCCTAAATAATTTAATGGAGGATTGCCCTTTCCAAAAATAAAAATGACAAGTAGGGTTTAACAATGCCTTTATTTCATTACCATTAGATACATATTGCAGATAGGGTTTAGTACACAAATAGTATCCATGCCCCTCGGCACAGATAAAGTGTTAAAGAGTTTGGGGTGAGTAGCATCATGCATTGTCTCTTTTGTAGCGTGTGAGTTCGAGTTTATATATGGAAGTGACTAAAGGACCGTTAAAGTTGTGGTTCAACCTTTTTTCGAGAAATAGAATTCCTATACAACATTCCTCGATATTATATTATTAGTATATAGCAAACACATATTAGTACCTCCCCACCCCTCCCTACCCTACGCGCACTCATACACCTTTTTCAACTAGAGTTTTGTGTCTGTTGCATAAGAAATCAAGAAGGTGCATCATGGATTTGAATGTGGATTTGATCATCGAAATACTATCTCATCTTCTTGTTAAATCACTTGTTCGTTTCCAGAACGTTTGCAGAACATGAGTTCAATTATCAACAAACAACAATTCATCACAAAACACTCCACGAATCAGAATCCAAGAAATGTACTTCCTCCGTCTTTAAAAGATTGCTACATTTTGACTTTCATGGTCAACAAAATACAATCTAAAACGTAAATATTTTTTATTTTACATGCGAAAAAATTATAAGAAGTTGATATTTCAAAAATATATATTGAGACGAGTCTAACAAGATCCACATGACTATATTTCATCTTACCGTTTAATGAGAATTCTTTATCAAACTTCCTAAAGTTTGACCACAAAAGTCAAAATGTATCAATCTTTTAGGGACGAAAGGAGTAATAAGTTGTTTGCTTCTCGCTCTCGCAAAATATCACTCCAACCTTGGAACCAACATATCATTGTGTTGGTAAAAATATACGATGATGACATGAACGTCATATTATGGAATCCATAGACAAGAAAGTTCAAGAATTTGATGAATCATTTAATTTTGCATCCTCCATGGAAGCTGGTGGGGGTTGGCTTTGGATTTGATCCCATATTAAAATATTTCAAGGTTATCTCATTCAGGAAAGGATTGGATAATAAGATGGCTTATTTTCATTGTAGACACTAAACTATCACGTAAGTTTCAAATTGGACGTTGATACTATTATAGGTCTCAAATTGCCTCCTATACAACGTTTTAACTCATTTTGCCCCATCAAATGCCAAATTTAGATTGAATTTCGTTTTAAAAGAAGGGCAAATTTGGATTATCATATATAGCAAACCTTTGGGGCGTTTTTACAAATAACTAATGGTAGTATCAGGGTCCAATTTGAAACTTACGTGATAGTTCAGGGTTTAAAATGAAAATAAGCCTGAGATTTATTTTTAATTTTAATAAATTTTGTTATTTGTGAATTGTACCCAAAAGTTTAAGGCTTAATTTTATCTGGGCACCTGAACTTTCAGAACTTTTCCTAATAGGCACCTGGTGACCTTTTTATCCCAAGTAGGCATGTGGACCCAAAATTTGGCACCTAAACTTTTGGTTTTCATATTTTTCAGAATTTCTCAAATTTTTGACATTTTAAAATTGTTAACCCAAGGGCAAGTTAGTCATATTGAAAATATGCAATTGTGATAAAGATTCAATCTTCTTGGTACAATTGTGATAAAGATTCAATCTTTTTGAGAATAATGGGTTTGTGAGAAACTTGGCTTTTCTTGGTTGAAGAATGAAGAAGATGATGGAAGTTTAAAAGGATGAGATGTTTTTGTTAGAATTATGAGGTGTTTGACACGTCATAATAAGTGCCCGTTGAACAATTTGATTGTTCGTAGTGATTACTTATTTAAAGTTAAGTTCATACGTATATTATGTTTGACAATAATATACATGCTGGGAATGAATTCGAAATGCATTAGGGGTCATGATGGTTTTACTAGGGCCCGCTCATGATTTATATGTTAGTAAAATACTTGGTTGATATTTTATTAACATATGGCTAATGTCATTTCGATCCTAGAAGGTCACACACATACAATGCACTTGATTTTCAATATGATCGAAACTTCCGGGTTAAAAGTGTAAATGTCAAAGAATCAAGGGGAATTCAATTGGCTTGTTTGACTTTGAATTCAAACACAATTAATATTGAATTAATTGGTGCTTAATTGTGGAGGCGTTACGTCTTTGGGTTTAATGTGATTAAACCGCAAATTCATCACACAATTATTATTGTAATAAATGGTGAATCTTTGGGTTTAATGTGATTAAACCGCAAATTCATCACACACTTATTATTGTAATAAATGGTGAATAATTGAAAGGAAGATTTTTTGTTATAGTACCACTATATAAACACCATTTGATGGAAAACAAAGATTAACCTTCTCATTATCATATTTTCACTTGTAAGACAATTGAAAAGAAATAATACTCCCTCTTCCTTCTCTATTCGGCCAAAAACAAGAATAACATCAAGAAAAGAAAATCGTTTCTTTCTTGATTCATTCTTTGTCAAATACACTTAAGCTCTAGTTGCTTCAAGGAAGGAATCAAGCTAGTGTTGGTGTGGACTAACTAGAGAGAGGAACGCTGGTTGCTCTTCCGCTGCGCAACTCAAACACGCTTCAAGAGGTATACACACAAACTCATAGTTAAATGTGAATTTTTAGAACTTTGTATTCGATCGTTTATACGTTTTTGTATAATTTGATATGCAAAACATGTATAAAATCCCAACAGTGGTATCAGAGCGCACGGTACATATGTTCTAATTCACTTTAAATGTCTTGAAATTTGATTTCATGAATTATAATATCATATGTGTATGTTTTGATATCATCAATTAAGGTTGTTGTGCATTATGTGTATTGTGCAATTATGTAATTGTTAAGGCCTGTAAATATTTTTCTAAAATTCTGTAAAAATATGTTTCGAACAGTAGACAAAATTTCGAGACCACTGTAATTTTTCTGGAATTGTTTCGATTTGTTAAGTGCTCGAAATAAATGTTTGAAACAGCCATATGTTCATCCGAACGGATTTGATATACCTTTCGTTTGAACAGTTTTAAGTGCTGTATATATTTTTATAGAATTCTGGAAAAATATTATTCAAACAGTACATTGAATTTCGAGTTTACTGTAATTTTTCTGGAATTGTTTCGATTTGTTAAGTGCTCGAAATAAATGTTTGAAACAGCCATATGTTCATTCGAACGGATTTGATATACCCTTCGTTTGAACAGTTTTAAAGGCTGTATATATTTTTATAAAATTCTGGAAAAATATAAATAAAATATTAGAGTCAATCTCGAGTTTACTGAAATTTTTCTGGAATTTTTTGGATTTCTTAAGTGCTCGAAATTGACATTTGAACAGTCATATGTTCACCCGAACGGATTTGATATACCATTCGGTTGAACAGTGTTTTAACGGCTGTATATATTTTTCTAAAATTCTGAAAAAATATAAATCAAATACTAGAATGATTTTCGAGTCTACTGTAATTTTTCTGGATTTATTTGGATTTATTAAGTGCTCGAAAATGATTTTTGAATAGCCATGTGTTCATCCGAAAAGTTCGGAACACTATTCGGATGAACAGTGTTTTTCGGATGAACAGTGATTCCGATTTCACTGTTCACGAAACACTGTTCACGACTGTTCACATAATTAAAATGGTCCTAAAATTGTTTTGGATTTTGTTTTATTAATTATTGTGAATATTTTGGCAATTCTAGTATTTTGACTTTTGATTGTCAGAAGAAAATTAATTAAATTATTATAACTTGTATGATAATTTGATTAGATTTTAATGTTACAATATTTTAATTAATAGCACTAATATGATTAGTTGTTAATTTTATTTATATTGGTTATAAATAATATTAAATGCTTATTAATTAAAATTAAAGGCCTTAATTAATTATGTAAAACCTATGAGTTATTGATTTGGTTGTTACATTTGATGTACAATTTATTACATATATGTGTTATAATTGTGTGTACCTTATTTGACATCCTTACATGTTTTAATTGACTTAATTCATGTATTATATATATTTTGATATATTGGATGTTTTATTTTCATTGTGAATGAATGTTGGGATAAGTGATATGATCTGGTTTTTGAAATACAGTCTGCGTACTGTCTTTTATATGACGACTTGTGTCAAAAAGAAATATAGCCTGCGTGCTATTTTATGACGACTTGTGTCACTTTTATTTTATTATTTATTACATTGACCTGCGTGTCAATTATTTATCACCACGTGTGATTGTAATCAATAGAAGACGAAGCCACCGAAGGAACTGAAGGAGGACTGAAGACTTAGTTTAGAATTAAGTCTAGTTTTCTTTTCGGTTTTTAGATCATATCACTAATCCCATTTATTTGCGTTATAATTCTTAATTTTCATGCTCATATGATATATATTCTTGCTTGAGTGAATGTATATATGCATGTATGATCATGATTATATATTTATAACTAATCCTACCTTAAGTCAAGTAATTTGCCATACCTGACCCTAAAGTCGGAATAAGACATACGTATGCATGGACCTGCCAGATTGGCAGACATGACATGTCCTATGACTTGATCCCGATGGAATAATCGAATGATTTCCGATTCAGAATCGGGCTTCGATTGTTCATTCTGACTTTCGTCAGTAGGCTCAGGTTACTTGAACAGTGATTCCCATAATCAGATTTGGGCCTGTTGGCAAAAGTTGTCACCAATGCAATCTTGTAAGATTTTTGTGACACCGAGAATTATGCCAGGCATAAATGGTGATCATTCACCTACTCACATGATTAGTAGTCGAAATGTTGCGCGCTGCCGTTCGATTATTAATTATCTGGGTTCTCGGATACATTGTGTGTTTTAGTAGGATTGTGAACACAGTGTATGAGTTCAAATATTTAGATATCTGAATTAACGCTATGACAATGCTTATCTGAGTTATTTATTTGCATATTTCCGTTGTATTTATCACGTCTACAAACGCTTAAAACTCTAAGACCCTCCGCTCCACATTGGAGAAATGCAAACTTAACGGCACCAATTTCCATGACTGGGCTCGCAACTTGAGAATTGTCCTCAAGTCTGAAGAGAACAGACTACGTGCTCACCAGCATGCTTCCTAAGGTCCCTCCCACTGATGAGGAGGAGTTTTATGTCTATAAACAGCACATGAATGATTCTATAGATGTCCAATGCTTCATGTCGGCCAACATGGAATCGAATCTTCAGATTCAATTCGAAAAGGTCAACGCTTACGATATGTACCGCCGGCTGGAAAACTTGTTCCAGCAGGAGGCACGCAATGAGAGATACGAACATGTTTGTGCTCTCGTTGACTGTAAGCTAGGCAATGGACAGCCATCAAGTCCCCATGTCATCAAGATGATGGGCTTAGTCGAAAGACTAGGCTCATTGGGGGCACCCGTCTCTAAAGAGATGTCTGTAGATATCATTCTTAGGTCGCTGCCTGATTCGTTCAGTGGTTTTGTGTTGAACTACAACATGCATCAATATGACAAGACGTTGTCTGAGCTACATGGTATGATCAACACTGCTGAACAAAACATCAGGAATGCTAGAGACACTTCTTCTTCTTCTGTTTTGACTATTTAGAACAAGAAACAGTTCAAGAAGAAGAAAAGTGTCAAAGGCAAGACAAAGGTTGCCCCTCGTGCAACGGCTCCTACTCATAAGGCATCCAAGAAGGATTCCAAAAAGGATGACACGTTTCATTACTATGAGATAGTTGACCATTGGAAGAGAAACTGCAAGAAGTACCTGGCAGACGAGAAGAGTGGTTCGACCACTGCTACTCTGCCATCATGTATTAATGCTATAACATTAGCATGACAAGGAACAAGCTTGATGACTTGAACCCGACATACCTATGGCATTGCAGACTCGGTCATATAAGTGACAAACGCATTAAAGAGCTCCATGACAATGGAATTCTTACGTCATCTGGTTTTGAATCTTATGACAAATGTGAGTCATGTCTTTTAGGCAAGGTGACCAAGTCACCTTTCACTGGTACAAGTGAAAGGGCAAGTAATTTATTGGGAATCATACATACTGATGTATGTGGCCCAATGAACACGCCTGCTAGAGGAGGTTTTCTATACTTCATTACCTTCACCGATGACTTCAGCAGATACGGTTACGTATATCTGTTGAAACATAAGAGTGAAGCCTTTGAAAAGTTCAAAGAATTTCAGAAGGAAGAAAACCAACTCGCCAGGACAATCAAGATTCTTTGCTCCGATAGGGGAGGAGAATACTTGAGCCATGACTTCTTGCAACACCTAAAGGAGTGTGATATTGTATTACAGCTCACACCTGATGGTACACCACAACACAATGGTGTCTCCGAAAGGAGAAATCGAACCTTATTAGATATGGTTCGATCAATGATGAGCACATCAGAACTCCCAACTAGTTTTTGGGGTTATGCATTGGAAACTGCCGCTTCCACACTAAACAAATGTCCAACCAAATCAGCACCTAAGATCCACATGAGATGTGGTTTGGGACTCTTCCCAAACTAGGGTACTTGAGGATTTGGGGATCCGAGGCCTATGTTAAGAAAGTTAACAAAGATAAGCTTGGACCTAAATCCGACAAGTGTTACTTCATTGGTTATCCTAAGGAAACCAAGGGATATTACTTTTATCTCAAACCCGAAAATAAGATTTTCGTGGCTCGTAATGGAACTTTCCTTGAGAAAGAATACATTACAAAGAGATATAAGAGTAATGAGACTCTTGAAATTGTTCAAGAGGGTGATGTAGCAGGTACTAGTACCTTAGCTGAATCACCTCAGGAGGTGGACCCTTCTTATGAAGAAGAGGTTCAACTCGATCCACGGGAAACCGTAGACGAGCCTGCTGATACTCAAAACATCCCTCGGAGATCCGAAAGGTCCCGTCAGGAACCCGATAGATGGTATGGGGAATTTTTCCTGATTGAAAGCGGGGAACCCTCAACTTATGAGGAAACCATGAAACAACCTGATGCTGATGAATGGCTCCTAGCCATGCAATCCGAGATGGAATCAATGTACCATAATAAAGTATGGACATTGATTGATTTGCCGAGGGGTGATAGACCCATCGAATGCAAATGGGTATTTAAACGAAAGCTTGATAAAGATGGAAATGTCCATGTTTATAAGGCTCGACTTGTGGCTAAAGGTTTCAAACAGATTCATGGTATCGACTATGATGAAACTTTTTCTCCAGTCGTTAAGTTTAAATCCATTCGGATTATCTTAGCCATTGCCGCATACTACGATTATGAAATTTGGCAAATGGATGTGAAGACAGCTTTCCTTAACGGGAAACTAGAAGAGGATGTGTACATGACACAACCTCCTGGATTCACAAGCTCGAAAGAGCCTAAGAAAGTATGCAAACTTCAAAGATCTATTTATGGTCTGAAGCAAGCATCTAGGAGTTGGAATCTTCGCTTCAATGAATCAATCAAAGAGTTTGGATTCATTCGATGTGAAGAAGATTCTTGTGTATACAAGAAGGTTAGTGGGAGCAACATTGCATTTGTCGTGCTATATGTAGACGACATTCTTCTCATAGGAAACGACATATCCATGCTTGAATCAGTCAAGGCATGGTTATGTAAGTGTTTCTCTATGAAAGATCTAGGAGAGGCACAGTACATTCTTGGAATTAAGATCCATAGGGATCAATCTAAGAGACTCATTGGACTGAGTCAAAACGCTTATATTGATAAGGTGTTACTTAGATTCCGTATGGAAAATTTCAAGAAAGGTAATCTCCCTATGAGACATGGCATCTCTATTAGTCGTGCTGACAGTCCCATGGACAGCATCGAAATAGAGAAGATGAACAAGATCCCTTATGCCTTTGCCATAAGATCTATCATGTATGCTATGCTTTGTACACGACTTGACGTTTCTTACGCTTTGAGTGTAACAAGTCGTTATCAGTTGTGTCCAGGACAAGAGCACTGGAAGGCCGTAAAGGCCGTTCTTAAGTATTTAAGAAATACTAGATCCATGTGTCTTGTCTATGAGGGAGATAAAGAGTTACAAGTTGTAGGCTACACCAAGCGAGCTTCCAAACCGACAAAGATGAATCTAGATCTCAGTCTGGTTATGTGTTTCGCATAAATGGTGGCACAGTGTCTTGGTGCTGTAACAAGCAAAACACTGTGGTAGATACTACAATGGAAGCTAAATATGTTGAAGCATCAGATGCTGCAAATGAAGCATGCTGGATTAAGAAGTTTGTGAGTGAACTTGGTGTTTTGCCTATCATTGACTAGCCGGTAGTGTTATATTGTGATAACACTAGTGCAATTGCTCAGGCCAAGGAACCAAGGTCACATCACCGCTCCAAGCATGTGTGCTCAGAAAGTATCACATAATTCGTGATATGACAGAACGAGAAGATGTGAGTGTATGCAAGATACATACAGACGACAACATACCTGGCCCATTGACCAAACCGTTGCCTCACGGCAAACATGACAAGCATCTATCAAGTGTTAGACTTAGATATATGCTTGGATGGTGTTAGGTTTAGTGGGAGTTATATTTTCTGTATATTGTCATAGTGAAGTCCTAATAAGACTATGTTGAATAATTGATTCAAATATATGTATGTTTATAGTTTGACTATATTTTCATACATATATCTTTATTTTGATTCCATTGTTGTCCATGTCTTCTAGAGAGGTCTTTGGGGTTGAGGATCCCAAATGAGAGACCCTCTACTAAGCCTAGAAGCAAGGGGATAACTCGTCCCTGATCAAATGTTCACTGATTGGAATCGAACATTGTAATGATCAGTATGTACATGATTGTCTTGGTCACGTTTCTTAGACAAGAAAGGGAGTAAATGTACTCTAGTCATGCACATGGGTATATATCTTGGAACTAGTCCAAGCTATGATACTGGATTCGACCGCCATGAGAAAACTTAGAAGATAACATATCTGTGTCCTAAGTACTTTTCATCGAACTTATGTTAAATGGTGATTCTTAGACCTGTATGGCGGGAATGCATTAGCATGAGACTTGCGTGCTTTGACTGTGTCAAACGTCTCCTGTAGAAGGGAGGCTATAAAGCCATATGTTG
Source organism: Echium plantagineum (assembly GCA_003412495.2). Lineage (NCBI taxonomy): Eukaryota > Viridiplantae > Streptophyta > Magnoliopsida > Boraginales > Boraginaceae > Echium > Echium plantagineum. Next base: position 4,925,176 of record CM016568.1, on the reverse strand, counting down.
GGCATACTTGGAACATGTTGGTACATTGCTGTACATCAGAGGGGATTCGTACAAATCGGTTATGTCGATTGATTCATGAGATCTCGGTAGATTAATGGTGATTAAGATGGCCATCTCCAGTAGTAGTACTGGGTATCACATTAAGTCTATGTATCCGAGACAATACAGGTGCAAGAGTATGGTGGCACATATCTTACCATAGCTTGACTGTAGAATCGCGATGCGAAGGAATCACTTTACAAGTAATCGTCCAAGGGCAAGTGGGAGTGTTAGAATTATGAGGTGTTTGACACGTCATAATAAGTGCCCGTTGAACAATTTGATTGTTCGTAGTGATTACTTATTTAAAGTTAAGTTCATACGTATATTATGTTTGACAATAATATACATGCTGGGAATGAATTCGAAATGCATTAGGGGTCATGATGGTTTTACTAGGGCCCGCTCATGATTTATATGTTAGTAAAATACTTGGTTGATATTTTATTAACATATGGCTAATGTCATTTCGATCCTAGAAGGTCACACACATACAATGCACTTGATTTTCAATATGATCGAAACTTCCGGGTTAAAAGTGTAAATGTCAAAGAATCAAGGGGAATTCAATTGGCTTGTTTGACTTTGAATTCAAACACAATTAATATTGAATTAATTGGTGCTTAATTGTGGAGGCGTTACGTCTTTGGGTTTAATGTGATTAAACCGCAAATTCATCACACAATTATTATTGTAATAAATGGTGAATCTTTGGGTTTAATGTGATTAAACCGCAAATTCATCACACACTTATTATTGTAATAAATGGTGAATAATTGAAAGGAAGATTTTTTGTTATAGTACCACTATATAAACACCATTTGATGGAAAACAAAGATTAACCTTCTCATTATCATATTTTCACTTGTAAGACAATTGAAAAGAAATAATACTCCCTCTTCCTTCTCTATTCGGCCAAAAACAAGAATAACATCAAGAGAAGAAAATCGTTTCTTTCTTGATTCATTCTTTGTCAAATACACTTAAGCTCTAGTTGCTTCAAGGAAGGAATCAAGCTAGTGTTGGTGTGGACTAACTAGAGAGAGGAACGCTGGTTGCTCTTCCGCTGCGCAACTCAAACACGCTTCAAGAGGTATACACACAAACTCATAGTTAAATGTGAATTTTTAGAACTTTGTATTCGATCGTTTATACGTTTTTGTATAATTTGATATGCAAAACATGTATAAAATCCCAACAGTTTTATCTTGAATTAGATATTAATGGGGGTTGGGTTGAGGTGGGTTAGATTAATAGTATTTGAGTTAGTTTTTAAGTGTAACTTGACTAATTTTCCCTCCATCTAAAATTAAAAATCTGAGAAATTAAGAAATTGTGATAAACGAAAGTTTAGGTGCTAATTTTTTGGTCCAGGTGCCTACTTGGGACAAAAAAAGTCGCCAGGTACCTATTTGGGAAAGTTCTGAAAGTTCAGGTGCCCAGATGAAATTAAGCCAAAGTTTAATATATGTGCTACTTCGATTTTGCCCTTATTTTAAAACGAAATTACATCATATTTGGCGTTTTAGGGGTAAAATCACACAAACCATAGTATAGGGTCCAATATGAGGCTTAGGATAGTATTAGAGTCCAATTTAAAATTTTCATCATAATTCAGAGTCCAAAATAAAAATAAGATAAGATCTATGTGGAAATTTACACTAAGAAGTACTTGATCACATAAGAAAATCCTGCTGGTTGCTTTGAATGAGTCTTATTGCTGGTTGGCACATGGGTTATATGATATAAGGAGCATCCTCTCTTTTGATATGTCCGAAGAGACTTTAGGAACATGTCGTCGTTGCCATTATTAGATGCTCCTGATGACCATGGGGGTTCATATGTAGCACTAAGAATTGTAGCCATTCGTGATGCGTTTACATTTATTTCTAGGCACCAAAATTTATCGAGTGTCGGCCCTTACCCATGGCGGGGCGCGGTCGCATTAGGTCCCGTTTTGGAGGAGCGTCAAAATTTTAAAAAAAAATTATATATTATATTATTTTAATGATTTAAAAATTAGAAATTAAATTATATATTTAAAAATTATATTTATTAAATAAATTATTTATCAACAGGGTCGAGTTTTGTGAAATGGACGCGAAAGGATTTGACAGGACATGGTTGCTCGACGAAAATCACAAATATTGGTCCTATTTCAGGGACTTACAGAGCATTGACATTTTAGAGGAATTATGATTATTTGTTGGAAGATTTGAAAAGTGATGAACTAATATCGTATAATATTCATTTGCACGAAACGAAGAAGATGGAAATCGGTCAAATCAGAGACCATTGCATAAAACTAAGAAGATGGAATGCGAATGAGTATAGTGAAACATTTGTACCAGTGCCCATGTCTGCAATCAGAAATTGTGTTGGCAGTTGATTTACATTAAGAGTGTATGCTCATATCTAGCTATTTTCTTACTAATTATGGAAAACGCATTTATTCTATTACGTCAATCTAAGGTTTATTTTTCATGTGTACTAGATGAATAGCGGCATCGAATTGTCCCAAGTTATTTTGCCTTGTAAGACACCAATTAAATATTGCTTGCTATATATTACCCTTTAAATAACCACGGCGTTAGAGCGTTAACGAAATTTTAACTTATAGTATTGATGAACAAGGAACCAAAATATTTTAAAAGATATATGATGAGATGGTAAATAGTGGCAAACATATACGATAAACAATGACTTTGTCTCGTCCAATACATCATTCATAAATAAGCTCCCTTCTTTTATTTGTGATTGATCACATTAGTTTTGTACAAAACTTGTTAACACTTAAAAATTCAAATTCATATTACAATTTTTTTCTTTGTTAATTTGCATTAAAGTAGAATTAATTAAGTCTTTCAGTTGTGGGAAAGTTTCTGAGATCGATGGAGTATACTATATATTTTATTATTATGTTCATAATAAAAGTGCGTAATTGTTGTCACACTAACGACCCCACACACCGTTACACTAAAGTATACATGAATGATGGCATATCTCTCAGCTGATCAGATGGGTAGAGCTTGGAGTACATATATACTCAGTTTAGTCAACATATGAGTACATACATATATAATCTGTTAATTTTATATGCTAGTTGGAGTACATTTACACTTAGTTTAGTTAACATACGAGTACATATATACTCTGTTAGTTCTATATGATAGTTCGAGTATATATATACTCAGTGTAGTTGACATATGAGTACATATATACTTTATTTCTTATTTGTTTCTTATTTGTTAGTACATATATACTCTAAAGTTAATTGCGGAATGTCTTGATTATATCTAAACTCTATATTATTTGTAGGCAATGGAGACTGAAAGAACTATCAGGGGTACACCAACTTTCGAATTATTATCGCAAGAGACAAAAGAAAAAATGGAGAAAACATTAGAGAAGGAGGTTGAAACCAAAAAAGGTGAAAAGAAAAAGTCCACTCGAACATTTTTTAATAGGTGTTATCCTAATGTCTTATTTCAGTACTTTGAACAAATGAAAAAGGATAAGGACATTGATAAAATGAACAAGTTAAAGAGTTTAGGTTTTTTTGCAATGACACAGTTGAAGATAACTAAGACACATCATAAGTTCATTACATGGGTTTGTGAGAATTTTATTTCATCACAATTGAAGATAAGATTAGAGGGTGATTTTACCTTGAGTATAAGTGAGAATGATGTATATAGAGTGTACAAATTACCTCGAGGGCCTAGAAGAATTGATCGGTATAGTAAAGAAGAGATGGATGCCTTAAAAAGAGAGTTGGGATTCGAAATTGGTACTAAAAGGAGTGAGTTGGTTCACTTGATTGAGATTCAATCTAGGCTGCCATTCTATGAAAATGATGAAACATCGCAAAAGACCATCTTGTTGCTTAGTATAGGGTATGTGTTGTGCCCATCAAAGAATTTAACGGTCAGTCTTAAATATGCTCGTTGTCCTAAGCAAGCTCGATGAGGTGTATGAATATAATTGGTGCGAGCATCTACTACAACACCTACAACGAGACATTGAGCCTGAAACATTGTACCCAAATGGTGATATTCACTTTTTAATGGTAAGCCAATTTCGTTGTTAATAATTGAATAAGTAGTTGTCTTAATGACCAAATATTTAATTATTTCGTTATTTTTGCAGGTACATGTAATGGATATATTGAAACAAGGTGACTTGACCACTTCGGAACCAACTTGTATGAAGTGGAGCAATGACCAATTGTTTCATTGTTTCGACAAGATAGCCAACGGAGAAGGCTTTGGTAATGCTATTGCAAAGAGGACCACAAAAAAAGTTGAAGGTTCTAATCAAAATATGCACTCGGATTACAGTGTCGGAGTTGGAAATCCAGAGCAAATGCCTTTAGCTAGATCATGCATCAGTTTGGAACAAGTAAGATGAAGTATAAAATGTTGAAATTAAGTTAATTACTAATAGTCTAACATTAACAATACTTTTGGACAGTGTCGTCAACATATGGATTATTGCAAGTACAATATAACTGCATGGACCAATTGCCTTAAAGATCTAGAGAAGAAGGAAAAGGAACTTCTAAAGAATGCAAGTGGACAAGCCGATACTGTAGGATTCAAAGAACATAAAAACAAATACTTAAGAGTGTAATAATAAGAGAATATGAAAAACATAAAAAAGCAAAAACGTACCTAAAGGAAAGTATTCCTTGTTGGTCCTAAAAGTCGTACCAAGACTCACGACATCTCCAAAACAAGCATAATCATGTCGCATAACACCATCCGACCAAAAAATGTTAGTAATCAATGCATCTTCGTCAAGCTGAATATCGTAGAAAGACGAAGGTTTGACTTCAGACTGATGACTCAAAACCTGCAGCAAAATACTAAGATCTCCGGCGGACATATCACGTGTGCGCTTCCCTCTAAGGAAGTTCTTCATATCAAGTTTGAGAAAACCGGCGTGTATCCCCCCGGATGCTTGAAAAATCAACTCATCCGAGGATTCGTCAGACAGACCTGCATCTTTATTAGTCTCAATCATCTATCGCTGGACTTCAGTAATCTGCCTATTTGATCTAATGTAGTGAGACAATTCAGGCGGCTGCAATAGATGATTGTGCTCATCGTTCCATAAAGTAATCAGATAATTACAATCTGATGGTACATACTTGAAATGTAATCGTGCAAGACAACTAGTCCTTTCTTCTTTTACAACACGTTGTGTTTTCTTAGTTTCTACCAAAACTTGCTCAACATCATGTCCATACGAAGGATCATTGACACTATTAGCCTTGAAGCCCTCTTTATTATAGTAATGATACATGTACCTAACGATACTAGAATCATCAGTCGAGGTAGTTCATGGAACTTGACTACGATTCCTAACACCAAATCCTCGGCGATGGGCATAGTCTAGGTAAAAGTTCTTAGCTTCGGTGACACTACTAAGCGTAAAGATTTCCATTTATCAACATCTTCAGGAGAATAAAAACAACTCTCACCTAACAATATTAAACAAAATAGTTCAATTGCAGTGTAGAAACAAGTAATGAAACATATAGCATATTGAATGCTAGTTGCAGTACATATATACTCCGTAAACATGTATACTAGGTTGAATGCTAGTTGTATATATTATACTCAGTAAACTAATATATGAGTACATATATACTCTGTAAATATGTATACTATGTAACAAACAAATTTATGCATCTTTCAAAACTAACGGGGCCTGAAATAAATATTCACAATTTACACATGAACACCAAAAACATAAAATCACATAAAAATGATAAATTTAAGTAATCAGTTGCATTGTTCGATTCAGCAGCAGCTCCACATGAATTGAGAGAGATTTCATCGTCATCCGCACAATCTCTAACAATAATTGAACCTCCAATATCACATCCTATAGAAGATGAATTACTGCGATAAGACAAAAAAGGTAGTAAATAACAACAGAATCTTCAATTATAATATCTAAAATTAAAAACAAATATAAAAAAATTAAATTAAATTATGGAATTCCCAAACCTTTGCATGGTATTGATTATCCTCTGAAACTGCGATAAAACAAAAAAAGGATCGATGAGAAAAATTGTGCACAAAATCGGATCATGTTCTTTGTCGAAGATGGAATCTCTAATTAAGAAGATTGGGAAGATGAACTTTGGATGGGGGGAGGGGTGAAATGGGCTGAGGAACTTGGGATTGGGGTGAGGCAATCGCGGCCCGCATTAATTAGTCCAGCAGCCCAATTTTTGTTGACATGTTGGGGTGGGCAATCGATGCCCGCATTAATTAGTCCAGCATCCCAATTTTTGTTGGCATGTTGGCTCACTAAGAGTGTCGACACCAAATCCAGTGCCTATTGTATGACATATGAGTTCTTCTCTTAGCATTTCTTATCATGAAAGGCATTATGCGAACGGCTTCTCCAATCAATTAGACTTCCGTTCTAAGTTCCTGAACAACTTTTTCCAAATTTCCTAGCTTGCTCAAATTTTCATCTTGATTAATATGATAATCTTTTTCTTGATGCGCCATTTAAGGATTAGAATGAAGTTGCTGCGTGAAGAGGTATTAACAAGTTAGTATGTGATGATTTTTGTGGTATGTAATATCTGGATTGAAGTACGTGGAAGTTATTTATATTTGAAGAGTAGTGGAGTATAATCCGTTAGTTTATATTATAATACTTACAATAATAGTGATACTAATAATAATAATAATGATAATAATAACATAATAATAATAATAATAATAATAATAATAATAATAATAAGCATGCCAAATTATAATATTAATTATCGACTAATTACATCACGTGCTTAATAGAAACAATTTGAAGCTAGGTGATCAACTGAGACCTTTTGAAAGTTAGGTAATCAACTAGTTCCCTGGCCCGACATTCATGGTTCAAAATTTCGATACGAAATGACTGAAACAGCCGAAACTTTTTCATTTTTCAAATTACCTTGTACCTTCTGATCACTAGCAATAATCTTTTCCACTAGGTTATTCGATTAACTCAAATTCTATTAATAAGTCTTATCAATTAAAATTTACTAAAAAACAATACATTGATCATGATACTCAAGATGAAGATTACGACAGTCGGTATTGATCAAGGTTATTAAACAAAGAGAACGACTATTATTTAATTTTGTCCTAGAATATTTCCTATATATTTGAATTAAAGATATTAAATTTATATAAATAAATCTAGGTGATATAAATTAATAGTATTAAATATTTGTTTTCTTATGTTTCCACAATTTTACAACATTTCCACAACTTTTCCTATAGTTTCCGAAACGTTTTTATATAGGGATGGCAATGGGTCGGGTTGGGGAGGGTTCTTGCTATACCCACTACCCACCGTAATTTCAAAAGTAAAACCCGAAACCCGACCCGACCCACTGATGTATATGCCCGTTACCCTACCCATATTTAAACAACCCGATGGGTATGGGTATGGGTAGTACATGTTCAATCTAAATATTATTTTTTTAGTACTTCACATTAATTTAAAAATTTCATAAATAACATTTTTTTAACAATTTAACTACAATCATTATCATAACTAATTAGAGGTTCTTTTGATTAGTTTAATATGAAAATAACTTTCATAATTAATATGTTCATTATAATTAGATTAATGGGGAAAGGGTAATTTAGTCCTAAGAAAACATGGAAGAAACACCTTACTTCATTCTTATAAGTATTATAGATATAGATTATAGATAATAGATTATAGATTAGTCTTTGTAATACTCTTTATAAGATCTTGGGCTACTCCATTTATTTCCAATTGGTTTTAGAGTGGAACCCCATAGACTCTTAAAGTCGATGTCCTCCCGGGTCAATATATAAGATCTTGGGCTACTCCCTCTATTGCCAATTGGTTTTAGAGTGGAATGCCATAGACTCTTAACATGGTATCAGAGCCAGGCCCGAGTTATTGAGGCACGTGTAGCCCGCCGATGTTGTTTCCGGCAGTTAATACCGGCGATGAAAGTTCCGCCGATGATTGGGTTACACATGAGGGGGAGTGTTAAGATGCACTACCACATCGAAAGTCGATGTCCTCCGGATCAATATATAAGATCTTGGGCTACTCCCTCTATTGCTAATCGGTTTTAGAGTGGAACCCCATAGACACTTAACATCTTAACACTCTTTACTAGTTAGTGTCTAAAGTTCTCGTTAATCGACTAAAACCCTTTCTCACTAGTATTGTTTCTGAATTTCAAAATGATTTTATAGCGGGTCGGCGCATCGAGGATGACATTATTATTGCTCAAGAGCTAACAAATTTTATTCGAACTTCTAAATGCAAAAAGGTTGGGCTTGGTGCAATTAAAATTATATGAGTAAAGCTTTTGACTGAGTTGATTGGGAATTTCTTTTCAAAATTCTATCTACTATGAACTTTCCTCTTAATTAGATTAATTTTATTAGAGAATGTATTACTACTTTTCGCTATTTTGTTTTAGTGAAAGGGAAAGTATATCAACCTTTTACACCTTCTTGTGGTCTACGCCAAGGAGACTCGTTATCTCATATCTTGTTTGCTTTATGTACTTAAGCTTTATCAACTTCTCTTACTGCTGCTCAGACTTCGAAACTGATTAATGGTATTTGCATTTCTCGTAATTCCCAAAAAATTAATCATCTACTTTTCGCGGATGATAGTTATTTTTTTTATCAAGTTAGACTGCAAAACTTTTCTAAATTTTGATACCAATCGTTCTAATTATTGTGCTGCTTCGAGTCCACTTATTAATTTTGACAAGTCTCAAATCTTTTTTAGTCCCTTAACTCCTTTTCATGTTACCTGTTCTGTTTTGCAAAAACTAAAGGTTATTGAATCTCCGTCCTTGGGCTCTTATATTCGTAATAATCTTGATGTCCATTCTCATAAAAATGTTATTTTTGCAGAGATTTTGGAAAAAGTGGATAAGAGGATTCTCTCTTGGAGTTCCAAGTTTTTAAATCAAGCTGGTAAAATCACGAGTTCTTCAAAATTGTGTTCTCTTTTGAATAAAATAATATATTTAATAATATTATGCAAATATATTCTAAAATCAATCCAGATGATATAAATTTTATATTTGTAGGACAATCTCTAGGATTTATAAAAGTTTATTTATACGATTTTGCTTACTTTTGAAATAATTTATATTCTTCTTCTTATATATTGGTAGATTGTAACAATCATTGTAAACCTAGCTTTATTTTCAAAAACAGTAGTCGTCATTTGCTTAAAACAATTTTTCTACTACAATTTTTACTTACTTTGTCGCGTGCAATAAGATAATAAACGTGCAATAAAATTGCCACGTGCAACACACGTTCCTTATAACTAGTTATAATAAGTGTGTAAGTAATAATAATAATTTCTGTAATACATATTCTAACACTATCTCGCAAGTTGTCAAAGAATTAAAGATGTAATGGAATAATAGCAAGGCAGATGTTTACTGGAAAAATATTTGATGACTATAAAATATTTGATTGTATGTAAATTAATGGTCAATGGCCAATTACTTAATGCTAAGTTGGGTAATATTCCCTCATTTGGGTGGCGGAGCTTGCTTGAGGGGCGAAAGGTGTTAAAGTAAGGGGTAAGATGGCGTGTTGGGAATGGTCGAAGCACGATGTGTGGAAGGATCCGTGGGTGCCTCGGAACACAGAGTTCATGCTGCGAGCCTGCGAGGTTCAAACACAACAGGGCACATCAGAGTTTCAGATTGAATAAGCAATGGGAAGTGGGTGGAGGAGAAAGTGCTTAGTATCAAGGAGCGGGGTGTATTTGACTTGTTCGGGATATAAGAGTGCTTGCGAGATGATGAAGAATGGGGAGATTCGTGGGCGAGCTGTTGGGTCATCGAGTACAGGGGAGGATGAATCTGCGTTCTGGAGGAACTTTTGGAAGATGCACGCTCCTCCACGAGTTAAGGGCTTTGTTTCGTGATGCCTCCATAATGCGCTCCCCACAAAGTGTAATCTGCGACGGCGAGGCATTGTCGTTGATGATCTTTGTCCTCTTTGCAATGAGGCCCCGGAAACCGCGGTACATCTTTTCATTGACTGTCCTTTTAGTTGCAGGTTGTGGTTAGCGACGCCTTGGACATTGATGAATGGTAGCCGAAGGTGGGAAACATTTAAGGAGTGCTGGGTTAATCTTTCGACCCAGCTGCAGCAACATGGTCTGGAGAAGGATGTATCAAAGGTAGCCTGTGTCATTTGGTGCTTGTGGAAGGCTCGCAATCGCTGCCTTTTTTATGGCAATGAGCCCAATGTACAAGGAATTGTGGAGATGGGTTTGAAGCTTGATCATGATTTCAAGAATGCAAATCATAAATTGTTGCAGGTTGCAGATGCTGGTGTCCCTACTACTGCAGTTCGCTGGAGACCTGTTTCAATGGACTTTGTCAAGGGTAATTGCGACGCGGGGTGGAATCGCCAAACGACACTGACAAGTTCAGGGGTCGTTGCTCGAGATGGGGCTGGACAGTTCCGAGCTGCAGTATTTCGTCAGCTTGGTAAAACGTCGAGCGCCCTTGTGGCTGAATCTATGACTGTTCGGGAAGGCTTGGAGTTGGCTTGGAGTCGAGGTTGGCGTAAAGTAGAGATCGAGAGTGACTCCAAGGCTCTCATCTCAATTCTTATGGGGGAGCAGACCACTCCCTTGGACATTGAAGTCATTGTTTTGGACATCTTTCACTTGACGAGTAACATGAACGTCAAGTTCGATTTCAAGGATAGACGATCTAACAACGCGGCTCACTGTGTAGCACGTTGGGATCATGGTGCAGTGAAGGCGGCGAGATGACTTCTTTCCCCATCACATTGGCTGTGTTCAACCCTCTGTCATGACTTGCTTGTGTAGTCGTCATTTCTTTTTCTCATGTTAAATTTTGATAGGTGAATATTGGTTGTTATCGTCTTTGGTCATTTTGAAATAATAATCTTATCGATTGGAAAAAAGAAAAAAAACGGCCAATTACTCATTTGATTGTATGTCGATATGATCATAACAAATATTATTCTCATTTGATTGCTTCGGATGAAGTCTATAGCCAATTACTCCCATATTGCAGTTAATGAATTAGGATCCCAAATGGAGTAATCAAATTACTAAGCAATGCAATGACAATTTATCAGTTCTTTCCAAATCTAGGAATGCGATTAAGTTTCATTGGATTCCCACATATCTTGTTCCATTCATGACTACGAAACGCAACCTATATTAGGGAACAATTTGAAAAGATTGATATTTCAATCCCTTATTTAAAAAGAAGAAGAATTGAATCTCTCCTTCATTAGCATTTAAAAAGTTTATGACGGTAAGAAATACAATCTTGATATTATTGAATTTGTTTTGAAAAGTACTTTTAGTAATATTTCTTTTTAATTTATTATAATTTATATATAAAGTTATTGATGAAGAAAACTCTATCTCCACAAATATAAAGTCGAGGGAAGATGGTATTGTATTGTTTCAAAAACACATTTACATTCCTAATCTCTAATACTCCTATATTGAAGTATGATTAATGTTTGTTATTTTTGGACTTGACTATTTTTTTTCTCATATTGAAAATAAATCATATATTATTGGGAAACAAAATCTACACTACAACGGGGTAAATGCATTAATCTTTATTAGGATGTCTTGAATGGACTCGAACCAGGATCTTCAATTGTGGAGGCTGAGTCGATAACCACAAGACCAAGGCCACGGGTTGACTTGATCTGTTATACACACACTAAAATTAACGTAGTTTTAGGAGTGAAATTACCATTCTATTCTCAAATTTGGATGTATAGTAGTAGGTGAGGGTAGGGGTACGATTGGATATGGATTTAAACCGAACCGGACCGAACCGATCCAAGGCCGGCGGTTTTTTTCGGTTTAAAAACCGATCGAATCGGTTTCGGTTATTTGGATTAAAAAAACCGATCAGAGCGTATCGGATCAATCTTACAAAAAATAACCGCGGATAAAAATCGATCCGATTGATATTGTTATTATGTATTTGGACTTTGAACAACATTTTTATTTTTTTATATTCCAAACATTTGAATGATATTGTTATTATGTATTCGGTTTTCGGACCGGTTTCGGTTTTTGTTTTTAAAAAAACCGAAAAATCGATTCGGTTTTTTTATTAAGGCAAAAAACCGCAAAAATCGGTCCGATCTACCCTAGGTGAGGGTATAGTATTGCCCCTTTTGGACTCTAATACTCCATCTATCTGGTCTGTTATACACACCAACACAGCTATCTGATCTGTTAAACATAAATAGTGTTTTTAGTGAGTAAAATGACTAATCTGCCCCCCATATTTACAACTATAGCATTTGCTAAAATTTTGTGCAGGAATAAAATAGTCATTTAAGTTTTAAAAACACTATTTGGGGGTGTGTATAGTGGATCCCTCCATCTATATAATCCTATAAAAGAAAAAATTGACTAAATGTCCCTTTTGTTTTGACTCAATAAACAAAGGATTGAGAGAAATGGCAGAAGCAGCAGCAACTGTGGTCTCAATCTTCGTCTACCCTATAAAATCATGCCGTGGAATTTCTGTTCCTCAAGCTCCTCTCTCGTCAACTGGTTTCATTTCTTCGAACTCTTCTGCTTCTCAATTATATCTGATTATCTACAGATGTTTTGTTACTTATGTTCGATTAATTTAGTGGTCACTAGATATTACTCAGTACGAGTCTTTTGGTTCGAGTTCTTACGATGACAAGGAAAAAATGAATTTAGAAAAGGGATAATTGTTTAGAGCTGAAATTAGTGTGATTTGTTTCCAGTTTTGTATTATGACAATTTAAAGAGGCTTCCAAAGGATCAAACATCAAGTACAATTTTGTAAATTAGCGATGAGGTGAGTTTCGAAGCTAGGACCTTCTGGTCACTAGCGAGAGATTTTTACACTAAGCTATTCGATTAAGAAAAAACACCATTGATAGTAGGATGAGCTATTTAGATTTATTTCATCATATCTAACAAGTAACAACCACACACAATAAAGGTTAAAAGGCACATTCGTCATTATGTATAAATGGTGTATCATTTGATCACGCATGTTTAAGAAGTTTGCTTTAGATGTTTGCTTTAGATGGTCATTCAATTAATATAGTTGTTAAAGTGTGACTTGTTGGGACAAAGTTGATAGGGGTAAAATTGTCCAAATATATATTGTAGATTATATTAATTTTGATTTATTTGTATTCTTATTATTGTTAATTTATTATAATTTTGATTTTCATTTTGAGCTTTACCTTTTCTAAGTAGGTCTAAATATAAATATTTATAAAATATTTTATTAAAATTGAAGCAGTATGTGAGAAATGTGTTCGGACAATTTGCTTCCAAAAGTCAAGCTTTAACGTTTATAGTTGTTAAAGTTTGACTTGTTGGGACAAAGTTGATAGGGGTAAAATTGTCGAAATATATATTGTAGATTATATTAACTTTGATTTATTTTTATTATTATGAATTTATTATAAATTTTTTCTTTTGATTTTGAGTTTTACTTTTTTCTAAGTAGGTCTAAATATAGATATTTATAAAATATTTTATTATAATTTAAGGAGTATTTGAAAAACGTGTTCGGACAATTTTTCCCTTTTCAATTTGCTTCCAAAAGTCAAACTTTAACGTTTATGATGCCGGAATGACCAAAAGATACAATTTTTGAAACATGTGTGATGGAATGGTGACATGGAAGGAAATATGTGTGATCGAACTCTCCTTTAACTATACAATAAACCCTTCACTAAGTAGCATATGGAAACTTAAAAAGAGATCAATTTATTCTTAAATGTTATATAAACTCAAAACTCAATTTTTTGGTGGGAGCATTATCTCTTTCAAAATATTTGATAAGAATATCATTTGGATTTTGGACCCATACATATTATTTTATTCCTCTGAATATAATTATCATACATGTCCCAATGTTTATGAAGAAGCTCCCACCGAAAAGGAAACAGAGTCGGATAGTATGCAACCTTATGGTGTAGGAGGCTGTTTCGAATTGACCCACTAGTAAATTGCAAACACTATCCATTACTTGATAAGGAAAGTAGGTTGCGTAATAGGTCATTTAATTTATTTCATTATACCCAAGAGCTAGAGAATATAAAATCTTCGATTCGATTGAACATAAAAGTGACTAGTTGTTAAGTTATTTCATAATTATTTGGCTCTAGGTTTTCGTTGGGATCGACAATGGCTAGTTGTTAATGCCAAAGGTAGAGGATTTACACAAAGAGTTGAGCCAAAACTTGCTCTGGTTGAAGTCAATTTGCCAATAGAAGCATTTTCGGAGTGGGAACTCAACAGCAACTCATGCTTATGTAACTTTCACTATTCAACTTTTATTTATTTATTTCGAATTTATTTGTTCCATTGATGCTAGTTCTCTTATGTTCTTGCTTTGCTTCTTTGGGTAAGAGCAACCATTTAGGGTTAATGACATGTTCGATCCAAAGTTGTGAATAGCGCCGAATAGCAGCACAATAGATTATAGTGGCTCGTCGCGGTAGCTTACCGCTACATTGCGTCGCGGTAAGTAGCGTAACAATAGCGTTTTTTTGGAGTTTCGCAGCTACAGACCCGCTAAACGCTATTCACAACTTTGGTTCCAATGTTTCACTTCATTCACCATTTGATCATATCTATTGATTTGTCTCGTTCAAAGTTGTAAATTGTCCAATAGCGGATTTTTTAAGTTTCACTTCTACGGACCGGTAAACGCTATTCACACTATTGGATAAATCTAGAAGATTTCAAATTGGACATCTTTCGTCTCGTTTGATCACATACCTAAATATCTGTTACCAAATTGGCCTATCGAAACATGTGTGATCCAAGGGTAAATGCAATGAAACAAGCATGAGCGAAAGTGTAATAACCCGACAATATATTTTAGTTGTCAATTCTGTATATTTAGTCTCTGTTTTAACATCCATCAATATCAAATAGATGGATGTATGTCACTTTTACCCTGACCAATGGGCTACATTTCTCTACAGCCATTAAGGCCCCAGGTATGGGAGAGCTTAAGGTGCCCTTAAAGAAACCATCTCAAATGACTGATGGTGTCTCGGTGTGGGAGTGGTCGGGAGCTGCATTGGATGAAGGGGATGAAGCGTCGTCTTGGTTTTCTGATTACCTTGGCAAACCCAGTCGTCTAATTCGCTTCAACGAAGGTAGTTTTCTACTCCTTTAAGTTTATAGCAAATTCTGTTAAAATCTATTTGCCTCTGTGAATGCTGAAAACAAATAAGGTTTAGCCTCATAACACAGTTACCATGATGTAGGTCCAACATTTCCATATCCAATTTTACGATTATTTTGGATAGAATCATTGTTGACGTTAATTTTATTATAAACTTCGGCACCCACTTCAATCTGTTAACTATGCTCTGCAACAGCCCTTCTGTTATCAGAGTGGTAAGGCTGCGTACTATTGAGCCCCTCCTTTCCCCACTAAGGCGGGGGCCTCTTCAGATGCTTTGGCGCATGTTAGATGTTTGGCTCCCAGTTCGCTCTGCTATTTATTATCTGAATGACAATCATGTAGGACAATCTCTTCCAACAGTTTTTTGAATTCGCTCAGCTCTTTCCAGTGTAGTTTTGGTAAATAGATACAGCGAATTATGGTCCTATAGAATATCCCTCGATCATCTTTCAAAGAGGCTGTTTTTAAGAAGGAAGGATACGATAGTCTCATACTTTCTATTAATAATTACGGCAAACGGCTGGGATGATCACATATCTTTGGCTCAGGGACCCAGTTGATCACCCAACTTTCAAAAGGTCTCAGTTGAAATGGTCAGCACACATCACATGGTCACGAATTAGAGGCAATTTAGTAATTTCATATACTAATTTTCTGGGAAAAAAATTAATCCCATTAAAATAACCCCAAGTCCCCAATTCAATCCCCACTTGAAATTACTAAATTGCCCCTGATTCATGACCACGTGATGTCATTAGTCGATAATTAAGGTTATAATTGACCAATGTGTTGAATATGAACGATTTAGGAAGTTAGGGGATCAATTAGGTCCTTTTGAAAGTTAGGTGATCAACTGGGTATCTGGCCCAAAAATAGGTGATCATCTCAGCCATTTGCCGTAATAATTACTTACAGAATGTCTTTTTGTTCTCTTTTCACATGTACCGTCTCAGAACTCTTTGATGAGTGATTTAGAGGAGACATCGTATTATCTTTTCTTAGATGTTCGATTTATCTCTTTATTCAAGAAATAGTTTACATGATGAGTTTCTTGCATATTAAGGAATATTCATGTCATTGCCGTATCCGACTTCAGCATATCTTTTAGGGTGTGTTTGTTTTTGTATGAAGTTGAAATGTAATCGAAATTGGAATCGAATTGGAGGAATGCATTTTTATAGAGACTCTGCCAACTCCATTTCAATTTCATTCAAAAACAAACCCACCCTTCATTAATTTCTTGGTGTCATTCAAAATTTTAATGGTGTTTTATTTGTATCTTTGTTCTAAATCTCTATCTGTACTTCACAATCTTACTTATTGCACAACCTGAACTAATATATGCATACCAATCCTGGGTATAAACCTGTTGCACAGTTATTTATATAGGAACCAGATTATTTGAGGTCTCTATATCGATGGAAGATCTGAGCTGCTCGTTTTAATCTTGAAAATCGATGTAATTAATGTGTGATAAGTAATAACAATTCTATTATGAAGCGACGGCCATTTTGCATCGTCCTAAGCATGAGCTCCAAATTGTCTCTGTGTAGTGAGTAGTATGCAGACCTACATTTGGTCGTCCACTCCGTCAAGCTCATAAAGCTATTAATATTGAATGTCTTCTTACATAGCCGTACAATTTCAACCAGTTATCTATCAACTGGAGCTACCCATACTTTCTCTCTAGTTACTTCACTTCTAATTCGGTCTTTGTGGGTAATCCGAAATATTCTCATCTTTGATACTAGCACCTTATGACATGTTACTATTTCAATGGTCGACACTTTGAACCATAAAGCATAGTTGGGTTATCATCATCCTGTAATAATTAACCTTGATCTTTCAGGGAACCTTTTTAACACATTTGGATGCACTTCTTCATTTATTTCGTCATTTAAGTCCCCATCATTCAAGATTATTGACCCCAAATATATAAAAACATCATTTTTCACAGTTTTCTACATCCATATAAACTCACATGTTTAGTATTCAAATTTGTGTTGTTACTTGATTTACACTTCATGTATTCAGTCTACGACTGAGTTTAGAACGATAGTGCTTCATCTTAAATATGTCATGTAAGTTCATTCACCACCAGTGCATACAAATACGGGCTTATTGCAAACATAAATTTATGTTTTGTAACTATTGTTCAACTTTAGGGCTATGGAATCATAGGAGCCTCAGAGTATTTATGCGTCAGAATATATGATAAATCCTAGTTTACGACCGGGGTTGAGACTCCTGACGCGTTAGTGTTTGGTTCCAGCTGAAGAAGACTGAATCTTGTGAGATGTCTTCACTTCTAAAATAATTACGATGAATCGCCAATAACTGAATTAAACATTCGTAGAATTTTACTGAATATGAAGTAACACTGAGTTTATCAATCATCCATTTGATAAGGACTCCTTTCGCTGTAGTATCCGAGGTTAGGCCTGTTGATCCAGTGTATGCCAATGGTTACAAAGTCATGTTTCCTGATGAATATCCATTCCTCCTGGCCTCTCAGGTCAGTAGAGTCAATACCAATATAAGATTTTAATCATTCCGAAGATGAATCTCTGCAATAGTTAATATGGAATTATTCGTTGCAGGGATCACTAGATGCACTCAATGCTCTTCTGAAGGAACCTATTCAAATGAATCGGTTTAGACCCAAGTATCTCCTTATTCTTGTTCCATTGTTAATATATAATTTGCTTTTAGATTTTCTGATGGGTCGACCATTGTCTATCTTAAGCAATACGTTTATTGGATCATTGCATATGTGAAGTTATTTGTAGGTTAGTTAGTCGTTAATGTTATTTTGCATGCAGTATCCTTGTGGATGGGTGTGAACCCTTTTCTGAGGACTTGTGGAAACAAATCAGTCTGAACAACATAACATTCTACGGTGTTAAACTGTGTCCTCGTTGCAAGGTGCTTTCGTCTCTTTGAGACTACTAACTGATATAGCATCCCATATAAGTTAATCCCTGTCATAACTGAAACGAGGTTATACGAAAATGCAGTTAATTAAAGCATATTCCTACCTTCTTATGTTTATATTTTCTGTACTATTCAGGTTCCCACAATTAATCAAGAAACTGCAGTTGGAGAATCTGAGCCAACAGAGACTTTAGCCAAGTTTCGTTCAGATAAAGTCCTAAATCTGAAGAAGAAGCCACAGGGCAAGGTAGAACCGAGACATGAGTGTTCATCTCTTGTCGCTCAACTTCTTCAGTAAAGTACGATGTCATCATCTAACAGATGTCTATTGCAGGTATACTTTGGACAATACTTGGTATCCCCAGAATCGCTTACTCCAGTAAAGGAAATGATTGTTAAGGTTGGTGATCCAGTGCACGTTGTTGAGCGGATTTCTCGCATCGATGCTCCAGCTTGAGTGTCGCGTAATTTTAAATGTATACATTATCAGATACATTGAAAAGGGTAAGAATAACTTGGAAACTTTTGTGTTCTCAGGATTCTGTTCCTAAGATTATCTTACATGAGAACATGAGCTTCTTTCTCTCAATAAAAAAATGTCTCTTACTAAAAATCCTTTGGAGTGTATAATGGTGTTGACCTCATGTTGATGTTTAAATGAACCTATTGTTTTATGGAGAAATTTGGCAAAATACCATGTCTATACATACAAACACTTTTGGGTAAAAGGCAAGATCTTTCGCTCATGTTTATGTCTATTCCTTATTTTCTCATTCGTGAATTAAAAGGTCTCGTTAACTCACTGATGATTAAAGAGTGAGCATTTTCACGAGTCTGACTTAGGGTACGAAACTTTTTCTTAGTACTACCAATACTAAATGGCATTTTATTCATTTGTTAAAGGCTTAAATTAATGACAAATTAATATTCCATGAAAATATATTTATGTGGCTAATTAATATCCACAAAGAGATGACCGATTATCTGATCGAGATTGTCAACGGCTTTCACCAATACAGAATAATAAACCTTTTGCACTCTGTCACCATCCCTTTCCTCGACTTCATCTATGTATGCCACACGGAGAGAGGGATTGTTGTGCAGTGAAGATCATGAACCACTCAAAACTTAATATGTGATGGTTTAAGTGAGGCTTGCGGAGAATTGCGGATGTATGTGCTTCAATGTAAATAAAATATCATAATTAAAATGGTTGAAAGTTACACAACCATAATTATTTCATCTTTTGAGAGTGACGTAAAATAATAAAGTACTCTTTGTTTCAATAAATATCCTTGATTTTATACAAAAATAGGGATATCATTCTATTAATTTTCTTAGACAGTAATTTCTATAAATATTATTGGTTATTTAAAAGTAAAAGTCATTTACACTCTCCATTTACCTCTAAATAAGCAAACATAATTCATATAATTTTTATATAAAATTCTTACCACGTGCAACGCACGTAATATCTTACTAGTATATATAAAATCGTCAATATCACTTTTGAATACTCGTAAATCTCATAATAGTGATAAAAATTATTAAATTCGAATACTCCTAGAACTACTCGAATGGCGTAGGTTGATCATCTCCATCAACACCTGCAAAGACATAACAAATATCTAGACATCCACAATGTTGATGAAGGATTCAAAAAGAATACAACTGATCTTTAGTACTTGATGAGGGCGAAGACAACAATGGCAAATCTGAGGCAGGCTGCTTAGAGTCTTTATTTGCAATAGATTTGTTAAACTTCTTCTTCCGTGATGCTCTTTTTTTTGAGGCGTCGTGTCTCGGTTAGAGATTTGAACCTCTTGTTGCCTTTTTCTTGTTTGAAGCAGGTTTGACACCAATTGTAAGGGCATCAAGTGTACTGAGAAAACAAAGTAAAAGTTCAAACTATAAAGATATTGAACTGCAAGTAATACAAAATATAAAGCACACAGAAGTTATGAAATTTACCTTTTAGATGTGGAAGGATTTAAAGATTGTATAGAACTTTCTGCACGCTTTCCCGCTTCCATAACATCTTGTACAAACACTTCATATGGCTCTTCAAACATGTAAATACGAGTAGCGATCTGATTTACATACAAACATACTCTTTGATACCTTTCTTCATAACTAGGCACATGAGTTGCAGTAGGTGCAAGATCAGCATACATATCCAAGCCTCCTTTAGCCATACGCGTCCAACGCTTTAGAATATACTCCTCAGGAATCGTCCTCAATCGAGGAATATACCCGCACAAAGCTGCCATATCCATAACCTTGAAGATATGCCGACAAAAGAACCTCCAATTTGTGAACATCCGACAAGTGCAAGAAAGGTTTATCTTATCAAAATCGACAGTTACAGTCCTTTCATCAATTCTCGACATATTGTCTTCATGATCAGTCAACTTATAAACTGAGAACTTCTTCACATAACCTACATCTTCTGATCTAATATGGTCTACGTAATATGCACATGTAACTTCGTACTCTTGGTGAACTTTTGCGAACATTGTTGCTGTGTAAACTTTTGCTACATGTTGCATGAGAGTAGAATGGGGAAAATGATATTTTGGGAAGAACTTAAGACCATTAAAGTCGTTGTCTATCTCAATAGCACGCAACCTACTCAACAGAGAACTAAAACTTTCAAAGAATTGAGGAAGTGTGCTATTGTTGTACTTAACATATTTCCTAACAAGAGAATTAAAGGACTCACTTAATTGACTACTTTTTAACCCAACAGTAAAATAATCCTTCAACCAAGATGAACACCATTGCTCTTTATATCCCTTGATAAAATGCAACCAATTGAGTTGATCTATTTCCTTACCCGCAAAACACTTTTTAACCATGATGTCCCAACTAAACTCGAACTCTTCAGGACTATCAACTTCTTCTATCAGAAAATGTAATTCTTCCATGAATTTTGCATTTGCATACGCACCTAACTTCTTCTTGGCATTTTCGCAAATGTGCCAAGAGCACAATCCATGGTAAACCGAAGAAGGAATAACACTCTTAACGGCAGAACGAATAGCTGGACATTGATCGGTCATGAAACTCACAGGATATTTACCCGACATACACTCAAAAAATATATTGATTAACCAAGAAAATGTGTCGGCGGTCTCATTAAATAACAACGCACAACCGAATACGCACATTTGCCTATGATGATTGAACCCAATAAAACACCCTTGTAAAAAACAAAACATAACACTAAATTAGATTGGATGAATGATAAAACACAAACGTACCCATATGTATGTTAAATGTGAGTACTGTACCCCAATCACAAATCATTACTAGTATAGAAAGGTCACACTACGAAATTAGACAAGTATACCATTACCAACTTAAACTTAATCAGTGTAACATGTTATGTACTCATATCAAAAGTAAGTGCACCCACGTTAAACTACAAAGAAAACTTTGTTATATTTCAGTCACACAAATGTACCCATATCTATGTTAATGTGCGTACTGTACCAAAGCACAACTCATTACTGGCACAAAAAGGTCACACTACCCAATTATAACTATATCTACTAGATTAAGTAAAATGAATATCACTTTTACATAACAACATATACAACTAACCTAGTGGCTGATAGAGATTGTTTGTCCCGAATGTTGTATCAAATGACAGCACATCCCCAAAAGTAGCATAATCCGCTCTCATAATCCAATCGACCCAAAAAATACTCGCAATCTGTTCCTCTGAGTCAACTTGAACGGAGTAAAAATAATTGGGCTTCTTAATGGCTTCATCTCTATAATACTCAAGTAACGAGGTGCCTTCTCCATGTTGCAAACGCAACTGCCTCTTACTAGACAAGTAATTCTTTAAATCTATAGGGCGAAAACCTACATTCACATCACCACCCGCAACATGACTAAAGAGTTGGTAAGATTGACGAATTGGTATTCCCACTTGAGCATGTTGTTCAGCTAATGTTGCTTGGGCATCATTAATTGAACAATCCAAGAAATGCACTTGATTTTCTGGATGAAGGGCATGGTTGTGACCCGAAATCCACTCAGATATTCGAAAACAATCAAGATCGGGGACTCTATCGAATCTTATTCAGCAAGGCAACCATAACGGGTTTCAGACCTCTCTTTCACCTTCTGCATTTGAGGACTATTGACACTATCAACAGAATGGGCATTTGCTGGATTTAGTGCACTGTTTTTCCTATAGCCACTCTTGTTGCACACATACCGCAAGTAAGTATAAGATTCAAAAGCTTCCCCTTTGTACTCACTTTACCTCGCCTCTATATCCTAGTTTTAAAACCAAGTCTTTTCGCATAAGACTTATAAAATTGGTGACACGATTCATGATTTGGAAACATGCAGATCTTCCAACTCGATTAGTTGTCCAGAACACATGATTCATAAGCTAACAATTGCATAAATGATGCCATAGATTCACTAGAAAACCTTCAAAGCAGAAGAAAAAAAGTTTATTAAATTCATGTATTAGAGATTAGTACAGTACTAAATTTTGTACCATTTGTTTATAATACACTGGGTACTGTATGTACCATTTGTTTATCAACCATTGGGTACTATATATACCATTTCTTTATCATGCATTGAGTACTGTATCTTCGATTTTTAATGTTTTAACTCTTTGGGACGTTTTATGAAATCAAATGAGTTGATGCGAAAATCGAATGATTGTGACTAACAATTAACCCAAAGTTTCCTCGCATCAGTAAAATTATGAAATCGAAAAGCGCATCATGATAAACCACAATTACAAATTTCGAAAATCGCATCATGAAATCGAAACCAATTATGAACCCCTAATACATTAAAGTAAATAAACCAATTACAATTACAAATTTCAAATTTTGAAAATCGCATCATGAAATCGAAAATCACATTATGAAATCGAAAAATCACATTAGTACAATTATGAACCCCTAATACATTAAAGTAAATAAACAACAATTACAAATTTCGAAACCAAATATGATAAACACTAACAATAATTTCAGAAACCTAATTTGAAGTTAAAAAAAAAAATTAAACCCAAAATTGAAGAATATGCAAAATCGAATGTACAATTGATTGCTGGGAAGATAGATGTACTTATTGAAGCCGGAGCCGATAATGGATTTTCCCCAGTCAAAATCGCCGCCGCCGATCGATGAAAATGGCAGATGGGAGTGTGGAAGACTAAATTGGCCGGAGCCGATAATGGAGATGGACTCCGTCCAATAAAACCACAGTAAACGTGAGGATTTTCCGCAGTCAAAATCGCTGGCGCCGATCGTTAGAGATGGCAGATGGGAGTGTGGAAGAGTAAATTGGTCGGAGCCGATAATGGAGATCGACTCTGTCCAATAAACCCAGAGTGAGCGTGTTTCAATGTATATAATATTCAGTAATTGCAAATTGACCCCTCCTGATATGAAAAATTACAGCATGGCCTTTCTATTATGTTGTTATTATAATATTGACCTCTTGATGCACCGGACGCATGGAAATATTGATGCACCCAATCTTTTCACAAAGGAGGAAAGCTCATCAATAGTAAGAGTCGTCGACAATATTGAGAGCAAGAGAGCAAACAAAGTTTAGGTTTTTCAAAGCTAGGTTGTCGAATGTGTTAGGAGCTTTGTGCTTTGCTACTAACTGAATGTACAGTTTTTGTATCAGCCTAATATAACAACAGTGAGGTTTATTCTCTATCTTCGACCAAAGTTTCATATTCATCAGGCATCGGGATGATGTTGTTAGGATAGTATCGGGAGATACAAATCCTTAGGGACATTATTTAGAAGAGTCTAGGTTAGGGCAATTGGGTAAGTGGGGCATCCGTGTAAGACTCTCCTTGTAACATCTTTTCATATAGTGAATTCCATTGGGCAGGCAGCCCCAGACGTAGGTGCTTTAGCACTGAACTGGGTTACCATCTTTTATATTTTTACTATTCTGTCTTTTATTTGTTCTGTCAGTTCAACTAGTGTAACAATTAACGTGTCATCGTACGTGGTTCACTTTTTTAGAGTGTTCATTACTGTAATAGTTAGAGAAGACGAAAATGTTTATTGTAGATCTTATACTCCCGCTTGATTAATTTAAAAGTGTAATATATTTTATATCGAATAACTAATTATAATTTATATCATTTCAATAAAAAAATCGACTAAATGATCACATTTGTAACGAGAAAGGTAAGATCTCAACTTTGATGTACACGCTTTCAAACTAACATTTGATTTTTTTTTATTTCAAAAGAATTTAATCAATAATTATTGTAATTTCTCAATCTAACTTTTTCAAAAACTTTTTCAGAGTGTTTATTACTGTAATAGTTAAAATATTTTCATTATACTCCCTCCATTTTTCTTTTATTTGTTTTTTTAGTCCTAATTTTTTATTTTCTTATATTTGTTTTTCTAACATGATTAATTGAAAATATACATTTTCAATTTACTTTGTGATTATAAAGTTATCAATTAATCAATTATATAATTTCAATTACTTGTTATTTATATTTTTAATATATTTTTTAACTATTTTTTATTTTTTTAATTTATATATAAATGGCTAGAAAGAAAAATAAAGAAAAACGAAGGAGGATTAAATAGTGTATCCTTTTATGAGTTAATCAAGAAGAACCGTTGACGAACTCTTATTTAAAAATTGAAAGTTACTCCAACTAGCTAGAAATAAATTGATGTAATATATACTAATTTATTACGACAAGCAAAGTTTAACCTGGGATAATGGTTAGGTGGGTCCTACAACAACACCTCTTCTGTCTATGATCTCTAATAACGAGGTTCAACTGGATAAGCATGAGGAGTGTTTATTACATGTGACTTAGCCACACGATATCTTGTTGTACACTCACTTCAATTGTCAATTACACAATTTTGGAACATTTATTTCGGCATTAGAACACTAATGACTTTTTTCAATTTAAATTTAAAGTATTTATCTTTTCGAAATAGAAATTTGGACCCTAAATTTTGTACCCGGCCTTTCGTATTTCAATGTTTTAACACTATTTCGGCATTTTGACTATAAAATAATGGGCAAATGATAGCAGCAATCACCTATATTTGCTAAATGTTTACAGTTAATCACCTGTGATTTAAAAGGTTCCATTCTATCACATATGTTTTAAAAGTTTCCAGTCCATCACCCATTCCGTTAAAAAAACGTTAAACATGTCATGTGACTTGCATGTGACTTTTTTGGGGGCATTTTAGTAATTTTATACGCTACTATGTTTTCTATCCATTCCATCACTTCAATTATGTTTGCTAAATGTTTCCAGTCAATCACTTGTGTTTCAAAGTGTTTCATTTCATTACTTATGTTTCAAAATGAATCTTACTTAATCACGAAATATAATTATATATACTAAATATAATTATACATATTAAAATTATGTTTATATATATATATATATTATGTATAATTTTGTTTATATGTATGATATGTATTATGTATATACATATAACTATATAAAATAACTATAAATATATATATTGAAAGTTCTTTATTCATTACGAGTATTATACCAGATGTTAAAACAATAGGTTTAACAGAAATGAATGACAAGTAGTAAATAAATCAACATAGAGAACTTGATAACCCAGTTCAGTGCACAAGCACCTACGTCTGGGGCAGCCTACCCAAGGGAACAATCCACTATAAGAAAAGCGTGTTACAAGAAGGGACTTACAAATATCTACACATACTCTTAGTCGCCCTTAAACTAGGCCTTTTCTATAGGCTCCCTACAGCTAAATCTCACTCTTTGGTGAATAAGGTTTACATAGGATTCAATGTAAAAACAATCCTCACTGTTGTTGAAGAATGAGTCAACACTATACACTTAGTATAAAAGCTTAAGGAATAAAATGCTTTTATACAAACTATGGCCTAGACAATATAACACAAGTGCTTCAAAGCTTTTTGTGTGAAAGTGAATAAAAGGTGTAGAGAGGTGTCTTCTAGTGTAGTTTCATGCTCCTTTTATACTAGGCCTTCGGTCCTTCATATTAATTCAGTCAACCTTGATTAAATGCAATGTGATTGACAATGACCGAATTTAATGCTTCTTCTTTCTTTGGACAAACGACCGCATTAATGCACCTTCTTTATTTGGTCTTCAGTCGTAATTATGTCCATAGCATAAATCTCTTCTAGAAGGAGATCATTTGATTAATCACGTGACACAATGCTCCATAGATTTGGCGTCTTTAATGCATTGTTGCTAACACTTGGTATAGTGAAAAACTTCATCCAACACATGTACCAACATATATACATATATATTAAATATGATCTCACACTTGGGTAAACATTAGGCGACATAGTGTTTATGTTATTTTATTTCCAAATTTGATACCTGGTCTGACTTATATTCTTTTATTTATATAGATACTGTTACTTACTACATACATAATATATATTTCTTTGTCATATGTATTTAGAATATATAATTTTATTTAATATATATATATATTTATATCTTGTCATATTTAGTATATATATATAATATATATAATATATATACCTATATGTATATACATAATATATATAGAATATATAAACACAATTATACTTAATATTACTCAATGTATAATTTTATATATTTAATATATATAATTATATTTAATATATAATTATATATACTCGTGATCAAGTGGGATTCATTTTAAAACATAGGTGATTGAATGGAGCACTTTAAAACACAGGTGATTGATTGGAAACATTTAGCAAACACAAACATAGATGAAGTGTGGATAACAAATATAGTAGAATGTGAAATTACTAAAATACCTATGTAAACATTTTAGACACTAATAATGGGAAAAAGATCAAGTGTCACAACCAAACCTTTCTTCTTTGTTACACCCCACCCACCCCTACCCCACCACCATGGACCATCCTCACCTCCAAATGATAGAGCGTGAAGAGGGAGTCCAATGTGGTACATATTGGGAATAGGGCTATGTTGTCGGAGTTGGAGAACTTCGAACGAGGGGTGCCAAAGCAACCATATTTACTGGTGAGCATCAAAATATAAAATTTGAAACTGAAATTTATTCTTTAACATTAAATTATAAGAGTAAACTAAAAGTAGTATAGCTTCATCTCTAATTGGAGATGCTTGTGTATTTATATATGAGATTACATCTGAATAAGCTTATAAATGGGAATGTGAGTCCTCTTACATCTCTATACAATTGAATTTAAGTTACATCTTTATCTGCTAGTACAACAATTTACTCAAATCAACTATATTATCTCCTACAATGATGCTCTAATCCTTATTTGTTCTTTTTATATTTGTATTAGTACCAGCAACATATACAATGTTATTGAGTTTACATATTGAACGTTGAAACATATGTAAAAGTACTCCCTGTTTTAGATCTATCAAAACCAAAGTGTAAAAAAATTGATCTAAATGGAGGGATCTTCGTAAATAAACTAGCGAAAGAACTAATATCCGTAGGCTTTAGTACTAAGATGTTTCCGTCAGATAGATATTGCTTCCAAAAGTGATGCCATGTTTCTTGGTGTTGTATCCTCGATATAATTCTAGTTGTAACATGTGATGTTAAAAGATCCAACATAATATAGACTAAGTATGGAGATATAGATTGTAATAATATTAATGTAGAAAAAAGAGCCTCTATGACTGATGTTTGTAGAGTAGTATTTGTTGGTGTGCGAGGTTTAGGCAATGCATTAGGTATATAGAATAATAATTGTTTTTATTGTAAGGGTGGGTTGGTTTGCATTATTGTTTGAGCAAATTTTGAGCGGTTGCTAGTGACTTAGTGCTAGAGTTTGAGAAGTAGGTTTCTTTGTTTTATAAAGTGTGAGACATTGAAAGCTGATTTTTGGTAAATGATGTGGTTGCGCGTTAACTAGATTGTCCAAATCGTACAGTAAAAAATAAGTGTAATCTTGACGGTGAGAGTGTTGACATTTGGTGGAATTCTTAACCTATTACTGATGATATTGATTATATTGTTATGAGGAGAATGGAAGTTGAGAAGCTTGTAATGTTTCCATATTAGGGAAAGAACAAGACATGAATGGAAGAGATGGTCAACCATTTCTTGGTCATGTCCACAGAAGACACAGTTTGTTTGTTGAGATAATGTTTTTTGTTTTATTTTGAAAATTATGTAGTGTGGGTAGTCGGTTATAAAGTAATTTCCAGATGAAGAGTTTAATCATTTGTAGAATACGAAGTTTTCAAAGGTGTTTCGAGATATGTTTCGGTAAAAAGGAGAAATATATTGTTTTTGTCGTTGGCTGAATGATTTTATTATCGGGTTGCCATTGAACAAGATCCTCTTGAGAATCTAATGGGATGGAGGATATAATTTCAGCAATATTTGGTGATGTGTCAGTTAAGATTGTGTTCCATTGGTGATTAGGAAAGATTAAATTTTGAAGTTGTGTATATTGTAGTGTGTTTGTGTTTTGTTTTTTGAGTGTGATGTTAGAAGAGGTGGGAATCTATTTATCTTTCCAAATGTGTATATCGTTTCCTTTATGTGGAATCCAGGTAGTAATGGTAAAAAGTTGATTTTGAGGCTTTTCCATGTATAAGTGGCATTGTTGTTTTGTATTGCATGGAGAAAATTTGTTTGAGGATAGTATTTTGGTTTATGGGCTTGGGTTGTGGGATTGTTTGGGATTATTGAGTAGTTGTCATCCCGTTTTGGCTAGTAGGGATTGGTTGAAGAGGTAGAGATTTTTAATGCCTAAGTCGTCATTATGTGTTGGTTGTTATAGAACAATTAATCCAATGAATTTTAGTATTTTTATGATTGTTCCAAAAGAAATTTGATAAAATTTGATCTAATTTGTGAAGGAAGGTTTGAGGAAATTTGTATAATGTCATGGGGTAAACTAATATACTTATGAGAACTGACTTGATAAGTATTAAGCAGCCTGATTGGTTAAGGAATTTGACATTCTAAGATTGAATTGTTTTATGTACTTTATCAATGATTTCTTGATATATTTGTGATTTATGTGTGGATATGTCAAGGGAGATACCAAGATACTTGCCATTACGTTTTATATTAGGAAAATGGTAAGGACTGTAAAGTTTGATCTATTTTTTGTTGGGAGGTATTTGGGCTAAAAGTTATTTGCGATTTATTAAAATAATTTTTTGTCCCTTGTCTTTGCAATAATTTTCAAGGATTTTTTTAAAAGAAAATACTGATGTGATATATAGTTTGATGAAAAAATAATTGTCCTCTGCGAAGAGGAGGTGTGTATATTTTGGACCATTTCTTGAGATATTTATACCATGTAGAGTGTTATTGGTTTGTGTAGTAAATAACTTCATCTTTATGGAATGGTTTAGATAAATCATAAAATTCAGATTGGGTGAGTTTATTGGTAATGTTATTGTTGGGTGAGACTGAGGTTTCATCATGTTCGACTTGTGAAGCTGTAGTATATAGGTCTTGAAAAAGTTGTTTACAATGTAGTTAAAGGACATTGTTATTTGTGATAAGATTGCAATATATATCATAAGATTCAAGTATATTGCTACAACGAACCTTGTTAATGACATATGAGTGATAAAACATTGTGCTAATATCTCCATTTTTATACATTTAAGGGACGAACATTGTTGCCAAAAGATTTCCTCACAGGTTAAGAGGCAGTCTAATTGTTTACTAAGTGCAATTTCATTTGTGACTAAGTAATGATTTTGGGGATAATTTTGGTAATAACTTAATAATTGTTGGATTTGTTGGATTTGATAGTGGATATTTTCAATTCGTGTTGTATTCCACATTTTAATACGAGATTTAAAATGATTAAGTTTATGAACTAGATTATTTGCCGGAGAGGTAAAAATGATGTGGTGTTTGAAATTCTCTATTAGGATTAGTTTAAATTCTGAGAAAAGCATAAGAAAGTTTTCTATTTTAAAAGTGTTACTATGTATACGAGATGTTTGAGTAATGGTGGGTTTGGTGTGAAGAAATAAAGGTTCATGATATGAAATTTGTACAGGGAATCCATTTGTATATCCTTCAGGAAAGAGAGTGTCCCACTCGTAATTAGAGGTGAATCTATCTAATTTTTCATATAGTATCTTGTTGTAACGAGAACCGATCCATGAGTATAAGTTGCCTACATGTTTTAAAGTTTTGAGACTTAATGTATTTAAAAAGTTGATAAAGTTAGTAGAACCCTTGATACTAGATTTGGGGCAAGGATATTTGTAAGTTTGAAATAAAATTTGGTTAAAGTCGCTTACTAGTAATAATAATCGTTGATTTATTAGAGGAAGTAGAATATTTTCTAAAAGTTTATATGTTTCTTATCTATGTTCTAATTAAGGATGGTCGTAAACACATCTTAAGTATCAGGGTTGAACAGATTTTGTAAGGATTTTTATAAATATAATATGTTTATTAATTGAGTGTAATTTATGAGTAATATTAGAGGCTATTCCTAATCAAAGTCCGCCATTATGTCTGATAGAATTAACACCAAAGGAGGTAGGAAAACCTAAGTTTAAAAGTATTTTGTCTACGTCTAATTGACTATGCATTCTTTCATTAAAAAAACAAATATCAAGTTTATGAGTTCTAAATCCCTAAGAAGTTTGACTGTCGAGGAATTACCAATACCTCGACAGTTCCAACTAAAGAGATTAAGAGGGTCATTGGGGTTGTTGAGAGACAACCACCAAAAGCCTATTGTTTTAAGTGTTCGAGATGCATACTATGCCAGAAGACATGATTAAGCAACTGAAAATAAAAATAATGATACAAGGGTTCTTTTAAAATGCACCTGTTTTCGGTCGAGGCAAATCCTCAAAGTGATGAGATATATCGAAAGAAGAACTTTGATAGCTCCTATGTCTAGATCTTTTACCAGGGCGTTGCGATTCCTCCATGATTGTGGGTGCCTATTATCAGAGAATTCTAAAGCTAACTATTTTATCAGAGATATCAGCTACTTCTTTTTGTGGGTGCTTATTACCCGTATTATCCTCAATGTTCATTGAATTAGGGGTTGGGTTTGACAAGAAGTTAACTTTATTCGGTTATATTATATATGTCATTAAAAGAGTTCAATCCTACATCTAAATTTATTTCTTCTAAAGGGAAACTGCAAGCCTTCTTATGTGGATTAATTTTTAGTATTTCTTTTGGAAGATTTTCTAGTGGGTTCGAGTTTAAGATAGCATCAACTTTTGATGTCAAATAACAATTTAAGCTAGTGGGCCCAAAAAGCTTCTCCTGAACAATATTGCAACTAAAAGGAACCATATTTTCAGCACTATATTCAGAATTTATATTTTGTAAGCAACTAACATCATCAATTACCTTAATCGTAGTCTTGGCTATAGTAGGAGGATTGATAATTCTAGAATCAATTCTTGAGATTTTCCCTGAATTTTTAACTTTGTAAGCAATTAAGCAAGACTTATCAAAGGGAAGGTTCACTAACCTCTTTGGTAGAAGGTGAATTGTTGAGTTTGACCGAAATAAATTCACCGCTCTTGAGGAAAAGAATTCTATAAATTTCCTTTAAAGCAGGCATGTTTGATCCAGTTGCAAGATGCTTAGCAGGTTCAAGTGCAACAGAATTTTTTTCTAGCAGCAATGTCTTCTTCGCCGTGATGTAAGCGACTGTAGCTCCCGGCTTGACTATGCCCAAACCATATTCCAATTCCTCCCCATCTCCGAGTTGAGTTAAATGTTTGTTACCATTATTTTTGGCGATTCCAACCAACAACTTAATTTTTGGCTTCATTAACTCAGATTCGTCATCGCAATCCGAGATGCAAGATGTGTGCGATGGTAAGGCAGGTGTGAGATGGCGAGAAAGCTTCTGTTGAACACAGCTTTGATTTATCACCGCTTGAGAGAGATTGAGATCGAAATCGTTTTTGTATTTTTTGTGAGGCGGGAGTGGTGATGAGGCCCCCTCTATATTCTCCCCTTCATCCTCTTGATGACATCTCTTTCTTGTGGCGGCAAAGGGATCTGGTTTTGGAGATGAAAGTGAGGCGGCAAAAAGGTTGGTGATGGGGGGAAGTGGGCTTGAAAGCGAAATCCGTATCTCTTTTTTGAGAAGATGAGGTGGCCATTAGCTACTAGATATCATGCTTGCATCCCCCCCTCAACCTGAGCTTGATGAGAAAGGCAAAGGTTGGATACGGCTGCCTTAACTTCGAAAAAGGAAGCACTTTCGTAAATATGTCAACACCATTGTGGTGCATTACCGCAAACGATTTGTGAAGATTAGATGATGTGAATGAATAATTGAACCGGTTGGTACAATTGAAGGCCAACTGATTAAATGCATTAAAAATTTGACATTGCACAGACCCTTTGAAAGAAATCATGGAGTTTGGTGCAGTGCCAAGTATGCTACCATGCCTCCCTTGATTCTGAATTTGCCGTGTCTGAGATGGTGAATCATAAACTTGATGTTGTTGTAAAGATCTGGATGCATCAGAGAATGAGCCCCGGAATCTACTAAACCCTCGTGTAATTTTGTTTGGGATGAAATGAGCTCTGAGAATTTGAGGTGGATAGGAGTTGTGACATTGTCCTTCTCTACTAAGAGGACAATGTCCTCTTTGCCGAGAAGAAGGGGCCAGATATCAAAGAAGTTTGCTCTAATGATTTGAGCATTTACCACAGTGTTGAAGGCATGAAATGAAGATGGTGGCCCCAAGAGTGTTTGAGCGACTAAATCAGAATCAGTTAGAGGCTCACAACAACTTCTCAATTGTGACATATGGAATGCAATTGTTGGAGGTAATCAACCATAGATCAGTCTCCTTTGATAAAGTGCTGAAATTTATGTCCTAGCTGCATTTCGGTAGCGAATGCATGATTAAGAAATTTATGTCCCAGCTGCATTGTGACATATGGAATGCAATTGTTCAGATTTCAGGCTTCATGAGAAGAATGACATTCATGGTTAAGAAACATCTCAAGCAATTGAGAGAGATGTCATCACATTACATCCATGGAGTAAATTGGGAGTGTTCAACGCTTGGGCATGGCAGAGTGCCATCGAAAATGCCAAGAATTTGTTGTCCTCGCAGGAAAATAATCATAAGTTCTTCCATTGAGAATAGTTGTCAAAAGTGAGTTCAAGAGAGACGTATGTTTTGGCATTTGTAGAAAGAGGAGTTTTAGTGGGGAAAGGGAAATCGAGCAAATGGCATTGTTGTTTGAGGTGTGAGGGGAGGGGTCATATTTGCATTATCAGTAGTGTCAGACATGATAATGATAACTGGAGAAAAAAATAATTCACAAAGTATGAACTAAAGCGACTAATACCAGTAAAAGTAAACAAAGAGTTGTAGAGCTTGATCTCCAATTGGAGATGCTTCGGATATTTATATCTGAGGTTATAACTGAATAAGCTTACAAATAGGAACCTCATGCTAGTACAACATCTTACTCAAATCAACTCTACTATCTCCTACAATGATGCTTTAAGCCTTATCTGCTTGTATAGATGAGAATTCTCTCAGTTATTAGATATCATGCTTACATAAACTTCATACACTTAGCATATTTAATGAACCCCTTAAGCTCATACACCCAGAGAAAGTTGTACTGGTGTACAATAATTGGAACAATCTACGAGCATATACATAATCGGGTCAAAATTTGGATATGGTCAAAGTAGAGAATTTGAGAATTTGGTGAATATTTGTTTGAATATATGTATGTATGTATGTATGTATGTTTGTATGTATGTATGTATGTATGTATGTATGTATGTATGTATGTATGTATGATTTTGCATTATGTTAATGCCCACTGATAAATTTCAATTTACGAAAGGGATTGCTAGAGCAATTCGGGAGCTGAGAATATTGGAAAGGATTTAGAGATGAAGGTGATGAAGAAGGAATGTGAAAGCTGCTTTAAGGGTTGAAACATTTGAAATTGAATAGACATTAATTGTTGGGTTAATTGTGAGGTTGGGTTAGTATATATTATTGTTTAACTAGTATGCCTTTTTTAAAAGATTTTAAATGTTAAAAAGTGTGAAAATGATGAGACATGAAAGTTGAGGTGCCAAATTTAGGGTTCAAGTGTCTATTTGAAAAGATAAATACTTTAGGTTTCAATTTGAAAAGAAAATGAGAGTCCTGGTGCATATATAAAAAAGCCATTTCACTACTATACTTTATACTCTCCGTTTCAAAACATATGACTTTTTTTATTTTTTCGTATCTAACTTTGTTTATAAATAACTAACAAATTACCATGTAAAAAAAAAATTAGAATTTCTACCAACCACCATAACATATCACCACCATTACTAAACAACTTGTCTAGACCCTCCCGACCCCTGCCCACCCTAACCACATGACCCTCCCCCTTGGAGAACACCCACGACTCCATCCGCCCCTGCTTCTTTAAAATTATTCTAGGGGAAGAGAACTAAAGGGAATCATGAAGAATAAACTTTTAGTATTGTTTGGGTACCATAATTATGAGCAAGGAAAATCAGGTGAAATGAAAAAAGTTATAATTAAATATGTTATTCTCCTAGGATTTGGGGGGGGGGGGGAGGGAGAATGTGAAGGGAATTAGGGATGATGAGGGTGAATTAGTGGGAATAGTTTCCTAATGGTAGATGTATATTAGGTTCCAAGCACATTAACAAAATAAATTCTCTTGATTCTCCCCACAATAAATATACCGGTAAGGATTCTTTATATAGTCGATTAGATATCATTGGTAGTCGATCCAAAACCGAAATTGAATTTTTTTTCACTAATGACATCAACCAAGAGAACCTTGAGTTTCTCGTCCGCTCATATCAATATTTTGCATTCATTCTCATCAAATCCATCATGTTCTATTTCTACTTTGTATTTTTTCAAGGAAACAAAATGATTTTAAACATGAATTAATATTTAATATTATGAGTTATGTTTGTGTTATTTGAATCCACATGAAGCTCACATCTTTTATTGATGAGTCTTCCCTAAGTTCGGATGTCGCATCTACTTGTTTAAACTTATATTGATATACATGGGCGGACCTAAGGGGTGGGGGGGCATGGCCCCTATGTCCATGGGTTTGATTAGATATTGCAAAAATATAGTAAAAGTGACAAGGAAATATGTGGCCCAATTAGTAGGTTTTTTGTCAAACGATATCATATTGGGAGGGGAAATCTACGTTAACAAAGGGGGCAGAGACATCTATTTTTATTTGGATACCTTGCGAAGACTCGAACCCAGAACCTCTAAGTGTGGACTCTAGGTGGATAACCACTAAGCCAAGGCCACGAGTTAAACAATTGGTAGTTGCCCCCTGCAATGAGAAAGAGGCGAGTTTGAATCCACCGAGGCATGTTTTGCCTTAATATTTTACCTTCTTTTGTTACATTAAATGTTTTCTTCTAAAATTTGGCCTCCCTATTTTACTTTAGTTTTTAAAATGACTCCCTGAAAGTAATATTATTTCATTCAGTATTACATAGAATGTAGGCATCTCTTTATACACAAGACGTTAACTAGGTTTATATGTGGGCAAGGCCCGATACAAGACTCTCCTTTATTTTCATTCTGGGTTTGCCCCTGTTTATATATTGTGTATGGTTGTGTTGTGCTCCATTTTTTGGAGTATTTTGCCTTCTTTTGTTGCATTAAATGCTTTCTTCTAAATTTGGCTTCCGTGTTTTACTTTACTTTTAAAATGGTCCCCCTTTATTTGCATCCGGGTTTCACCCTTGTTTATATATTGTGTATGGTTGTGTTGTAGCTCCCGGGGCTGTTGGAATATCCCGGGGTTGCAAGACACAATGAACTACGATAGTTCATATGTCTAGAAAACCCTAATTCGTTGATCGTTAGAACTTACACAATAGAACTAGCTCATAGAAGTATATGTTTAAAGATAGTGTGAATATGCTACAACTAACATATAAAAGAGTAGTGCTACAAAGTTATACCTTTGAAGCGTGAGCGGAAGCTATGTCAATCTTTAAGCGCTTATCCCCACACCTTGCTCCTTTGCTTTCTCCTTGAAGAAATGTCTATCACCAAGGTGATATGAAACTACTATGAAATAGTCCACACCAATACCTTAGATAGCAATAAGACACACTTGGACTAGTGTGTGTTATTGAGGAGTATGTAGTCTTTACTACTATAGCAAAAATGTAGAACTAGTTCTACACTCTACACTTAGAGTTTTGCTAGAGGGTTATGGTTGAAGATGAAGTGTGTTTGTTTGTGTTCTTGTGTTCTCTAGCAAGAGATATACAAGACTTAGATTTTTTTTCTTCACATTCAATATCATCTTATGATATAGAATGGATGATGAAACATATTGCACACTAAACAAACACATTAACCATCCATATGGTTAATGCCTCTTGGTCCATGGAAGATGCTCTTACAAGAGTTCTTCCCAAGGGATACAAAGCCTTCCCAAGGCATAAAGTAGCCACCAAGATGTCAACTCCTCATAATGATGAGATTAGTTAATTAATCTTAATTAATTAATTAAATCATATCTTGTTTAATTAATTCATTAATTAATTAAATCATTTCAATAAATGATAATATATAAATATATATCTCACATATATATATATACATAAACCCTAAATAGTGCGTCCGGAACTAATTCCGGGCGCACCATCGGTTC
This sequence comes from Echium plantagineum, assembly GCA_003412495.2. Classification (NCBI taxonomy): domain Eukaryota; kingdom Viridiplantae; phylum Streptophyta; class Magnoliopsida; order Boraginales; family Boraginaceae; genus Echium; species Echium plantagineum. The sequence continues at coordinate 4,888,264 of CM016568.1, read as the reverse complement.
GGTCGGGACACGATCTCGATCGAACCGAAATTCCTCAATATGGATCAAATCCCTTATTCACTTTCGGGTCACTACTCGAAAGTATCTTCGGTAATTGTTATGTGTGTGACCTCATAGCCCGAGTAACGAAAGCATCGGGATTCAACGTATAAGACCGTAAACTCGAATCCCGAAGATCATCGTGAGAGCCTAGTCTGCCATTCGATGACCCCCAGCATTATCTCGGGTGAGACTACTGATAGTTCAGATAACTATCGGTTGTTGAACCGTATATATAGATGATATAGTTCACGGGCACTAATTGAGGAAATTGACACATCGATTTCCAACAGGGGCAGAGCTGAATTAGTAAAGAACTAGAGTGCAAAATAGTCTCGCCTCTTCATGCAACCCATGTTCGATTCTCACTGGGAGCTAAACTTGTCGTTCGAAGTGGTTAACGGGCAAGCTCTAGTCCCCTAACCAGGCGAGGCACATCCAGCGCCAATCTCTAACATCATACCCAGTGCAGGGAGGTGTCAGGGCCCTTAGTTTGAGGGTCTCAAACTTTTGTATGGTGCAGTTGTGCTCCACTTGTTGGAGTGTCTTTCAATTGTTTATGATTATTCTTGAGAACAGCGAATGACCTAATAGTTAGCAGGTACTCCAGTGACTTAGAGGTCTTGAACTCGATTCTCATTGTAAAGAGTCAGCGGTAGGTTTTAAAAGAAATTTTTTTTTATTAATGCTTGTTCTCATATTTATAAACCGTTGAAATGTAATGAATTATCCAAAAAACTTTAAGAGCTAACAATAATATTATTATTTTATTATACTTTTACTTGAGCTGAAAAATACATAATTCTTTGTAATGTATTTCAAAATTACTCCTATATTTCGATTAAAAAAAAGAAAAAGAAAAGAAGAAATCAAAAGTCATAACTGTGTTTCATTATCAATTGTCCAAATTAAAATGACAAAAAGGAATGTTGTTTAAATGCAATGGATAAAATCAAGGTACAAGAACTTAAAATAAAATTGTCAAGTTTGTAGTTGCAAGAAAGTGAAATGAAATATATTCTATTTGATAAACATCACTTGAGTGGACACTGAAACAGTGTACTCCATTTTATTAAGGATGCTGCTCTACACCAATAAAGATAACATAAAATAATAGCTATTTGCAGCTGTCTAAATAATTCATTTCCATTTTATTTTCACTTCTCAAAGGGTCAGAATCTGGTAAAAAACACTTCTAAACTTGGCTACTTTCATGGAATAGTTAAATCTTTAGCTACCACTAATCTTTATGTGGCTCTTGTTGAAATCTTTTTGTTGGTTTTATTTCTTGTTCTGGATCTAGTTATATTTGATCTGAATCTGTTCTGTTCTTAGTTTGTTGCAATATTTCAACTTTATGTGTTTGTGCTAATACCCTTTTGTTGTTTTTTGTTTATGTATCTCAATATATCCAATAATATGAGATTTTGAGGATAAGAAGTGAAGTTGGCTTGTTCTTGTCGATTTGTTGTAGTAAGAATGTTTAGAATGTTATATTTCAGTTAAATTAAAGACCTTTTAGCTGCCTATTTTTTGTTTGGTTATAGTTTGTTTGCAAAGTTGGATAAAAATTTCAAGAAATAGGCTTTGAGTTTCGTTTGGACAGTTTTGTTTGACTTGCAGCTTTAAATAAGCTTACAGGCGATTTTCTTGCAGTGTGTGTTGAGGTTACTGCAGTGAAGGAGAGAGTTCTGGTAAATTAAATTGGTATAGAGAAGAACTTGTAAATGGTTTCGAGGTCGTATTCCAATTTGCTAGAACTGGCTTCTGGGGATGTTCCATCACCATCATTTGGTAGAATGGCCCAGCGGATACCCCGAGTTATGACAGTATCCGGTATTATGTCAGATATAGATGATGATGCTGCAGAGAGTGAGTGTTCTGATCCATCATCTTCTACGGCACATAAGGATAGGATCATAATTGTTGCAAACCAGCTTCCGATAAAGGTGCAGCGGAAAACAAAAAGCAAAGGGTGGATTTTCGATTGGGATCAAAATTCGCTTCTGCTCCAGCTGAAAGACGGGTTAGGAGATGAACAGGATGTTGAGTTCATTTATGTGGGGTGTCTGAAAGAGGAGATTCACCCCAATGATCAAGATGAGGTGTCTCAGATACTACTTGAAAGTTTCAAGTGTGTCCCTACTTTCTTGCCTCCTGAATTGTTTAGCAGGTTCTACCACGGGTTTTGTAAACAACAGCTATGGCCTCTATTTCACTATATGTTACCCCTCTCTCCAGATCTTGGTGGGAGGTTCAATCGGTCGATGTGGCAAGCTTATGTGTCAGTTAATAAGATCTTTGCTGACAGAATAATGGAAGTTATTAATCCTGAAGATGATTATGTGTGGGTTCATGATTACCATCTCATGGTACTGCCCACTTTCTTGAGAAAGAGGTTTAATAGAGTGAAATTGGGTTTCTTCCTGCACAGTCCGTTTCCTTCATCAGAAATATACAAGACTTTGCCAATAAGAGAAGAGCTTTTACGAGCTCTGTTGAATGCTGATTTGATTGGATTCCATACATTTGACTATGCCAGACATTTCCTCTCCTGTTGTAGTCGAATGCTTGGTCTGTCTTATGAGTCTAAGAGAGGTTACATAGGACTTGAGTATTATGGTCGAACCGTTAGTATCAAAATCCTTCCTGTTGGTATTCATATGGGGCAGCTTCAATCAGTCTTGAACCAATCAGAAACAGAGGCAAAGGTAGCTGAGCTTAAGAAGCAGTTTTGCGATAAGGGTAGAACTATGTTGCTTGGTGTTGATGATATGGATATATTTAAAGGTATAAGTTTGAAATTGCTTGCAATGGAACAGTTGCTGATTCAACACCCAGAGTTGCAAGGGAAGGTAGTTCTCGTGCAGATAGCCAATCCAGCCAGGGGCAAAGGTAAAGATGTGAAAGAAGTGCAGGACGAGACTCACTCAACAGTGAAACGGATTAATCAAACATTCGGAAGACCAGGATATGAACCAGTCATCTTGATTGATCAGCCATTAAAGTTTTCTGAAAGAATAGCATATTATGTTGTATCCGAATGTTGTCTAGTCACAGCAGTTAGGGATGGAATGAATCTTATACCTTATGAGTACATAATCAGTAGGCAAGGAAATGAGAAACTCGATAAAGTTTTGGGCCCCTCTTTACAGAAAAAGAGCATGTTGGTTGTATCTGAGTTCATTGGGTGTTCCCCATCTCTTAGTGGAGCAATTAGAGTCAATCCTTGGAATATTGATGCTGTTGCAGAGGCAATGGATTCTGCTCTGATGATGGCTGAACCTGAAAAACAATTAAGGCATGAGAAACATTACAGGTACGTGAGCACCCATGATGTTGGCTATTGGGCTCGAAGTTTCTTGCAGGATCTGGAGAGAACATGTAAAGAGCATGTCCGTTGCAGATGTTGGGGAATTGGATTTGGTCTAAGTTTCAGGGTGGTCGCTCTTGATCCAAACTTTAAGAAGTTATCTATGGAGCACATTGTTTCAGCTTATAAAAGGACTACAACGAGAGTAATCCTATTGGATTACGATGGTACTCTGATGCCTCAGAACTCCATTGACAGGAAACCTAGCTCTAAGACCATTGAAGTGCTAAATAGTTTATGCCGAGATGATAACAATTTGGTGTTTATTGTAAGTGCCAGAACCCGAGAAAACCTTGCTGAATGGTTTTCGTCATGTGTTAAATTGGGGATTGCTGCAGAGCATGGTTACTTCCTCCGGTACACATCTAGGATTCTTTAACATTAATGATCCCCCCCCCCACCACCATCGTGATAGTCCTAATAGAAAATATGATTATTCTTCCAGGACGAAGCGAGACGAGGAATGGGAAACATGCATTCCCATGGTTGATTGTAGCTGGAAACAGATTGCAGAGCCGGTAATGAGCTTGTATACGGAGACAACCGACGGGTCGGTAATTGAAGACAGGGAAACTGCAATGGTCTGGTGTTATGAGGATGCAGATCCTGATTTTGGCTCTTGTCAAGCGAAGGAGCTTCTTGATCATTTAGAAAGTGTACTCGCAAATGAACCCGTGACAGTCAGAAGTGAGAAGAACATTGTAGAAGTTAAGCCACAGGTATGCGTTAGTTACACTTGATGTCTATTTAAGTAGTGCTAGTTGTATCAGTTTTATATATGCGGCATTTTTTCGAGCTCGCAGTGGGCAAACTATGACCGAGATGTTCATATCCTTTGGTTCTGTATTCACATTAAGTCCTAGTAGGTAGCACAAGACTTCATTTAAGTAAACTAGAGTCTGCAGCATTTTCAAAAACCACTATAAAAAGTTCTTAGCTCTCTAGATTTCTCAATGGAACATGGATAATGTTAGGCACTGAGAAATAATGACTGTGTAGAAGTTGAGCATATTTATATCTACTAGTAGTTTATTACGTGCATTGCATGTAGGTTTTTGTTTTTGTTAATTTTTTTTTATGTAACTATAAGGGAATGTGAGTTAATCGAATAGCCTAGTGGAAAAGGCTCTTGCTAGTGACCAGAAGGTCTTGGGTTCGAAACTCACATCATCGCTAATTTACAAAAAAGAAAGAAAAAAAAAAGGAAGTTTAAGGGAATTGAAGCATTTCATTATGAGAGAATGTAATGTTTTTCAATGCTTTTTTAGCACAAGGCACGTTTCCATGAATAATTTAGCGAGAGACTCATTGATAGAAACATAACAACAAATGTGGAATATAAAAAAAAAAAAAAATACTCCATCCGTTCTCTTTTACTCGTCTTTCTAGCCTTCGACACGAGTACACGACTACTAATATGCCCTTAAGTAAAGCATTTAGTGATTGAACACATCATTAATATACAATCACTGTTACCCTTTAGCTTCTCATGGTTCATGACTTCATGGTATTGAGGTGTGTGGCAAGTTCGTTTTATTTGATAGTGTTCCATACTTGCAGGGTGTAAGCAAAGGGCTTGTAGCAAAGCGCATGCTTTCTTTGATGCAAGAGCGTGGAATGTCTCCAGATTTTGTTCTATGCATAGGAGATGACCGGTCCGATGAAGACATGTTTGAAGTGATTACTAGTTCCGTGGCTGGTCCATCCATGGCCCCGAGTGCTGAAGTATTTGCATGTACTGTTGGTCGTAAACCAAGTAAGGCCAAGTATTATCTTGACGATACAGTGGAGATTGTACGACTAATGCAAGGACTTGCTTCTGTCTCCGAGCAAATCTTACCTCTTCGACTATAAATAAGACACAACACCACGTGAACCATGTAGGCAATCTGGCAATGTCAACGATCAACGATAAAATGCTTCTCAGGTCTGTTAATGCTTTGTTTGAAGTATGTTAGTAGACAAAAAATGAGCTCTAATCAGAACCTTTCTTTTCATGTTTTTATTTGCTCTTGTACGCGTGCAGCCATTTCTTTCACATTTGGTAAGCTGTTTATGAGTTGAAGCATCACTTGTTTAATTTTGTAGTGTCCGTTATTTATCCTTTCTCGTTAGCGTTGTTTTTTGGCTTTTTGGACGGTTGCCCCCTGAACTATGCTGATCTTTTCTATGTGCTCCATGAACTTTCTATCATGTCTTTGTGCCCGTGAGGCAGTGATAGTGTTGGAAAGGAGTCGGGGTAACCTGTTACCCACTCGAGCACCCGACTCGAGTACTTGACTAGATAGACTGCTCGGTAGTTAAGGAATAGGGTACGAGCCTAAAATTTTTCTTGTTTGAAATACCCAGCTTGCTCGATAAATACAGTTCCCTTAATAAATAATTAAATAAATTAATAAGTTCAATATATATGTTGAAAATAATTTTTGTAATTAACATTTGTACATTTTATTATGCATACTTGATAAATTTAGGTTTATTAGTATTTCAATTATATCAATATATTTTTTATTTGTGTAAAAGCAAGTTTTTTTGTTTTTTTTTTGTACTTTATCGAGTTGAGTAATTATCGAGTCGAGCCGAGTAATTACCTTAACGAGTCGGGTACTTACGACTCGTTACCTTGTCGAATCAAGTCGGGCAACAAAATTGAGCTCGAAACCTTATCGAGTCGGGTACTCCCCAAGTCGTTATCGTAGTACCCGACTCGACTCGACTCATTTTCAACACTAATCACTGAACTCATTTTTAAGATAAAATATGCAAAAAGTTATTTCGTAGGGGCAGGGCAGAGAAAATGTAATAAGACAGAGGATTCATTAAAGGCAAATTAATCGGTTTGAAAGGGAGAGGTACGAAAGTCCGAACAAATTAAGGGGGTAAAAACTTAAAAAATGTAGAAAGGGGTCATTTTTCCAATTTCCCTGGTTCTAATATATGCTTCCGTCGTTTATTTAAAAGATGAAAATAAATGTTAGGCTTCTATTTGAAAACATTAAAAATGAAAATAAAATTTAGACTCCCAATTGAAAACATTAAAATAATAATTCACAAAATCATACCTAAAGAACATGAGCCTACATTTTTACTTTTTCATCAATATAGATGACGTTTTCGTTTTAGCTTGTATAATTTTCATCATGAATTACTTATTATTTTTTAGTTTTAAGAAATATAAAATTAACATCGATATATACACATTAAAGATTATTTTTAATTTTCTATAATATTTTATGTAGTACTTAATTAATTATTTCTAATTAAAATTAGAAAAAAATGAAAAAATGTTATGCTTTTTTTTTGTAAATTAGCGACGAAGTGAGTTTCGAACCCAGGACCTTCTGGCACTAGTAAGAGTCGTGTTCACTAATTATTTGATTAACTCAAAAAATGTTATGTTTTTTTTGTAAATTAGCGATGAGGTGAGTTTTGAATCCAGGACCTTCTTGTCACTAGTAAGAATTTTTTCACTAAACTATTCGATTAACTCAAAAAATATTATGTTGAAATGAAAAGGAGCACATCATTCATTTAATTCGTGTCTGGTAGCAGGAGTGGGACATGAGGCGATTGAAAATCGGGCTGAGACCCACTTGGACTTGGATGGCTTTTGGTGATTGAAATTTGAAATATCTTCTCATAATCAAGTGGTGACGTGGATCATTTGGTAACTAGTAGTATGTGTATGCTAGTTTTATATAGTTGGCGAGTCAATTGAATAGCCTCGTGAAAAAGACTCTTGCTAGTGACCAGAAGTTTCTGAGTTCGAAACTCATCTCATCGCTAATTTACAAAAAAAAAGTTTTATATAGTTGGCAGATGTTACCTAAAGGGTAATTTAGGTATTTCAATTTCTACAAAAATCTCCCCTCCCATAACATGTACACCCACACGCGCACCCCTCTCGTCCTTCCCTTTCGACCACCTAATAATTTTAGTTTTTTTTGTTTACAAATTATTCTTAGATTAATTGAAAAATCATTACCAAAAGATTTGTTGGCATAATCCCTAAAGAAAAGCAAGAAAATGTATAACCCATAACCTAACAATGGCGATGTAACGACAAATTTTTAAAAATCTAAAAAGACAAATCAAAGACTAGAAAAATGTACAATTTCTAATGCCCCTTTGATTCTCCTACAATTTGAAGTTCAAGGGCTTTAACAGTTTGTTTTTAAACTTGTTCTTGATTTTTAATACTTGGAAATTTGAAGACTCGAATAAGTCAAGGGATTTCACAACTTGTTATTGAACTTGATTGTTGAATGCTTGAAGATTTGAAAAAGTCAAGGGTTTTCGCAGCTTGTTCTTAACCTTGAATGTTAAATGCTTGAAGATTCGAATAAGTCAAGAGCCTTCGCAGCTTGTTCCTAAACTTGATCGCCGAATGCTTAAAGATTCGAATAAGTCAAGGGCTTTCGCAGCTTGTTCTTTATCTTAATCGTCGAATACTTGTAGATTTGAAGATTCGAATAAGTCAAGGGTCTTCGTAGGTTGTTCTTGAACTTGATTGTCGAATGCTTGAAGATTTGAAGGTTTGAATAAGTCAAGTGCTTTCACAGCTTGTTCTTGTTCTTGAACTTGATTGTTGAATGCTTGAAGATTTGAAGATTCAATTAAGTAAAATGCTTGAAGATTGCTGAAGAAATTCTTGAATTTGTAAAGAATTCTTGTTGTCTGAAGAATTCTTTCACAATCTTCCTCTTGAGCTTTTCTGCTCATGATTTCTCCTCATCCTCCCCTTCAAGTGATAAGAATGCCCTTTATATAGGCATTTGAGTGGGCCAAAAGCTTTAGCCCATTTACAATACGGGTCCGTTGACATGAAAACCTAATGTATTTATCTTTATTTATTTATTTAAAGTTAAATATTAAGTTTTCATCCAACATAATTTATATTTCATTACTTTTAATGATAATTATAATTTGATAATAATATCATAATGGAGATAATTATTTGATTTGGATAAATAATTAATAAATCTCATAATGTGTTTAATTGATATATAATTAATTTATATATATATATATATATTTTGTTAGTGACAATTATAATTTGGTAATAATGTCACATTGAAAATATTTATTTGACTTAAATATTTAATTAATATTCCTCATAATATGAGATTGAGTGAATTAATTCTACTTGACATTATTTTATTGGCCATAAAATTATAATGCCAACATGCCACTTCATCTTCTTGGTTAGAAGGTGCGTTGTTGTTGAAATTGGACTGAAAATAGGCATAACAAAAAAAACTAACTAAAAGAAAATAGATTCAAAAAAATAAGAAAACAAAACTTCATCATAAATTCTCATCAAACGATAAGAAATAATATAGTCTTGTGGGATCTTGTTAGATTCGTCTCAATATATCAAATTTTTATAATTTTTTCGCATGTAGAATAAGAGATATTTGCGTTTTAATTCTTGTTTTGTTAACCATAAAAACTCAAAATGTGACAATCATTTAGGGACGGAGGGAGTATTATAATGGTGAAAATTAGTAATGTTTATACTTTGACAGCTTTAGTGGTGGCATTTAGTTGGTAGGATAAAATACCAGTTTGCATTGTTTGATCAGATTATGTCAATTATATGATGTTGTTCATTTTAATGTTTCATGAAAAAGGTCCTCGTTTTGATTCACACAAATTACTTTTTGCCTTGTTTTTTTAAATATTTTTCTGGTCCCTTTTTAGTTGTCATTTTATACTTAATTTTTTATTTTAAATAATACTTATTCTAGTATAATTAATTATAATTAATGCATTTTCAATATATTTTTTGATTTTTTTTATAAAGTTATCAATCGATTCATTATATAGTTTTAATTGATTATTATTTTACACTTTAATGTAATTTTTTACTTCTTTTTATTTTCCTTAATCTATTATGTGCAAATAGCTAAAAAGAAAATTAGAAAAGAATGAAGGAACTATATATCTAATACTATTTTTGTTTTTAATATATAGTTAATACTATTGTTGTAGTTTAAGATTCTTCCCAAAAACTCTCCCTAATTTATTTTCCTTAAGTTGGTAACCTTCATTTTGTTTTGAATATATATTACTATTGTTGTTCTTTTAATATAGCTAATACAATTGTAGTAATTTAAGGATTTTTTTCAAAACTCACCCCTAATTTATTTTCCTTAAATGGGTGTCTTTTTTTTTTTTTGCAATATGTAGCTAATATTATTGTTATTTTTTAATATATAGTTAATATTATTGTGTTAATTGAAGGATATCTTTCCGAAATTTCGTCCTCAATTTATTTTTGTTAGATTGGCTCTTTTCATTTTCATTTTGCCCCTGCTTAGCACTATAATCAAATATATAATTTTTGAATTATAGTTTAACTATAACTATATTTTACATATGTAGTTTTCATATATTTTTTTCTTTTATAATTTAAGTATCGAACTATCACCATAGATTTTAATTTTGGATCATCCCTGATTGAAACTCTATGACTACTTTCAATATTTATACATTGACAAATTTTATGGTGCATTTAACTTGTTTGTCAAAATACTGATAAACTATATATAAAAAGCATGTATGTAAATAGATGCAAAATTCATCAACTTGTTTTTAGAAAGATTTTTTTTGTTGAAGAACGTGAAAAAAGAGGAAGAAGAGAAATCATGCATTAAAGGAAAAGCGAGAAAAGGAGGGAAAAATCTTTTTTTTTTGTTAAATAATATCATACTGAAAGTAAATCCTACACTATCAGGTGGGGTAATCTATGCAGCGGCATCGATTTTTATTAGGATGTCTTGGCAGGACTCTAATCCCGGACCTCTAATTGTGGAGGCTGGGTCGATAACCACTAAGCCAAGGTCACGAATTGAGGGAAAGAATCATTGAGTTATGCAGAATTATAATTGCCTCCTAAATTGTAGGACGCGTGTCTAATGGTCCATATTTTGGATAAATTTGGCCAAATAATCAAAGTCAACTAAGTATTAAATAAAATCACTATTTTTACTTTTTCTTTGTCTAAATAACCACTATTTCATTGAAATTACTAAAACATCCTTATTTACTTTATTCAATATTTTTCTTTTTGTAAGTCCAAAAACTCTATCCAACCAAAACAAGCCTCTTTTACCTCCCTGACCAAGTCTTGCCCTCTCTAAAAACCCTATTCACCACCTCATCCACCTTCTCCAGCCGCCATCTCTTCCTCTAAGCGTGTCCTCCATCATCAGCACTTGGCAAGTGTTTTGTGGTGTTCTTTTCTAGTGGTTTCTAATTAATATGAATTTGATTGTTTTTAGTGTATTGTGATATTTTTTTAGTGTTCACGGGTATGTTTTAGTGTTTAGAAATGATTTTTTTACTTCAAACTTTTTATTTTGTTTCCCTTAACTAGTTTCGAGATACACAAAATACAACAATTTACACCGAAATATAGACCAAATATCACCGAAATACACCAATATACTTCGAGTATTATGAAAATATGTAAACTCCATTATATTCGAATAACAAACTGAATGAACACTAAAAAAAATGAAAGTTACTAAGTTAAACAGAATTCGAACATTCATCCACAAATTTGAAAATAATTCGTCACAAAAGAAGTAGATAGCGAAAAACTAACAAAAACAACATAAACTATTTGTTCATCACACAATAAACTAGATGATTTCTTTTTCTTGGTAGGTGTTGATTCCATCTTTCGTCCTCGACCATTTAATGAGGTCAATAGCCACAAACCTCATTGAGACAACCAACTTTCGCCCTATCGTTCAACTTCACCCTAACCATTAATTGTGTAATAAATAAACACACAATAGTTAATAAGATCATACATGATGTATATCGGTATCCGTAAATTTATGTATGTATGCAACGATGATTCTGGTATTCTTTGGTGTTTATGAGTGTCTATTGAATTTTTCAAATAACTATAAATGTTAAGTACATCAAAATCAACATGAACAACCAAAAATAATATAAACAACAAAAATTTAAACCCAAACCATGATAGAATAATATACGAGTTCCACAAAATTATAAACACCAAAATAACCATTCACCAGAGGCTAAAGCCAACCAAATAATGTTGGTATTTGTATAATAAAAATGAATAATTGAATAAATTAACTAAAAAAACGCAGAAATACAGAAAAAATAAGAAAAAAAACAAAAAATACTTACTTTATATTGGTTTATAATAAAAAAAAAATCAATTTTTATACTACGGAAAAGATATGATGGCTTGATTTTAGATAGAATTTCAAAAGATCTAGGTTTTTAAAGAGAGATGGAGAAGACTTGAAAAGTGAAACTTAGGGAATAATAATGAATAATGCATTTTCATATTTTGGTTGAAGACAAAAGGTAAATTAGTAATTCTTTATGGAGTTTCGTTATTTAGGTAAAAAGAAAAACAAAAATAGTTATTTTGTTGTTCATTTCATTAATTTTAATTATTTAGCCAAATTTCTCCCATATTTTGTGCTAGTATATATTAAACAAAATTAATAATTACACAAGAAAAACTCTGTAGTGTGTTGGTTCTAGATATTTTCTTTCTTCTTCTCCTATCCTCAAAACACATTCTCCAAAACACATTCTCCATGTGGAGAAATAATACCGACAATGACCCATTTGTTTTGTCTTAAAGACAAAAATGCCATTTTTTACCGTTTTAATTCTACTTGTATTCATTTACCCACTACAATTTTTTTTACAATTTGTTTTTTGTAAGAGAATTGTAATTACTGAATATTGACTATAATAATTGAAGAGTATTACAAAAAATAAATGTAAAAATAAAGTAACGATATTAGAATAAAATAGCAATTAAAACTAATAAATTTTTTGTTTTAATTAACTGCTAGAACTTTAATTAAATAAAATTATTTGGTTAATTGAACAACAATTAGAAGTATTTAAATATTATTTGGTTACTTGTCATATAAAATTTTAGTCAAATTCTAAACTAAACAAGTGTGAGTGTCGACCAGACAACCACAATAAACATTTTATCTCTATTTAAAATAGGCTCTTTTATACTTTCTTCATCCTTTTTTATCTGGTCTACTTTTATCCACACATCATTTGCAAAGATATTTAGTTCGATGTGTATTTTCCCTTAAATACTTGCTTATATTATTCATTCAAAATAAGAATTACTCCCTCCGTCCCTAAATGATTGGTATATTTTGACTTTACATGGTCAAATTTTAAAAACTTTGACCAATAATTCTGATTAACCAATAAGAAATAATATAGTCATATGATATCTTGTTAGATTCGTCTTATTATATATTTTTGCACTATCAACTTCTTAAATTTTTTCATATGTAGAATAAGAGATATTTATGTTTGAAATCGTGTTTTGTTGACCATCAAAATTCAAAATATACAAATCATTTAAGGACGAAGGGAGTATTTAAGAAAATTCTATTTACAAAAGATTTCCCTAGATGGAGATATTTTCGGTAGAAGATAGGAGGCCAATGAAGCCATCAAGTAGTGGACGGCATTTTAAAATACTCCCAACTATACAATAATATGCCGACCATTTGAAGCAAACAATAATTAAACACGACCTCATTATAATGGAACTGATTGATCGATGCATGTCTTGAAAATTTAGTTCGACTTGACTTGGTGCTTACGTTAAATCGAGCGGTTATCTCGAATAAATTGCGAAGGAAGCTCGGATCGATTTGCAAACGCAAAATTGAAGTTCTATAGTTGAACTAACGAAGAAAGCTTTGGTTGTGTATAGGGTGGGATAGGATTAAGAATGAACTGACTAAGCATAAAACAATCATTAGTCGAATTAACTCCAACAAAAAATCTTCAACCGATATAAGAGACGCGCTTTAACATAAAAAGTAGAAAAGACCAACCGAGCCACACAAAAGCAGAAACATCCTTCTTTTTAATAGATAACCATGATATTTAGATAAAGATAGATTTGTTCGGGTCATGTTGACCATTGCAAGATGCATACGAGTTATTACACGTGTTTATGTTATTGAAATCATGAATGACTAGAGGGAATTGCTGATTTGGTCCTAGTAAGTAGGTCACTGTTGCACTTTGGTCCCAGTAAGTAACACAGATGTGCAAATGGTCCCTGTAAGTGGCTAGCAGGTGTGCATTTGGTCCCTAATTTAACACCTACACTAATTTGGGAGGTTTTTGTCATTTTGAGACAATTCGGGGGTGGTTATATAATTTTAAGATTTTGCTTGATCCCATAGCTCTTTTCTTCAATTTTGTTTCAATTTTTTCAGTTTTTAAATCATGTGCCTTTCCTAGCGAGCTTTTGGGATCTCCTGTAAACACCCATGATATGGTGAAGGAAGGATATTAGGGGAAGCCGTCAATGGAGATTCCCCTGCGGAGAGCCGGATGAAGGGACGCCCTGTTCGGAGGGCGGGATATCCCGACCCTACTTTATTTCAAATGATAACATACTGTAAAACTTCTATAAATTTATAATGTTGGGATTGGCCAAATTTATTAATTTAGAGAGTTATTAACTTATCTATAAATTAATAATTTATTAATTTAAAGAGTTTTTGAATGATATGAAGAGTTTTTGCATAAAAATATGTAGAGTTTAATGACATAAAGAGTTTAATGATATTACTATTATTATTGAGAACAATGTTGATGATGAAGATGAAAATGGGGATGATACCTCGGAAACTGTTACCCAAAAGGAAGCACTTTTGATGTCTAAAATTCTTCACAAATGTATGTTACAATTCGAAAACACAACACCAGAACTAATGGATGCAATAAGAAAAATTAGAGATCAACTCCAATGTGATTTGAACTTTAAGAAAAAATAAACTACTATATAGTCATATTTTAAATAAATTGTAATTATATTATTTGAATTTCTAAGGATTATTAATTTATAATTTTCGTAGGACCTTATGTTATAAATGATTTTTTTTAAAAGTATTATCTTATTATTTTATCGGTTTCGCTAATTTTTTTAACTAGCCAAACCGGGACCTGACAAATATATTATCTTAGATAGATTATTAATTTATAGACGTTTTAGTGATTGTAATTAGAAAGGGTAGTTGTGTAATTTACTCCAAATGATAACACAACTCCTTTGACCATTCTTCACCAAAATATCTCAAAAATATCTACCCTCCCTCAAGATCAATCAGCACCACCTCTGCCACGTATACACACCCCACCATATATACACAAAGATATTTCTTCAACACCCAAAAATGGCAGTTGAAATGAGAGATGAAGAAGAAGAAGAAAGTCGAAACTATGAAAAAAGGCAGAAATGTACAATAGATACTCAAGAAATGGAACAAATATCCAGTAGTTATGATGATGAAGATGAAGAAGAGAATGGTGATGATGATGAGGTGTTGATGGGGGGCAGATTGTTGTTTCCTGTTACGACACCAACGTCAATAGTTGTGTCGGATGCTTCGGAAAATGATTGTCCGATTATTTATGTTAATACCGTCTTCGAGATCTGCACTGGTTTTCGTGCCGACGAAGTCCTTGGAAGGAATTGGTAAGAAGCTATTACTTTCTGTTTTCATTTCTCGAAACTCGAAGTTATAGTCGTGACCTAGTGGCTATCGACCCAGCCTCCAATTCCAACCTCCACAATTGGAGGTCGTTTGACAAAGAATTCTAATAAAATATCTTAGTACTGGCAAAGAATTCTAATAAAAATTAATGTTTCTGCCCGTTATAGTGTAGATTTCCTACTCCCCGATGATGTAAGATATTTTAAGTATGATATCGCTTGACAAAAAGAATACAACATTCTAGCATAGCATAGGAAATTATGTGGTATTATATTATTGATGAACTCTTTTACTACTCCCTCCGTCCTAAAAGATTGTCACATTTTGATTTTTGGTGGTGAAATATTACAAAATTTGATCACAAACTCTCATCAAACGATAATAAATAATATAGTCTTGTGGGATCGTGTTAGATTCGTCTCAATATATATTTTTGAAATATCAAATTTTTGTAATTTTTTCGCATGTGGAATAAGAGATATTTAAGTTTCAATTTTTGTTTTGTTGTCGTGAAATGTCAAAATGTAACAATCATTTAGGGACGGAGGGAGTATTTCTTATATGGAATTATCAACTGACTAATAACGTAGTTTCAAATACTCCCTCCATCCCTAAAAGATGGAGGCATTTTGACTTTTTGAGTCAAATTTCGGATATTTTGATCGTAAATTTTCGTTAACCGTTAACAAATAATATAGTCATATTAGATCTTGTTAGATTCGTCTCGATATATATTTTTATAATATCAAGTTCTTATAATTTTTACACATGTAAAATTAAAAATATTTACGTTTTAAGTCGTGTCTCGTAGACTGTGAAAAAGCAAATGACTCCATCATTTAGGGATGGAGGGAGTAATTGTTATTTTTCATTTTGAATGTACTTTTTGACAATTTTTTTTATTAATATAGATTCAAATAATTGTATGTGGCAATTCTGGTTGATTGCACTTAAATGTCATGTTTTGTGGAAGTAATCGTGATAGAAGGATGAGATCTGAGAAGAAGCTAGCTACGGTTTCATATCGAAATTATGGAGGTTATTTTGAGTTGAGTATAGTCCCCCTATGGGTGAAGCTAATGAAATGGGCTTAAAATGTTAAGGTTTACATATATGTTGTGCATTGTATGGGTTTTAGCTGTGAACTAAGATGCGTAGTTGAAGTCGCTTTTCGACTTCGGCATCTCTCTAGATTGTAGAGTTATAGGTGAAAGAGAGATATTCCTAGAATATATTTTCCTTTTTCTTTTTTGTTGCTGGTGTGGCAAGGGATCTCTATTCTTCTTGTATGTAGTTTTCTGTTTTCTGCATTTTGACGGGAAATTTGCAAGAACGGAAACTTGCAAAATTGCACCTTTCATATTTTTAGTACAAAACTGTCTTCGGGTACATGTAGATACACATCATATGATGAATACAGTAGATACAGATAGGGGTAGTTTTGTCCACAAGAACAAGGTGGTGGTTCATGATAGTTTTTATAATCTGTGCTAGTTTTGCAACAAAAATGCTAGAAGGTGCTGTTCTCATTTTGCGAATTTCCCAGCATTTTGTGTATTTAATGAGTAATGAGGTTACTTCGTTCGTAAACCTGACGCCCAATATATACTTTTGGTGATGATTATATTGTCAACCGCATTGTAACTGGAGTTAGTAGCTCTTTTTGTATATCTTCTACTGGTTTCTGCCCCTTTGAAAGAAGTTCATTCACCTTCTATGTTACACTTTTGTTGATAATGTGATCTAAACTAAAAAAGCAGCAGTTTATGCTGTGATTTGCATTATAACATTAGTGACTAGTGAGTCGTTCCCCCTCCCAATAAAGTGATCGAAATTCACTGAGTGAAATCCATATTGGCAATAGTTCTTAGGTCAAGATGTTTGGAGTGGAAAAAAAAAAATCGAACTTGTGTGAGTAACATAATAAAGACACATTGAGTTTTTTTTATTGTATTTAACTATCTGCTTCTCTGTTGATGGAGTTTTAACTTTCAATGTGGAGTACAGCACTATGTTTTGCCTTGTGAGAAGAAGTTGCATCATTATTCAGTTGATCTGGTCTTGGTACCAAGACTATGATGAACAATGGTGTATGCATGCATGAAGTTTGAATACCTAGTAGTGTCTTGGCCATGCACTTGACATTGTTTATAATATGAAATGTTATTACAGATTTACAGGAACAACTGTTGTTTTACTTATATGGAGTTATTTTGTGATCTGTTGCTCATTCAGATAATTCAGACGTTAACCTTCTTTCTTTACTGCAGTCGGTTTCTACAATTCAGAGACCCTCGAGCTCAGAGAAGGCACCCATTGGTGGATCCAGTTGTTGTGTCTGAGATTAGGAGATGTCTTGAGGAAGGTATTGAATTTCAAGGTGAACTTCTAAACTTCAGGAAGGACGGAACTCCCATGGTAAACAGGTTGCGACTTGCACCAATATATGGTGATGATGGCACTGTTACACATATTATAGGTATTCAAGTATTTTGTGAAGTAAAAATAGATCTAAATAGTGTCTCGTATCCAGTGTTTAAAGAGACTTACCAGAATCAGTTTCATGGTCCTGGAAAATCCTATGTGAGGACTGGACAACTACAAGATGGCCATGACCATGACTTCTGTGGCATCCTTCAACTATCGGATGAAGTTCTTGCTCAAAACATTTTGTCGCGTTTGACTCCAAGGGACGTTGCATCCATTGGGTCGGTCTGTCGAAGAATTCGTCAGTTAACAAAGAATGAGCATCTGAGAAAACTGGTCTGCCAAAATGCTTGGGGTAGAGATGTTACAGGTCCACTGGAATTGATGACCAAAAAATTAGGATGGAGTCGTCTGGCCAGAGAACTTACAACTCTTGAAGCTGTTAGCTGGAGAAAAATCACAGTTGGAGGGGCAGTGGAGCCTTCTCGTTGCAATTTCAGCGCTTGTGCTGTGGGTAATCGACTAGTATTATTTGGAGGTGAAGGAGTAAATATGCAGCCAATGGATGACACTTTCGTTCTCAATCTTGATGCTGCGAATCCTGAATGGAGGCGCATTAGCGTCAAATCTTCCCCTCCTGGACGTTGGGGTCATACTCTTTCCTGCCTGAATGGGTCTTGGTTAGTTGTGTTTGGAGGATGTGGTAGGCAAGGATTGCTCAATGATGTGTTTGTTCTGGATTTGGATGCCAAGCAGCCTACATGGAAAGAAGTCTCTGGTGGAACCCCACCATTGCCTAGAACGTGGCACAGCTCATGTACAGTAGAAGGCTCAAAGTTAGTAGTGTCAGGTGGATGCACGGATGCTGGTGTGCTTCTTAGTGACACATATTTATTAGATCTCACCAAAGACAAACCTGCTTGGAGAGAAATTCCAACTTCCTGGGCTCCTCCATCAAGGCTAGGGCATTCACTCTCTGTTTATGGAAGGTCAAAAATTTTAATGTTTGGAGGCCTGGCGAAGAGTGGGCACTTGCGATTGAGATCGGGTGAGGCATATAGCATTGATCTGGATGACGAATTGGCTCAATGGAGGCAACTAGAGTGTGGTAGTTTCGCTGGTGGAGGAAGTCAGAATGCTGTGGTGCCACCCCCTAGACTTGATCATGTGGCTGTTACCATGCCTTGTGGGAGAATTATAGTATTTGGTGGTTCGATTGCTGGGCTCCATTCTCCTTCACAGCTTTACTTGTTGGATCCTTCGGAACAAAAACCGTCCTGGAGAACTGTTGATGTCCCTGGAGAGCCTCCTAAGTTTGCTTGGGGTCACAGTACATGCGTGGTTGGAGGAACTAGGGTCCTGGTTCTAGGTGGTCACACTGGGGAGGAATGGATCCTAAATGAACTGCACGAGTTATGCCTAGCAAGCAGACATGACTCAGATTGTTGAGCCTGCAACTGAGCTAAGGGAGATAGATTGCCAATCATGAAGAACGTCGTAGTAGGTTATTTGTGATCCCACAACTTTGTTCGTTAGGTGTGAAATATGCATGATTGGCGTGTGATTCTGATGTACATATGTACACGATGTGTTGGTTGTCTTGAATTCTATCATGCCCTCGGTATCTTTTTAATTGATCAGCACGAGTGTATGACAGAAAACAAACTGTCATGACCCATGCCCCATGCGCCGATAACTTCCACAAAAGTTAATATTCTCCACAAAGGTCGAAAGTATTTAATCGAAGGGAAACACAATCGAGAAGTAATAAGTCCATCCAAAACAAGAGATCTGCCTAAAAATCAGACGACTATACACAAGTTCATAATTATAGTTACATTTGAACCAAATGACACCCCAGGGTTCGGGCATATCAAATTTGCAATGGCCAATCAAGAATAAGTTTACATTTCGATGGGGAGAGCGGGGATGGGGATCAAGATCAGTAACTTTAGGGCATCTCCATGAGATGGTAAAGCACCGTTTCTGAGCCCTGTGGGATCATGAGAGAACTGCTGATTCTGTTGTCAGCGGTTCACTAATTTCGAGGAGTTCATTACAAAGCCCAGTGAAAACAACCGAATCAGTTTCGATTGGTCTGAACTTGATGAGAGCTGCAGGAACTAAATCCTCCTCTTCTAGTGTTATTGCTTTCTCCCCTGGAGCAGGAGAATGAGGAATCACCCGCCGTTTAATTAGAATTGGATGCAGTAGATCAAACTCCAAGCTTGGTTCCTTCAGTGCCGAGCTGACAAACTGATCATAATGTCGAGAAAAATGAACTTTCAGTCACCAAAGGATTAAAGAATAATAGACAAGACATGGATATTGTAAATATCTTTACATATGTAGGCGGGAGTCTTTAATGATCATCCGTTTGTACGAATGTTGGAAACAACAAAAAAATCTCCGACATGGTATGAATGTTGCTCATCACATTAAGTTACATATATATACATCTGATAGTGATCTCTTTTCTTAACATTTTATTATGCTCTACTGTCTATGTCATGTAATAACTTTGTATACTCCTACTTCGACCCTTCTCCTCTATCTACTCTAGTATTCACTCGACCCTGATTCGTTCCTCCTTATGCGCACACTGAGACACAATGGCAGAAAAGTATTCGTTCTTCTCTAAAGAGAATTTTCTAAGACATCATGTATTCATGTCTAGTTGTTAGGAAATAGGAAGCTGTCTAGGAGTTAATAGGTTGGTTTCCACAAATTGAACTGGAGCGGGGTAGAAAAATAGTGTTGAAGTGAAAATTGACAAATGTGCTGGGGAGAAAAAGTGGAAATTGACAAATGAAACCAGCATAGCACAATAAATAAAGACAGAAAGCTTCTCGTGTCATAACGAATAACTAAGTAGGGACTATACAAACTAACATCGATGAACTCTTTCAATCAAATTTAAGAAAATAAATTTCACTAACCATCTAGAGCTAAGAAGAAAATAAACAAAAGCCAAAACTGTAAGATTATTTGAACAAGCAAGAAAATCTAGACAAAGAAAATAGAAGTTCGCCGTATCGAATGTACTAAATTTATGAATTTGGAACCGTGAACTTCTCTATAATCATAATCATCTAATCTGAGTATCAGGTTGAACATAATGATATAATATAAGCAGATCATGTACTAACCTCATAGAGAGCACTGGTCAACTCAGAAGGGAGGAAGACACCTTGTAGCACTACTCCATCGGGAAACTGTACACGAATTATAGTTCTGTTGTACCTTTTCCTTGCAGCCTTTGCCTGCTTTTCCCTATATGATTTAGGAATTAATAACTTCGATTCATCAATCTTTCTCCTTCTCATTTCAGCTTCTCGTTTCAGTTCTTCACTCGAGAGATTGAAGAAAGAATCAGGTATCACAATTTTGGCCGCTAAGTTCTCAGATACTGAAAAGAACACTTTGATCTACAAAAGGGAACAGAAATTAAAAATCGCTCAGAAGATAAGAGTTCAAAACAAAAAGGAGTGTTTGGCAGAGCTTTTCTGAATGTTTTTCTAGTAGAGATACAAAAAAACACCAGCCTTTGAGTTCAAGCATTTTCTGCAGGATGTAACTTACAAAACCTCATGCGAAGAAGCTGTGTCGAAAACCATCAAGATTGACAATTGCCAGAATGACACAGGTTTTATTCAATCTAGTAATAGGAAAAAGTGGGCTAATGACGGCAACAATCACCTATGTTTTCAAAATGTTTCCAATCAGCACCTATGTTTCGAAACGTCATTGTCAACAACCTATATTTCAAAATGTTCTAGTCCATCACCCCTTTGATCGATAGGTTGTTAAATATGACACTCATGAGGGACATGTGAGATTTTAGTAAGGGTATAACGTCATGTCATAAAATATAATTTGGGGCAAAAAAGTCAAAAAACAAAATTTGATATAATGCACCCCCAAATTCGAATTCACCATGTGTCATATTTAACGACATATCGATAGTGGGGGTGATGGACAGGGAACATTTTGAAATATAGGTGATTGACAAGGACGTATAGCACAAGTGATGGACTGAAAACATCTTGTAAACATAGGTGATTGCTGCCACCATTAGCCTTATATTACTAATATCACTTGTGATTCTGTTCCATCTGTATACGTAAACAATACGATTAAGAACATAAAGAATACCAAACCTTTCACAGATTGACTTTTAAAATATCCTCTATAAACACAATCAGAAAAGTTTATCATGTTTTTCGATCTCTTTAAATGTAATCGGTATGATTAACTCATTTACATGAAATATACATGTAGATACGTCCTCTATCCCAACTAATGCACCGTGTCACCATGCCCAGTATAGTGCAATCTAACATAAGATATGAAGTTTTACGTGAATACTATTATGAAGACATAATAAATTTTTATTTAAACTGCTCTCCAGTGTAGAATTAACAAAAGATCTTAATTTTTATTGTCATAGACCGACTAAAGATTTAGTTCATTTCCTTTTCCACAGAAGCATATAAATGATAAAATGTATTGATGCCCCGACAAGTTTCTTATGTGAACTATGTTTAAATATGAAAAAGTTCATAACTTCAACTTCGAAAAATCAATAAGAGGCCCTTTAAGAAAATATCTCTAATTGCACTATTTATCAAATAGAACCAACGCTACATTTCCAGGTACAAGCAAAGAATCTCAAGAGATTTATGAAGGAATAGCACCAAGAATAGATAAACTTGAGTTTTAGGTAATACTTCCTCGATAAGGTATACTCATTTTTTTTAAAAAGGATGATCAACATCAACATAATACTGTTCCGAACTACGGGTCTTTAAACGGAAACCAATAACTTTATCCATTTGCTAATTACACAAACAGATTGAACTTTCTTCATAAGAACACATGCAACAAGTAATGGAATTAGATAATATCTGCATATAAACTTTACTAGACGATGAAAATACATATCGAATTATGTAATGAATATGTCTGGAAAGCAATTTGAATGCCCCGCAGCCGCCTTCAGTTCATTCAATAAACTTAAATGGAAAACATCCTAAATGATATGATTGCAAGTAAAAATAAACTGAGTTCAGAAACAAGAAACCTGCTTCATAAAACTGAAACAGCAGCAAAACATTTTGATATGCATACCTGTCTATCAATCCTCTTTGGCTCAAGCTGAACCGGTTGATCCACCTTAACAACCGGAGCAGGTGTACGAAACAAGTCAACACCTTTCTTTCCCTCCAACAAACTTACCACATTCTTCACCTTATCAATCTCTTCCGCCGACGGAACATCCATAACAGCAAAAATCTCACCCCCTTCATCCTTTAATTCAAATCCAATAAACTCCAACAACTCTACACCCCCTGCAACATCACCTATTGCCTCTCTAATCTTTGCATTCCCCATTCGTATCCTCCTAAACTTCGAATTCTCCGGATCATTCACTACATTCCTTAACAACTTCATCACAACGTCCACCGACCCCTCTGACGGCTTCCCTGAAAGGTACCCTACAACACAACCCTCCAAATCACTCTTTTCCTCGTCCCCTCTCTCATTCAAATCCAATTCACTCACACCACTAGTCATATCCGCCTCGGAACTACTCAAACAACTCTCAACATGCTCAGAAACCTCTTCTTCAGAAGTATACCCTCTCCCACAAATGGGACACTCAAACACTTGCAACTCATACCCATTTCGATTTCTCTCACCAGAAGTAATCAACGACTCATATGGATCAAACCCACCTCCCACTTTTGCTTTTTCATTCAAAAAAACCTCATCTTTTTTGTCAACCAACTTACTACCATCAAATTTCTGGTCAATCAATTTATTACCATTGACTTTTTGATCAATTTTAACAGGCTTATTAGTAGTAATTGGATTTTTTGAGTTGTTTATTAAGTTTCTTGAATCATGCAAAGAAGATGATGAAGAGGAAGGGTTTGAATTGCCCAAGACTCTTCCTTGACCTTTGAATTTACCTGAAGAGGAAGATGTGAATGGGTTGTTGACTTTCTTCACAAACCCTTTCAATTTATCTTTCATGTCACCCATTTCTTGATTCCACCACCTTCAACACAATCAAAATTTATTCAAATTCAATTATAACAAAAGATGGTATAAATTTTGTTGGTTGGAATTATTGAAATTTATGTTAATTCAGACAAAAGAAGGAAGAGGTTGTTGTCCAATGCAATACTCAGAGGAAAAGAAACGCGGATTGTGATTGGACAACACCTATTTGCTGTATGAACGATGCTATTGTCCTATTTGTTGTTATTTGGGTCAATAAACTTCACAAAAAAAACTTTAGTTCTATTCATTTTGGCCCCTCTACTATTTTTATCTTTTATATCAGCCCCCTAATACTTTACCATTTTTTATGTATAAGTAACTTATATCATTAATCAAAGGTTGCATGGTTTGAAAAACCAATACAACTAGATTCAAAATATTACAATTGTTTATATCATTGAAAGAAGGAATAATAACACTTTTAAGATTTTGAAAACATCCAATATTGGTGGGGTTCTAAATAATGTTGCAACAGTTCCTGAACTCCTGTTTGATCAAAAGGTTAATCTCGTCCTTCTGAAAGAGAGTGCGGTGAATCTTAGACCAAACCTGTGCCATGAAACAGTCAGTAACAATAAAAATATTATGGTGATTTCGGTTCCTTGCCAGGAGGAGAGCCGTGCAGATTCCTTCACAAATATTTTGGTGGGAGAGAGTTGCATTAGAGTCATCTGTGAAGATACACGATCCTTTCATTGTAGTTATTTTTTCCCATACACCGATCTATTAATAGTCCATTTAGGTACATCAATGTGGGAGATACCTAAAAGAATTTTATTATCTCTTTTTTGGCAGTTTCTTGAGCAGTCCTTGTTGAAAGGATAGTGCATTTGTTGAAAGCTGGGAGAGGGGATATCCTCAATTCCTCATGTTACTCTCTCTTTTCAAGTTGCCTCCTCATTGCCCTTTTTGCTAAAAATAAAGACTAGGTAGGAAAGACGAAACGCAATTTAGGCAGTTCATTTAATTCACCAACCATTGACCATATATTGACTTCCCTTCCATATTCAAATTGATTCCTTAACCAGACCTTAACATTTCATCTTCTTCTTCAAAATTCAGATGTTGCTACATGCAACCAATGTACCTCAATTTGATGTTGAATCGATTTTTTGTGAACCCCCAAATCAGAATCTGACATATTCATGATACTAGCATCAAAAATTGGTAATAAAGAGGTACGAAACTATCATGCTGATATTGGGCAACCGGCACCTTTGAAATCGGATATTCTTGCACATGTCTAGTTGAGCTCCCTTCTCCTCTAGAAATATCATCACCAACAAAACTCTTAGGTGAGGCTGTGTGACTTTGATACAAGGGTAAATCCAGGTGACAAGAACAACTCTACATAAGTACCAAAACCTATAAGAATTGTGCGGGTTTGGACTGAGTAGGTCCCGCTCTAATTGGAGACGGAGTGAAGGTCTTCGAGCAACGGGGCATAGCGAAAGAGTTGGGCTTTTTTGGTGTCTAGTGTTTTCGACAAAAGGAAATGAGTAGTAGGTGGCGGCATAGCAGCCAAGGACGAGGTGAGTGTAGCCTTTGAAGAGGCAGTTATTGAATTCAAAACTAAGTAAAAAAGACTCTTCTTAATCATGAATGTCCATTTCTTTGAAAATTGAGTATTTGATGATTTTTGTATGCCTCTTTATTTTGGTATTAATTTTGTTTGTTACTATTTGTTTGAAAATTATTGTTTGATTTTGTATGGTTTGGCGTCTTTTTGGAATGGGCAAATGGCACTATCGATCACTCGCGTTTGCTGAAATTCTGCGTTCGATCACTCAAGTTCAACTTTGAATGTTTTCGATCACCAACGTTGGATATTTTGTACAAAACCACCCATTCTCGCGTTTTTTTGATAAAATGTGATTTTTTGAGTTTTACAGGGGTAATTTAGTCATTTTGCATACCATTTTAACACTACTTACTCTAATTTAATTTAACAACAATTATTTTCCCTCCTAATAGTGAAATTCCCCAATGTAAATGGAATAGTACCCGAAATTCCACATGATCTCATATCAAGAACTTGCAATGAAGTCAATGTCAATCCAAACCAATCAGGAATTTGACCAGGTAGAGCAAAATTGGAGGCATTGAAACTCACCAAATCAGTCAAATTCTGCAAAGCATCAACCGAAAACTGTGGTCTTTGAGACCCTTTTCTTGTTCTCCTAAACCTTGAAATATTGATCTCAATTACACGAGAATTTGAAGCTGAATGAAATTCCAACCCAATCTGCACATGGGTTTTTCTTGATTGGCCATTCTTTGGCTCTCAAGCCTAATGAAGATCTCAATTCAAGCAAAGCAACTCTTTCTTCACTCAATAAATTAATTTCCTCTTGTTCAACAGAAAAGTAAAACAAAATGAAGCTAAATATCAAGCATATGTACAACACTCTGCTTCTAAGATCCATCATTTTTGCTAAACCTTCATCAACTTTCTTTGCCAAACATTCATTCACATTCAAGAAGCTTCTTTTTCTTCACTGCCATTTATTCATATACATGTATATATAATATATATATATATATATATATATATATAGTATCAATATGTATGGGAATATGCAAAATGACTAAACTATCCCTACAAAATGGCATGCAAAATGACTAAATTACCCCTATACAAACTCAAAAAATCACATTTTATAAAAAAAACGCGAGAATGGGTCGTTTTGTACAAAATATCCAACGTTGATGATCGGAAACATTCAAACTTGAACTAGAGTGATCGAACGCGGAATTTTAGCAAACATGAGTGATCGATGGTGCCATTTGCCCTTTTGGATTTGTGTGCAAATGATTCAACTCATTTTGAAGAAGAAGATGAAATTTTGAAGTGTGATTAAGGAATCAATTTGAATGGGGAAGGGAGGTCCATACATGTGGTTAAGGAACTAATTTGAATGGTGAAGGGAGGTCAATGTATAGTTAATGGTTGGTGAACTAAATGAACTACCTAAATATTTCTTCGTCTTTCCTACTTAGTTTTTATATTGAGCGGAAAAGGCAATAAGGGGACAACTTGAAAAGATAAAAGTGTTAGGGAACTGATAAAAAAGATAAGAGTAGTAGAGGACAGCCAAAAAACTACTTTCATTTCATTTTAATAAACTTCATACTCTTGATTGTTAATTAAGTACTTTGTATATACATTACAGAAAATTATAAAAAATAATATTATAAAAATAAGTTCAAAAAAGAGTACAATGATATTAATTTTATAGATCTTTAATTAGTGGAAAAAAAAAATTTGATCACAAACTGTAAGAGGTACATTAAACTAAAATGACTAAAGTATTTAAAATTGGCAATGATTTCTTATCGTTGTCTTATTTAGAAGATGCAACAAAGAAAATTATTTTATTTTCAAAAAATAAATAGTCAAAATAGGTGTAGATTTGCAGATAAAGAAAAGTTTGAAGTATAGTAAATTAAAATAATAGAAATGGAAAATAAATCTTATATCTAGGCATTACATTACCTTTACAAATTGTTTATTTTTCTTCAATTCGAGACAAATGATGTTCATTTGACAAGGTAATTGCTTAAATGGTCCCAGTAAGTGGGTGACCGTTGCAGTTTGGTCCCCGTAAGTAAGACCGATACGTAAATGGTCCCTGAAAGTGTGTAACGGGTGCGCATTTGTTCTCTAAAATTAACAGATCCGTTAATTCTAAACGTTTTTGTGGTTTGACGTAAATAAATGATAAAATTGGGCCAAAAAAGTAATTTTTAAGAGTATGGCTTAACGACAAACTTAAAACTTCATTTCCCGCTTCGTTAAAACTCCGATTTTGACGATTCAAAATGCGTTAGAAAGCTATTTTCATTATCTTTAACAATATGAGTTCAAACCCCAATTTTATCGACATTAAGATTTTCAAAACAGTTCTTTTGACAAAACATACATAAAAACGTCAAATCACTTATCGTCTTTTTGTCAAAAAATGATTTGAAAAATATCTCTCATATACAAGCTTCGACAAAGATTATTCAAGATACTTCAAGCTATGATTTAAGGCTAAATTTTACCTTTTTATATGCTTTTCATCCATAGCCTAATATCTTTAACGCATTTGACTATTGTTGAGCTTGTGTTTGTTTCTTCTTTGTCCTTTCATGACACATGAATATCGGCTCTTTCTTTTGGTCATCATTCTTTTCTTTTAACTTCTTCAAGTCATCAATGACTAGTGTATGGTTGATTATATATCTTCATCATCACAGTTTAGAAATTGGTAGTCCAAGTTGTACTTTGTTATTCCTTCAACTTTTTTGGTCAATCAATAGTGGTCAACTATTTGTAAGTGTAGTATTTAAGGGGAGAGTCAAAATAGTCATTTCAATTATTGTTTTAAAATTAGATGTGAAATGACTAGTTTGCCATTAAAAATTCAACGGGAGACCGAAATAGTTGACTAACCAATTGGAACCATTTTTGAAAGATGAGTGAGTGAATGAAACCATATGAAAATGAGTGAATGGTGAAAAGAGTCAAACACCAGTGATGGTTGATATGTCTTCTGCCCTTGTTTTTATCTTTGTTATTATTCTCATACCCCACATGCATATGTTATTTTGTTATTGTCAAAATGAAGAGTTATTCGATATTGTGATTATCCGTCCTTTTCATTTTGATAATAACATATCGACTAACTCAATGTTCATGCATATATGTTGATGTTTATATGTTTCTCATTCATGTTCCATATCTTATACTTAAGTTATATTTTACGCATGAACGTGTTGATGCTTATGTTAAGGGGTCTTATTATCTTTGCTACTAGTGTCATACCCCTCATGTATAAGGTATTTGTTATTATCAAAATGGAGAGTTAGTCGATATGTGATTATCCGACTTTTCTATTTTGATAAATGAAAGTACAACTTACACTAACAATTTTTAAAGTGTGGTGATGAAGAAATAGAATCAAGCATACACTAGTCATTGAGGATTTGAAGAAGTTATAGAAAAGAATGATGACCAAAAGAACATTCATGTGTTGAAAGGGCAAGTAAGAAACAAACACAAGCTCAACGATATTCAAATGTGTTAAAGACGATAAGTGATTCAACCTTTTTAGGTATGTTTTGTCAAAAGAAATTTTTTGAAAATCTTAATGTTGATAAAATTGGGGTTTGATTTCATATTATGAAAGATGACGAAAATAGCTTTCCAACGCATTTTGAATCGTCAAACTCGGAGTTTTAACGAAGCGGGAATTGAAATCTTAAGTTTGTAGCCCAGCCAAACTCTTAAAAATATCATTTTTTGCCCAATTTTAACATTTATTTACATAAAACCACAAAGACGTTTAGAATTAACGGATCTGTTAACTTTAAGGACCAAATGCGCACCCGCTATACACATTCTGTGACCATTTGCACATCGGTCCCACTTACGACTGACCAAACTGTAACGGTCACCCACTTACGGAGATTATTTCAGCAATTACCTCTTCATTTGACCGTTTAAGACAAGTCTTTAACATTTAAGTATGCCTGTAGAATAATTAGATTGTATAACATATTCACTTATTTGAGTTAATCGAATAGCCTAATGGAAAAAGCTCTTGCTAGTGACCAGAAAATTCTGGGTTCGAAACTCAAACTCATCGCTAATTTACAAAGAAAAAACATTTTCACTTACTTAATTAAGTTCAAATGGCTATTAATTGTATGACAATCATTCACCTAGATACGCTCAATTTTCATTAACCACCAAATTGTGGTGTAGTTAGATGAATGCTGATTTTAGTTGTATTTCACCTCAATTATTTTTATCTAGGATAATCTATTATTTTTTACCTCACATAGTTTCACCCGATTCAAAAAAATCTCTAAATTTTATAATCACCGAATTCACCCCAATCCAAAAGGACCATGTATACTTACTTACTAATAGTTGTTATTTGGGTGTGTGTACAACAACTCGGGTCCTCTATCTAACCTCCTACAAACTCAATTAAGGTGCAAACTCGCTTATCATCCAACTCTTTTTTGAAAAAATCTAATCATGTCAAATGTTTCAATTATATCAATAAGAATGACAACAGATTGAATGACTAAATTTTATCTTTTTGAGTTTGTATATAGCGATGAAAATATGAATACAATAGTATTACAAATAAAGAATACATAAATTTTTAATTGTTAGACACTACTAGAATCCACGATTTTATCGTCGGGTGATGTGGTCCGACGCCAAAGAAAGGCTTCGGAATGGAGTTGGAATATAATGAAAGGTTGATTTTTGAAACTCCGTTTAATTAGGCGTGGGTATTGACTCGGGAAGAAGTTAGAGTGTATATACTTTTGAATAGAAAAATGATTTAATTCCCGACTCTGAACTGACGCTAAATAACTTCAGGAATTAACCGAATTGAAAAATATTTTATAATAATAAATGCAATGAACAAAAAAATTAAAGTATAATTAATTCGGGTCAGAACATCGTCTGTTTAAATTAATACAAAAAACCACGTTACAATGTAGCTTCATACTAGCGTTGGTCGATGTTTAATTTATCTATTTAAGAATAAATTATTTTTACTGACTCCTACCCGACGCCTAAAGTGGTGTTTATATATAATGTTACAGTTTTCTTCTCCCATTACCAGGGGCGAAACTGGGATAAAAACTCAATGAAGACCAAATTGAAATAAAAATAGTTTTAGGTAGTTAAATAAAATACAATATAATAAAAGTTGTAAAATTTGTCATAAAGGTACTCAACAACATTTTACTCTATCGAAATCATCGATAATACTTTCGGTAGAAATATTTTAGCTATTTGATTTTTAGTATACTAGAAAGCTATTGATTTTGGCTGATGAGGCCCTTGTTGAATCTATGCATTTGTGGATAGACATATATAGGGGTCTATATCCTGGGCCTGGAATGATGTTTGTAGACACCACTGTTTCAAGTGGGACCGAATTCAGTTCCAACTTTTCTATATCAATGTCTTTATTATTTTCATCAACAGGTGAAACATTAGTGACAAATGTAGTGGTTTTTACAATTTCAGGTCCATCATTTTTAAAATAAGATTCGATGGTTGAGATTCTTCTCTTTATCGTTATGAAAATTAATAATAAGAACATTAAAACACAATCAATGGTCAATCAATGATTCACAAACTATTTTAGGAGTCAAATAAAATTCACAAAACAAGAAATAAAATTCTATTAATTAATCCTTGTAATATTGTTCAACTAATATTAAATAATTATATCTTCAAAGTGAAATAATAAATTAATTAAAATTAATGTACCTACAAATTATCAAAATTATATTATCAATTATAGTCATTGAAAAAATAATAAAGGAAAATAAATTAATAATAACATGTAGGGAGTGAATGTATGTGATGCGTTATTGTCACAGAGTGCCCGGCTAGTTTTGCTAATGTGTTTAGTTATATAGTATGTGAATTGTTTCTATTTGTAGAGGCTGAGGCGCCTTGATGAAATGATAGATGAGAATATGAGAAAAAAAAAGTGAAGAAAATTGTATGATTGACATTTTTTGAGACTTTTTTATTAACTTGTAGCACTACTTTTCATTTTTTACATTTAATAGCACTCGAGAGGGGCAAAGTGACTAAATTGCCCCCCGATATTTTGATACACTTTTTTTAAGAAAAAAATTGATTTTTTTTTCAATTTTGTTTTACGATTTTTTTTTTTGAATTGTTTTTTAGTTAAAAGTTTGGTAGTCGTTTGCCAAAAAGTTTTGTAGTTTTGGTAGTTGTTTCACAAAAATGTTCGATTTTCGTAGTTTTTTTTCGTTTTTTTCCCGATTTTTAGCTAAAACAACTATGAAAACCGAACCTTTTTTTTTACGAAAATCGAAACTTTTAGCTAAAACAACGACAAAAATCGAACCTCTTTTACTAGGAAAAAAGATAAGAAAAAAATAAGCAAAAATAAAAAATCGAAAAAAAAAATTTAAAAATCTTGAAAAAATAAATAAATAATGAAAAAGAAATCGAAAAAATCAGAAAAAAAGTCGTAAAATAAGTGAATCCAAATATTGGGAGGCAATTTAGTCATTTTACCCCTCTAGTGCTATTTAATATAAAAATTGGAAAGTAGTGCTATAAGTTGATAAAAAGTTTCAAAATGTGCTATTTCTACAATTTTCTCAAAAAAAATGGTCACAGGATTCAAACCAAGGTGGTTCCTGTGAATAAGGATGGGGGAGGCCAACAAACCAACTAAACATTTCCTTTATTATAGGCTAATTTACGGTTTGCCCCTATACTTTAAAGTTCGTTCCAGATTGCCCCATATTCTACTGGTTGTTTCAGAGATGCCCCTAGACCTCTTTAAACCCATTTTTTCAATTAATCAGCGGAAAAACTGAAAACCAGTCTCACTTTGGGCGCGTGGAGGTCACTCACGTGGGCCTGGCGAGGACAAAATAGTAATTTTACATCTCTTCACATATGTTGACCATATTCAAGCCGATTGAAGCTTGCTCTTAACATATGTTGACCCTAACTTCATCATTGTTCTTCAAATTCTCTACAGGTCCAAATTTCTTTCCTTGTTTTCATCTCCAAATATCTTATTCTTAGGATTCGAAGGCTGAGGTGCTACTTTCTTTATGGGTCCACAAGAATCTAATGTCATGTGTTGGTGTGGGAGAGCAGCTGTTGAGTGGGAAGCTTCACTGAGAAGAATCCGGGGAGAAGATTCGTCAGGTGTGCAGATTGGGTTCGTGGTTGTCGATTTTGGGGATGGGTTGAAGAACCTGTATCTCCACCTGTCATATCTGTTATGAGTGACAAATTGAAGAAGGCTGAAGGAAGAATTAGGGTTTTGAGTTTGATTTTGTTATTATTGTTTGCAATTGTAGTGTTTTTAACATTTGGAATAAATAATGCAGATGATTTCACATGTAATTGCAATTAAGGTGTTATGAATGTGTTGTGAAATGTTGTTTGCTCTGAATTCTTTCATTTCAGTTGTGTATTGGGTAATGGTTCGGGTTTGGTCTTCATTGAGTGGCTCCATATATTATGCCCCTTATACTATGCCCCATATATTATTCCCATCAACCTAATTCTGGGAGAAACAATTAACAAATTGGTAGTTAGTGAAGGTCAAATCAAGTATAAAATCCAGGTGAAACAAAAAAAATTGAATTGAAAAAGTAAAAGAAGGAAAAGACATAATATTTCATTGACGTCAAAAGATGACAAATGAAAGAGACATAATGTTCTCCACTTGACCAATAAAATACACAATAATATACATCAAAAGCTTCACCTACCACATGTCTAAAATATTTAAGTTATCAAAAATGGTGAAGATTACATTGGTCAACATTTACAAAAGAAAACCTAAATTTTTAGACTAAACCTACTCTGTGGCAGCTTGTTGAGATGAGGAGCCTCCAGCCCTCCTTCTTTTGCTCTTAATAGGCTGGCTTCCATCTTCAGGTTTCTTAGGGCAGGTTCTTGCATTGTGGCCTTCACTACCACAAATTTTGTAGTGTATAATAGCCCCTTTTCTAGACACTCTGCAAACTCCATCAGCTTCCTTCCTCTTTGATGCTTTCAATTCGGCTAACCTCTCTGCCTCCTCTTTTTTTTCTTGAGCACTTTTAGTTCTACATCTCTTAGGTCTACCTGGAAGTATCCTGATGTCAGGTGGAAGAATGGGTGGGTATGGACTTAGGGCAGAGTAATGGTCCGTTTGGATTGAGGTGAATCAAGGGGAATCAAGGAGAATTTAGTTTTTTTTTGTGTTTGGGAACCTAATAATTTTCTACCCTAGTGGTCTGTTTGGATTGGGGTGAATCAAGGGAATCAAGGAGAATTTAGTTTGTTTTTGTGTTTGGGACCTAATAATCTATCCTAGGAGAAACTATTCCCCTTGATTCACCCCATTACCCCTAATTCCCCTCCAAATCTCTACTCTCCAAATCTAAGGGGAATCAAGGAGAATACAATATTAAATATTAAAATATATTCTCCCTGATTCCCCTAGTTCAAAATCAAGGTACCCAAATAACAATAAAAATTTATTCTCACTGATTCCCCTAGTTCAAAATCATGGTACCCAAACAACAATAAAAATTTATTTTCCCTGATTCCCCTTGATTCTCTTCCCCGAGGAGAATTTTTCCCCTGATTCACCTCAATCCAAACGGACCATAGGAGAAACTATTCCCCTTGATTCACCCCATTACCCTCCAAATCTTTACCCTCCAAATCTTTACCCTCCAAATTCAAGGGGAATCAAGGAGAATACAATATTAAACATTAAACTATATTCTCAGTGATTCTCCTAGTTCAAAATCATGGTACCCAAATAACAATAAAATATATTCTCCCTGATTCCCCTTGATTCTCTTCCCTAAGAGAATTTTTTAAAATTCTCCTCCCCAGATTCACCCCAATCCAAACGGACCATAAATAAAATAAGCCTTATTTCTTCGTGCGTAAGTATCAACTAATCGATGTAACATCTCAATAAGCAGATAAATCTTCGTGTTAAACTTTATTAGTCAAGAAATCATAGTAATAAATTTCACTCCCTAATATAATTCTTGATATTCATTCAACAGATTATAATTCTTGATTTACATAAACCATAATTGTTAGTGTATAGTTGATCTCAATGGATGGTCCACCTGCGAACGATTTCTGTTCAATATGTCATGGCAATTTCCAGCATCCATGTCAAGCAAATTGCTCTCATTGGTTTTGCGGTCAGACCCTTTTCATCTTTCATCTTCAATTTATTTTTGTTGCTTTTTTTTTTTAATTTATGTAGCAAAATTGTGATTTTTTAGTTGGATTAGATCTTAATTTGTGTAGTAAACATCATATATGTTTGTAATTTTTGTGTGTAAAATGTGTTGTGTGTGTGGTGGTGAGGGAGGAAGGGTGTGAACCTGTGAATGAGTCGAATTACTTATCCCTCGGTCTATTAGTGAAGCATCTATCGAGGGATTGTGAAAGATGTTCGGCTAGAAGTATTCTTGTTATTGCTTCGACTCATTTCCCAAAAAGTGGATTCCGCTGAAATAGGTCCAAGTAAAGTAAATACGTGCAATGAGGTACGAAGGCTTCTTATTCCACAACATGGCTCTTAGAATCCATACTAAACAAATTACCCCGATTGGTTATGTCGTTGGACGATGTGAGATCAGGTGTCGCATTGTTGTACTGAGTAACAAGTCAACTACCTGCGTCAAATTGTTATATAATGTTGAGTTAGTGGGTGTCGATATATTCTTTTAAAACATCACGCATGTCAAATTTATATTGATAAGTCAAATGGGACAAACGATGTCTTGTACCATTTTTCCGCTTACTTTCTTTGTTATTTTCATCTTAAATTTATATTTGAAGTGTACAGTTAATTATTAGTGAATTGGTAATTGTATCTTTAGATGGAGTGGACCTTCATTTGTGTTCCAATTATCATCTTGAAGTTGGACTATTGGATTAATTGAGTGATCAAGTGTTAACATATGAAAAATTTCATGCTGTAAGTTATTATGTGTTCGATTGAGTCTGTGATGAGTAACCACATTATCATATAGACATCAGACTGTTTGAGTAATTAATTGATCAAGTGTTATCGTAGGGAAAATTTCCATTCTGTGTTTGATTCACTGTGTAAAATTATGTTTGGGGGTGAACTCCTTTTAGTGGGCGGATGACATGAAGGGGCTAGAGGATGGGGTATTAAATCAATTTAGAAATGTCGTTGTGGTAAGTCCTCGACTCTATTTCCATTTGCCCTTAATTGTCGTGAGAAGATATGTTGCCTGGTTCCGGAGTAGAGCTGTCATTGATAAGAAGAATGGCATTGGATTAGAAGAGATTTGGAATTCTAATACTGATATGACACATATTATTCACTAGATAGTAAGCAAGTGGCAAAGTTTATGTTGAGTGAACCAGTTAGACTCGTATAATTAGCATTCTAGAGAGATTGGCAAGAACTAATCTCTTCAGTGGGTAATGGGTCCTGCTGTTGAACTTCAGCTGTATCTTACGTTAACAGCTATATTGGTCCCACTAGTAAGCTAAATGGATTTTTCTGACTAATAATGGAGATGTCTAGCGTCTTTCTGCTATTCTGGTATTTTTTTCAGATTAACTTCAGTCATATTAAGTTCAATTACATATGAAGCTCTAGGTTGGTATCATCTTGACAAGTTATTTCGTTCTTTTTGGAGTTCATGGTATTTTCAGGTCATTTATACTTGCTCTTTTGCAGCTATGCATGGCTTAATGTGCATTTGTTTATATTTGGTTACAGGTAACTGCATTATTCAAGTCTGGCATCACAGTTCTGCTCTTCAGCCATGCAAATGCCCACTGTGCCGACGTCAGATCTCTTTGTTAGTTCCAACTGAGGCTTCTTCCAGAGAACGCCACAATCCACAAGTTTTGGAGACGTTACAGAAGATTGAAGCATATAATCGTCTGTTTGGTGGTCAATCAAATGGTATTTTTCAGGTAATTTAGTATAATCTTTGATTTGCCATGTGAAGTTTATACCAATATCAGCTGTAGGTACTTCTATGTAGTAATGGGTTCGCTTTGTTCCATGATTATCATTAGTTTCATATTTCATGTGTTTGTTAAGATATATGCTGAACCATAGGTAAATGGTAATTTTAGTTTGTAGACTTGGTGCATCCCATTCATCAATGTTCTTGTCCTTAAATCAACAACTGATTCTTTTGTTCCAACTAAACTTTCCTCCTTTTATGAATAAGTTTGTTGGTTCAGTGGCCACTTGAAACTCCTGAAAAAGTTAAATTGCTTGAGCAGCATGCGGATAGCATCCAGCCTTACCTATGTGATAATAGGGAGGCTGTTTCTGAATTGATCTAAGTATGTTGGTTCAATATCCACTAAAAATCCATTTTCAAGTTGATTAAATTTGCATTCAGAGTGGACTACTAACTACTCAATAACTTTCTCAATTTCCCGATCCCTCATCCTCCTTCAAATTAGGTATCTCATACGATATGTTCTGGGAGACTCGAACACTAAACTTAAAAGAGGTTTTCATCTTCTTCTTATGACTCTTGGTTCATCTTGTTCTGTTTTGCACGACTACCACAAGAAATATTTATATTTATGCAAATGTTTCATATTTAATATGGAACTCGAAAAGTAAGGATGTACTTGTTTTTCTATCGTTATGGTTAGTCTCTGTCGTGGTCCCAAAACACTTGCGCGACCATGTGCAATGTTCACTTTGGATTTAAATGAATTTATTGATTCTGCATTATGTTCATGAAATTTTCACTCGCGAATCTAGATTCCAAAACCCATCATGCAAACCTAGAACTTTAACTTGCCCTTACGTTGTCACTTTCTTGCTTATATATCTTGTATGGCATTTATAATATTTGAATGACTACCGGAGCATATTGATGAAGCTATGGCCATAACCTCGCTTCTTGGCCCTAACGGCATATAACTAAATACATTGATGGTTTGTGAACTGTGTAGCGTACACCTACCCGTTTGGCTAATTTGATGTCATGGCACCCTCCCCCCCACTCCACTCTTCCCCCCTCCCCTAGAGTTTACTTTAGTTTTCTCAAATTTGACATTTGCTAAAAAGCTATTACTAGTACACTCCTATAACACCAAACAAGTGATAGGTTCATTAAGTAACTGCAGAAAAAAACCTTTAAAAAGGTTGTGTTTGAGGAAAAATTGTGAGTAATGCTGTTTAAATTCAGAGAATAGTTCTTTCGATAAATGCATTCTGAGATATAACTTCCCTTGCTTTTTCTTTTTTACAGAGAATGC
Organism: Echium plantagineum; assembly: GCA_003412495.2. Taxonomy (NCBI): domain Eukaryota; kingdom Viridiplantae; phylum Streptophyta; class Magnoliopsida; order Boraginales; family Boraginaceae; genus Echium; species Echium plantagineum. The sequence goes on along the minus strand of CM016568.1, from coordinate 4,850,985 downwards.
AGGATCTTCCCTTTCTAATCCGGAGATTATTGCGAGATCTTGCAGATCCCCAAAGAACACTTCCATTTGTCATGCGGGCTCGTGTCTATTTGGCAGTTAAGTTCAATACCAGATATGTGTATAAGGCAATAACTTTGGTTTTCACTACTTCGCAAGATGCATGCTTATTTAGAAAAAAAATATTTAATCCCTCCATCCCTAAATGTTCGGTACATTTACATTCTCGCAAATTTTAACTCAATTTCAAATTTCTCTCTTGCACCTTATTTTCCCTCCTTTTCACCACAAATAGTCAAAAGTAGAACCTCTTTAGGGATTTTCATTTTTGGAAAAGTCCACAACATTTAGGGATGGAGGGAGTATTGATTATGTGTCTTGCCTTTTAATTGATCTCTATTCTCTAATTAACTAATTAACTAATGCATGCAAATTTCTTTTTTTAGTGAAATTTGCCATACTTCGTTACATTGCTAAGAGTTCCCTTGGACATATGTAGTATAGTTATCAGTACGCAAGAACTTGATGTACTCTCATTGGACCTTTGTAGTAGTGATATTTCTGAACATAGATAGTGCTCGAGGGAACTGGTGACACACATATGAAATTCAATGTCTTTTAAGTATATAAATATGATTTGAATTATCAACTTATTTACCGATTGTGATGTAAAACCTTCTGGATTTATATGAAACCTTAATATGGTGCTTAGATGTTCTTTGCCACAGCTTAAATAGTACGAAGTATCAAGTAAGAAATATAACTGGATCTGTTATCATTACTTATCGCTCTTTTGGTATGCAGGCAATCATGAGTGCTATTTATGTTATTAGCCCCGTGGACATTATTCCAGAAGGTACAGTCTTTCTTCACACAGGCGTTCATTTTTCTTGTTCTTTATTGAATATTGGAGCTAATACTTTTGCTTTCTTAAATCTGCTGCAGCCGTGACTGGTGTAATTGGTCTCTTGGATGATATGATCATAGTATTGATCTGTTTCTTACACGTTGCTGCCCTTTATCGATCTGTATTGCTTTTCCGGCATGGTGGTTCTTAAATTTCTAGTTTCCAAGAAAGTGAAGGTGTTGTAGTCTAGGTTCTCAGTTAGGATTTGTGACGTTCTTTCATGTGTAAGCGTGTTCTTCCTTTACATCTTATTTTGTTTCTAGTCAAACGTTTAATGTTTGAATGCGAAGTTTATAGTATCATTATCCTGGTAAATGTCATGAATGAGGTACCCGACTCGATTTTACTAAAGTAACTTGGTGATTAAGATTGGTATGATACATTTCTATCTGCAGAGGTGATTTAGACATGATAGAGAAAGAAGAAATGAAGCTCGTCGCGACGCTTTTGCGATTGTAAGGAGAGGTAGAAGAGAAGTTTGTTTCTTCATTAACACCATTCCTTTATACTAATGCATTGTGGTTCATGTGCTTGACTAGTTGCCAGTTTGGATTGCAAGTTTGCTTTGTTTCGTTTTGCATCTCTTACCTTTGGAGTTTGCTAGGAGATACAGTGTTCAATAAGCTCAAATACAAGTTACGTCTATACAGGAATGAAATGATGTAGGAATAAAATAAGTAAAGTAATTGAATAAAAAAAGAAAATGAATTAATTAATGAATCTTATTATGTTATTTGGTAGGAAAGAAATAATGTGGTTGAATTTTCATTAACCAATATATTCCTTAGTTTGGTATGAAATAATAATAATCATAATAAAATTAAATTACTAATATGTTGTCAATAATTGCCAATTATTTAGTCATTACGAAAAAAGGATATGTTATGCCATTATCGTTATATTGAAATAATTTTGCCAATTATTTAGTCATTACGAAAAAAGGATATGTTATGCGATTATCGTTATATTGAAATAATTTCATTGCAAATTATTTAAATAATAAGCATACAAATTTAGATATAATAGATTCAAATGTCATAATTAAACTCTTATGTTTCGTCTAATAACTTGGAATGAAATGATGTAGGAATGAAATGATTTCAACAATGAATTGAGTAAATGAAAGGAATAAACAAATGATTCTTATTTGAAAGTAATGGGTATTACCTCAAATGGGGTTAATTGGATTAATTAAGGAATGTAATGAAAAATCTATTTCTAACTACCAAACAATGTAATTCAATTAAATTTCATTCCATTCCAAATTTATTTGATTTCATTCCTAGCTACCAAACATACGTTTAAATAATTAAAAAAAAGATTATATAGTCTTGATAAATAAATTATTGTGACAATCAACTAAAACCTACTTCGTATATATTAACTCATCATATTAGTTATCAAAAAGTGCATAATCAATAACCAAGAAAACAATTTACAAATATCAACAAGTAACATGCATGAAAGAGGTTATCATAAGGCCATGTATAATGTGAGCGTAATCACATTTTGCTCCAATAAGGCCATGTATAATGGTATAAATATCCAACACCTTTGTTTGTCATTTCCTAACACTCTACGTCATCTTCTCTCTTCCAATTAATAATTCAACATTCATCAATTTTTACTCTCTACAATAACCTTGTTTAATAAAGAATTCAATACCCTTCTAACTCATTATCATATACCCACCACTTTATATTACTCCATTTTTTATTATAGTATTCTTTGTTTTTATGGTTGACTATAATAATAATAATAATAATTTATGACTAAATAATAATTTTTACAATTAAATAATTTATTTCTTGATATATTTTGAAAACAAAATGTATTTTTTTCTATTCTTTGATAATTTCATATTCTTAATTAACTATTTTAATTAAAATTAAACAAACAAGAAAAAAAATCATTAATACAAATATATTAAAATTGAAAAGAAAACATAAAACTTACACTCCCTCCGTCCCTAAATGATTGATACATTTTGGCTTTTGTGGTCAAACTTAAAAAAAAATTGATCAAGAATTCTCATTAAACAATAAGAAATAATATTGTCATGTGGGAGCTTGTTAGATTTGTCTCAATATATATTTTTGAAATATCAAGTTTTTATAATTTTTCCGCATGTAGAGTAAGAGATATTTACATTTTAAATCGTGTTTTATTGACCATAAAAGTCAAAATGTACCAATCATTTAGGGATGAAGGGAGTAATTATTATTAATACAAACAAAAAAATAATAATAATTTTCTATTATAGGTGGAAGAAATTCATAAACATCAAAGTTTTGTGCCTAAGTGGCAACTACAAAAACCAGGATTACAAGTACATGAAACAGAATTAAAATTGTTTATAACAATATGGTTTAAATTGTGATAACATCCAATGTCAATAGGATCCATTCCACATTGCAGCATTGCATTCCGTTCCTCCTTAGCAAAAACTTCCATTCTTCCGCCTGTTCAAAGAGATAGTAGTATCTAGACCATACCTGAAGCTATCATTAAGTATGAAGACATTATAAAAGTTGAGGTTCCTAATGAGATGCCTCAAGGTAAAGATAGCAGTTCCCAATTCTCTAAGTAAGATGTGATTGGGAATGGGCTATTCCTGATGGTAATTGGTATTAGAACAGGTAATATTGTCCCCATCAATGGTGGTGAATCGACCGTTGATGAAAATTTTGATGATCCATGATGGTGAGGTTGTTGGAATTATGAGATGTTTGACACGTCATAATTAGTGCCCATTGAACAATTTGATTGTTCGAAGTGATTACTTATTTAAGGTTAAGTTCATACGTATATTATATGTTTGACAATAATATACGAGCTGGGAATGAATTCGAAATACATTAGGGGTATTGATGGTTTTACTAGGACCCGCTCATGATTTATATGATAGTAAAATACTTGTCGATATTTTATTAACATATGACTAATGTTATTTCGATCCTAGAAGGTCACACACAAACAATGCGCTTGATTTTCAATACGATTGAAACTTCCGGGTTAAAAGTGTAAACGTCAAAGAATAAAGGGGAGGAAATTCCAAAGTGAAATTTCCACCCCATTAACCGTCCAAAAATGATGCATAAGAATGCATTTGACTTTTTGAATTCAAATGCACTAATGCTAGTCTTGAATGGGAGCTTGAAAAAGGGGGAGGTTACATATGGATGTTAATGTGATTAACACCATATTAAGACCACATTTGATGACAATTTTTTTTTTTCATCCTTTTGTACACTTTGTAAGACAAGGAAAAAAACAGCAAAAGAAAAATACTCCCTCCTTCCTCTAGTTTTTGGCCGAAAATATACACACAAACCAAGAGAAGAAATCGTTTTTCTCTTGGTTCATTCTTGACATATACGCTTCAAGCTCTAGTTGCTTCAAGGGAGGAATCAATCACGCATTGGTGTGGACTAACTAGAGAGAGGAACGGACGTTGCTCTTCCGCTACGCACTCGATCACGCTCGAAGAGGTATACTCGAAACTCGTAGTTAAATGTGAATTTAGAACTTTGTATTCGATCGTTTATACGTTTTTGTATAATTTGATATGCAAAACATGTATAAAATCCCAACAGAGGTTAAGTTGTTAGTACCTAAGAGTACTTTAGTATCTCGTTTGTTGCAGGTTCTGGTGTAACAAGAGCAAAAGATATTTTTCTGACGATTGAACACCAGAAGAGGAGTAAGTCGAGCTCCAGTGAGCCGATTAAGAGAAACAGATCCACCATGGTTGTTTCTAGTTCTTTTAAAGTACCCTTTAATCCACTCATTAGTGAGAGAGAAAATCCTTTTCCTAGCATTTGATGTGTCAGGTGTAATACCCGGCCCAGAGTGTGCGATGTGATATGTCTGATATGATTTGATTGGTACTACTCATATCATCAAGATGCATCTTCTTTTCGGTGGCCCAACTCAGAAGAACTCCAAAGTTAAGCGTGCTTGACTTGGGGTAATTCTGGGATGGGTGACCCACTGGGAGCTGTCCCGGTGAGCACGTGAGTGAGGACAAAACGTGCTGGAAAGACTCGTGGTGGTTTGTGAGGCCAGTCCATCAAATCAAATAACGTTCCGACCCAGTTTCGGGGTGGGGCGTTACATCAGGCTTGAGATGATTGAATGTTGCTTCATTTCTTGTAAGCCATGTGATCCATAGAACACTTCGTCAAAGAAGAAGTTCCCTAATACTCAGATTGAAAAACAAATGATTAATAAAGGGACAAGTTGTGAAGAGGTGGAAAGAAGTTTTAAAATTAGAGTTCCAAGTTTACAAATCAAATTAACTAATATTTTTGTTTTGGATGCCGAAAGGTCAGCCATGGGAAGCCTATTAAATAATAATTCCAAAGAAAAGTTTTAATTTTCTTAGGGAAGGGAGATTTATTCAAATAATAATAATTATTATGATTGGGATCCATATCTTGAGAGTTTATGAATTTTTTTTTTATAAATTAGTGATGAGGTGATTATTGAACCCAAGACCTTTTGGTCACTGGCAGGAGCTTTTTTTACCAGGCTATTCGATGAGAGTTTATGGATTATGATTGAACAATTACATTTAAAAATGATGAATTTTGGTTTTTTTTCTTAAAGAGAATATTTACATAAAATAATTAATGTTAAATAATTTGAATAACTAAAAAAAGTTAAACGATTCAAAACCATGGATATGTGAGAGAGAGGCTGCCAACTATCGTATTTCATGGGCCCATGTCAGGCATTTCCGTGCACTTTTCAACAGCTTAACACTATCAACACCCATTTAAGTTAATCGAATAGCTTAGTGGAAAAGACTTTTGCCAGTGATCAGAAGGTCCTGGTTCGATACTCATCTCATCGCTAATTTACAGAAAAAAAAAACACTATCAACACCCATTTAATACAAATAGGACTGATATTATTTTCCACTGTAACCTTTGCACTTGGTCTAAGTTCTAAAATATTAAAACTTGTATTTGGGTAAATAAAAAATACAAAATAAAAAATGGCGCCTCTAAAGATATTGATAACATCAAGAGTGGTTCTTGTATTTCAATTATTGATATGAGTTACTCAATGCAAAATTTGCTGCTTCAGAAACATTAATCTAAGAATCCAGAGGATTCAACACGATCGAATCAAAACGTAATAAACGAATATAGAGAAGAAATAAACCGTATGCAAGAAGAACACGAATCAAGTTCTTCTTGATATAAAATTGATTGATAGAATATTGGATTACAGATTAATTCAGCTCAATTAGCTGTGTGTAAAAGGAATCGATACAAAATTGATTGAATCAGAAAAGCACAAAATCTGATATATATAGAACCCTAAGATAGAAGAAAGGCTCCAATATGTTAGTTGCTAACTAACTCCAACGGCTAGTACACGTGTCAGGCTGCTATTCGTCCACGTAAATACATTAAGCAAAACAACCCGAGTTCGAATCCCTTCAGCTCCATTCTGTTTGATGTCAAGCTCCTCTCTGTTTTATAAACAAACTTCAACAAACTTCAACAATATTCACATATTGTTTCAGTTAATTGTGATGAAAATGCAATCAAGTTCAATTATTCATTACAAAATTAAATAATTCAATCAAATTTAATTTGGTTCTTTTTTATTTTGTTCCATTTTAGCATACCAAATGCACTTCGACTCCATCTAACGTAAAATTTCGAAATTGTGTGTTCATTCAACTCGATCTTAGTTGGATATTCGTCTCTATTCATAAATTGGTTTGACAAATGTCGAGTAGACAAATACTGTAATTAATATGAGAACTTCTCATATCAATTAAATCATTTAAATAATTAAATAGGTAATTTGAAACTAATTTATATACTACCTTCAATCCATAATATTAGAGTCTCTCTCTTTTTAAAAAAAAAAATTGATCAAATATTTTTTTGAAGTGCTTCATAAGAAGTGCAAGAATATATTACAATACCATTATTATGATAATTGTCGTTCTGGTCCATATCAAATAAAATGGTAAATTTTTTTAGTTTTGAAAATGGAGAAAACAAATTGGACTTCTTTTAGGGATGTAGGTGTTAAGAGTTGAAAGTACAACTACGTACTTGCACTTAGTATTACAGTGAATGATCTGAGGCTCTCTCAATTAAGTTTATGTTATGTCTTGAAGTGACAACTTTCGTGACTCCTTCTTTGTTTCACTATATAGAAAGTCTTGCGTAAGTATAATAAGTACAGCAAAGCAAGCCGTCTTTACATAAAAATTCTTAGAAAGACAACATATAGTGAACATTTTTACTGATGCATCCCTATACACACTACTGCATATATGTAGTGCAATCACCAATGGTTAGTTGGCTTTCCAGATTTCCTCGAGATCCCTTGCATTAAATGCTGACTCCAATGGGTAGTTGAGTCACTAGTAGCTGCCTTGGAAACTTTGCTTCTCGCAGATCCAATCAACAATCAATCAGTGTTTAGATTGATGGTCCCTAATTCCATGCAATGTGTTGATTGCCTCCAACGATAAGTTGGGCCTTGATGCACTTTGTAGCATCTCTGATCAATCTACTTGATTGATATTGCAATCCTCCTTGATTCACATCCCGTGTGGTGATTAGTGAGGCATTAATCCTAGATTCATCCTCACTAATTACTTTTCTTTCTTGGATAACTCATGTCTTCTCTTAAGATTTGAACTGAGTCTTGATTTGGTTATGTTGGTTGATTTCATGATTCGATCCTTAGCAAGTTTGTACCTACAAAACATGCTTACAATATTTCTTTTTTTATATAAGACAAATTTGCCCGTCAAACATGTTTTTAATTAATACAAACGCAGGAAATTAAAAAGTATAATATGATACATCAATTTTGAGTGAGGCTAAACGCCCCCACAATTTAAGCACTAGTTTCACGTTTTCCATCAAGTTAAGAACAGTACTAATAAACCAAACATGCACACTTGTGTTCCCATAAACCAAAACACAGTCCAACCATCCTCCAAGATGATTACCAAACATGTCACCCATTGTAACAAATAATATTTATATACAATTATGTCCCGTTTAGATTAGGGTGAACCTAGGTTAATCTAGGTGAACTTAATTATTCACCTTGTTTGAAACAAAAAAAAAATAGAAAATTAATAGGTTAATGTAGGTGAATTTAGGTTAATGTAGGTTAACACATTCACCTCCACTCACCCTCAAATCATTCACCCCAAATCGGTGGGTAATGCTAGGTTAACGAATTAAAATTATTATTATTATTATATGAGACTAAAATACCCGTTAATAATATTTTCTTTCATCAATTATCTTCAAAAAAAATCTGCCGCCCATATATAATTCTTTGTTGACGTAATTCAAAATCACCTTTTGTTATTTTGAGTTTTAATTCGTGAGTAACATATATAATATATTAACTTTTCTTGATAACACTCAATTCTAATTAAATTTTTTTAATTAGTAATATATGTAATATGTGACTTAAATTCATTTGTTACCAGTTCCATAATATATATATGTATATATATATGAACTTGTTAATTTCAATGCGTCATAATATATCAAGTGTCCCATTTTTATACCTGAAACGTACTAGTTAAAATTAATAAATTTTGATGTTTTAATTTAGTATAAAACTTGAGTTAGAATCAAATTTATAAATGTGAAATTATAATATATAAAAAATATTTCAAGTCATAGTTTTAATCGTCAATATTAATGAGGGATGAAATAAAACAGCAAATAATAATTAACTGGTACCACTCGTAAACAAGTAACACCGGGACATGGTGTTTTGCGTTGAAATAAGAGAAGGATATAAATGTCAGTTTAATAATTAATAATTTTAGAATATTGTTTTTTTTTTTTTGTAAATTAGCGATGAAGTGAGTTTCGAACCCAGGACCTTTTGGTCACTAGCGAGAGCCTTTGTCAATAGACTATTCGATTAACTCTAGAATATTGTTTTTTAAATTATTAAATATATGGTTTCAGAGTGACCACACATATAACAAAACTCAGATTCTTACAGTATCAGACAATATCAACTCTGGAAGAGTGCCAGTTAATGGTCATTACTTCAAACTCAGAGTCCCCAACAACAACAATATCAAACTATCCATGTATATCTCCCATACTCGGAGACAAACATTAGTACTCCTTCCTTCCGTTCCTAAAAGATCGTCACATTTTGATTTTTGTTGGTTAAACATTATAAAATTTGATCATAAATTCTCATCAAACGATAAGAAATAATATAGTCTTGTGGGATCTTGTTAGATTCGTCTCAATATATATTTTTAAAATATCAACTTTTTATAACTTTTTCACACGTAAAATAAGTGATATTTACGTTTTAATTCTTATTTTATCTACCATGAAAAGTCAAAATATGACAATCATTTAGGGATGGAGAGAGTAATAAACAATTATCACTTTAGTGGTGACTAATCAGACCTTTCATGCAAAACACACATTATTCCCATTCCAGATCAGTCATGTTTAGAGTGAGTGATCACCTAACAACAATCATTAATAAAAGTAGATCTACTATCACTATACTATTGATTGTAAGCATGTTTTATAGGTACAAACTTGCTAAGGAACGAGTCAAATGATCAACCAACGAAGTCGGATTAAGCCACGGTTCAAGCCTCAAGTATCGACTTAAGTTAACCTAGAAAGAAAAGTAATTAATGAGGATTGCCTCAGACGTGATCAATCAAGGAGATTGGAGGAATCAATCAAGCTGGTTGATTGGATATGCTGCAGATTGCATCAAGACCCACAAGGATTGCTTGGGATCAGAGACAATCAATCAGATGCGTTGATTGATTGCTGATTGGAGCTGCAAGAAGGAAGTTTCTACGGCAACTATAGATGACTCAACTAGCCCTTGGAGTCAATATTATCATTTCTCCTGTTTCTTTATGAATGGTCCAATTAGGAGCACTTTCTTCGCCTTTGACGATGGTGTACATAGTTCATTTTCTTCTGCATGTGAAACTTTTCTCCATATAATCTCCTTTGATTTTTGCAATATTGATCTAGAAACTTTTCTCCATAGAATCTCCTTAGATATTTTCAAACTTCCTTTCCTAAGTACTCTTCCTTTCTTACCATTTCCAAAGGTCACTTCTCCTTAGGGGTACGATCGGACCGGCTTTTCAAGGAAAAAAATTATTCGATTTATCGGTGAAAAAAAACCAAAAGAATTATTCGATTCTCCACAAAACAAACATACCAATAGTGTGAGTAGATGGTTTATCTCGTAAAATCTGAATATGATATTGGAATAATTATATTATGAAAATTGATACTTTTTGTGAAATTGAAATAACGTATAAGTAGTATATGATATTCTCTTCGTTTTTTAACCAATTGCTTGATAACAACCTACTTTATTAAGGACATGAACATATTACTCTTCTACCTCTATTCAATTGGAGTTAATGATAAAATGAGCTCGGAGCTAATGTCTTGAAAGTTGGAAAGTTAATAAATGTCTACTATTTTATTGAGGATAAAGTAGGAATTATAGTAAGAAAACACATTGAAAATGGTAACTACTATGATAAAAAAAACACAAGAACTCTAATCTAAACAATAGGTGAAAAAATAAAGGGAGATATCCACTTAAAATAACGAGAGATATATTTTCTTTTTCAGTGATTGTCAGGATCAATGTTTACTGAATAAGATTTCAATAACTTATTGAGAAAAAATTATACAATTATTTTAAGGAATTTAATAAAAATTTAATTATAAAATAAGTTTGTTATGTACTCACAATCATTGAACATCACATATCCTATTGAAAACTCGCCCATTTGATGCTCTAATTTAAATCCCGTAACCATTTCGAAAAAACATTATCCCGAATTTAACAAATTTCCTTATATTATACCATCAAACTTATATTCCGTATTTTACGTATCTGCGAAAATTATGTCAACTGCATGCTCACTGTTTTTCCTCTTCTCCGCTACCTTTTTTGATCACCATATAATATATCATCATCACATTCAATTTCTTCAGAATAATCCCATTTCTTAAGGTAATAATATCCGAAAAGTACCGCATTATATTAATTCAAATTTTCAAGCATGTAATGTTTGCAATTTTGAAATTTTTGATAATCTGGTTGATGTCTAGAAATATCTTGGGTTTGTTTTATGGTAATTTTTGTTTTGATTGAGAGATTAATTATGTTTGTTTCATTTGCAAAAAGGGTGGGTTCTTGAGATTAGAAGTTAAGATTATATTGTTAATGACAGCAAAATTGGATAAATTGGATTTGGGCAGTTAATAGGGCAATCAAGGATTGAAATTTGTAAAATTTATTACGTTTTAGAATGTGATTAGTGGATAAATTGATTCAATTTGATTATTTGATTATTCGGGTTATATAAACATTAACATGTCCTAATGCATTTGAAGAGGCTCGTGGCTAAGTGGGGTCAGAGCGTTAGATAGTACATACCCTCACGGCCTCACCCATGTGATAAGAAGGAGGTTGTTTCTTAGTCGCCCGAGGGGTAGAGTGCAAGCACTATCTACTAGTTGAGTATAGATATGAAGCGTATGTAGCTCGTGTAATGATCCATTTGATATAGCAGAAAAATAAAATCTTCGACATAGAGGATGTTTTCTTAGTGATATGGCATGCTTTCAGCACTTTGGTGAGGTTGAAATTGATTGCCAATTTCCTAGAGGGAGGGGGATCATGTTTTTCTATTTTAACTTAATTTATTATGCAGTTTCACGTTGATGTGAGCCTAGAAACAATTCAAAGGTTTCAGTGTTGCCAGCACAGTTTTCGGGGTGAAGTCCAATTCATAAACTAAAGTTGTTTGCAGCCTTTATTTGTAGGTAAAATTCGAACCAGCAATGTTTTCGTATTCCTTGTTATATACTACGTATTTGTTAGTAGGTGATTATTTCATTACAGATTTATATAGTATATGTTGTGGTCACAGACTCACAGTGACATGTTTCTGCATTCATTTGTTATGCAGGGTTCACTGTTTCATACGTACGATATGGTTGCGTTTGGGAAAACATTGAAGGAACGACAGCTTGAAGAATGGCAAGAGTGAGTTTGTGTTCTAATAATTCTTTCATATATTCAAATGCAATCAAAATGGCATTTCCTCGGAGATGTTGTTTGCCATTTTTCGTCCCTTATCTTATAACCAATGGGAGGGCAGTAAGCATTCATGGTTGTCTCAGTGAATCTGAAGAAAAATTAGGAAATACCCATTTTGATCTTTGATAACCTCCAAGGGATCGTATTCATGTGTGGCGAACATACTCTTTAATTACTTAACAATCGAAAAATGATAAGTGGATTAAATCATGTTTGAGAACTTCATATTATATAATCATGTTTCAGTAGTGATGCAATTCATGTTTGACAACTTGCAGATACTATATAAACTACAAGTTGATGAAAAAAAAAGTAAAACGGTATGCTAGCCAAATCGAAGATGGAGTGCTCGATCGTCAACATGTACTCAAGGATTTCTCTTCCACTCTGGATAAGCAGGTCTGCTAGCTAAATCCTTCTAAAGTGGTACATGTAAATTATTTTTTCAAGAATTCGTTTTGTGCCTCTATTTGTAATAATGTGTTCTTCGTTAATGGCGAAATATTTTGTTTTGCATCGCAAATCTATTTTGTTATTTGCTGATAAATTGTATCAATTATGTCTAAATGCGGTTAAATCTTAACAATTCCAGATTGAGAAGATTGTTCTTTTTCTTCTTGAACAACAAGGACATCTTGCAAGCAGGTTAACCCAACTTAACGAACAACATAGTGCCCTTCTTGCAACGGAACCTCAGGTTAACAAAATAACTGATCTGCAAGAAGCTTATAGAGAAGTTGGACGAGAACTTCTGAAGCTGGTTTATTTTGTTGAAATAAATGCGACTGGCCTACGGAAGATCCTTAAGAAGTTCGACAAGCGCTTTGGCTACAAATTTACGGATTCTTATGTTAGGACCCGTGCAAATCATCCTTATTCCCAGCTTCAGCAAGTGTTCAAGCAAGTGGTAAGATGCCCGGCCAAAACTTTTTAGCCGTTTATGACACGTATTTAATGGTAGTATGGGTTGTCTGTTACATTTTCTGCGACTCTCCCTTAAGATCATGACATGCTTCAGGGGTTAGGGGCGGTTGTTGGAGCAATATCCCGCAATCTTTCTGAGCTTCAAAATGATCAAGGAAGTAGCTATATATCAATTTATGACCAGCCTTCTCTTCCGTTGGAGGTGAGCTTCCTTTATCCTGGTTGAGTATAGCTTATTTAGCTTTCTCAACTAGTCACCTATGTTTTGACGTTCCCATTCGTATATTATAAATTCCCAGGTCTTACATTGTTTGAAATTTTAATACAGGATCCAGTTGTTAACACAATTAGAGCAGCCGTTGACCGATTAACCCACTCTACAAACTTCCTACACTTTTTGGGCCAACATGCACTCATCACACAGGAAGATTTAACCTATCCTGCGGAGGAAGATGTCGATGTTCAGAGATACCATTTCATATCACTACTCCTTAATTTGGCAAATACGTTCCTTTATATGGTTAATACATACATAATTGTTCCAACAGCAGATGATTATTCTATAAGCCTTGGTGCAGCCCCAACAGTTTGTGGGATAGTAATTGGGGCAATGGCTGTTGCACAGGTTTTTTCTTCAGTTTATTTCAGTGCCTGGTCCAACAAATCATATTTCCAGCCTCTAATATTCAGCAGTGTTGTACTCTGTTTGGGGAATGTCATGTATGCTTTTGCATATGATCTCAATTCAATATCGATACTCTTACTAGGTCGCGTGTTTTGTGGGTAAGTCTCGATAACCCACCCTTCCTTTATTGTTCACCGGTTGATTTTGTGGGCGACCCTTGCATTAGCATATTGTTATTAAAGCATTCACAGCAACCCTACAACTTTTTCTCTTAAAAATTATCTGGCATTTCAATTGACTCTGCCGGGTTTTCATGATATTTTACATGCTAATATGTAATTCCTGTCGCAAGACAAATTAGTTTTCCACAATTTGCTTAAATAGCTTTATGTACTTGGAATAATTGTGACATCTAACTGTTTTGTGAGTGCAGGTTGGGTTCTTCTAGGGCAGTCAACCGGCGTTACATCAGTGATTGCGTGCCACCAAAAATAAGAATGCAAGCATCAGCGGGTTTTGTAAGTGCCAGTGCCCTCGGAATGGCATGTGGACCTGCTCTAGCTGGGTTGCTTCAAACTGAATTTAAAATCTATAAGGTTACCTTTAACCAAGATACTTTGCCTGGATGGGTCATGGCATTTGGATGGTTAATGTATCTCATCTGGTTAGCGATCTCGTTTAAAGAACCTGCTCATGAACCTGAGGTGGATATTCCACAAGCTGAGTCTGGTTAGTATATTATCTATTTCTCTTTAGCTTAACAGTGTAGAACATGAAAAGGTGTCTGGATCCTAGAATGATTATTGATTACTATTTCGGACGAGATTTGGGTTGCATTATGAATATGTTTCCACTGCCCTTATGTTCTATTTTCATGTCAACAGTGACACCGCGACCTAATATGCTGGGATGAAAAATTCTCGAGTCAGTGAGGATAAATCTAACATTTAATCACTTACCTAAAGAATTTTCAAAGAATTTAGCCATTGTATGGTCAAGAAACACAAGTATAAGTTTTACCTTTAGGATATCGTGTACCTCATTTTTGTTAAGAGTATTTTATTTTGACACTTATACAATGTGAATGCCGCTTTCTTTCTTGTGTCATGCAATATATTAGTATAATTTTATGCATTGACATCTAATCATAAAGGCCTTAATCTAAATTCTTTATGTTCGTGCATGAATTAGTATCTTGTATTTCTAACCAAATGTTGATCTATTCTATCGATAACAGCTCAACAGGATAAGCTTGAACAGGGTCTAGCAAAGCCACTGCTTTGTTCTGTTGATGATCAACTAGCTAATGATAGTGACCAAGAACGCGATGCTAAGGTTGCTTTTAAGGAATCTCGTCGACCAGCTAATTCCCTTCAGTCAGCATATAGACTACTAACTCCATCTGTAAAGGTATGAGTTTGATGCTAATATCATGCTAAGCATTTTGGTCTTCAATATGAGACCTATTATATAACTATTTTCGAACGAGATTTGAATGTATGTACGGTGTTAATGTGAGAGAACCAGAAACCAGTACATAATGTAGCCAAATCAGTTTATAGCCATGGTGGTGTCTTGAAAAACATATTTGAATTGGAGTAGATAACATATCCGATTTTTAATTAAACACCCATCTACATCATCGCTTATGAGAGCCATGCTTTGTAACTCTTTGATATTGTCAGGTGCAACTGTTGATTTACTTCATGCTAAAGTATGCCATGGAGATTTTGCTGTCAGAATCGAGTGTGATAACAACATACTATTTTCAATGGTCTACAAGTACAGTGTCGATCTTCCTTGCGTGCCTCGGTCTCACAGTACTTCCTGTAAATGTCATTGTTGGAAGCTACATTAGCAACATGTTTGAGGACAGGTATTCAGTGCTTTCTGATTTGTCTTCAATTCGGTATTGCTCAAGTATTCAGTGTGTGAAACATACTCAATAATTATGATTCAATAGTAATAACACACTCATCTGAATCGCAAAATCCCTTTAGCAAATTCATCAACTTAGAACAACTTTATAATTTAATAGATTGATGTTTTGCTTGATGTTATTTGGTCACGATGATTTCACCATCTGTACTTCTACTGCAATGTCCCTATTAATCTGATTTCACTATCGATCATTTTGCAGGCAAATTTTGTTGGCATCTGAGATCTTCGTCTTAGTGGGCATACTCTGTAGCTTTGATATAGCTTGGTCATACACCGCGCCTCAGTATGTTATTTCGGGCCTTATCATGTTTGTTTCCGCAGAGGTATTAGAAGGTGAGAATCTCTACATATCTATCTATCAACACAAACTACCATGTGTACGGTTGTTTCCTGAAGCCACACTACCATATTTGTTTATACTAGGTGTCAACTTGTCACTCCTTTCTCGTGTAATGTCATCAAGACTTTCGCGAGGTACGTTCAATGGCGGACTTCTATCAACCGAAGCTGGAACAATTGCACGAGTTATAGCCGATGTAACTATCACTCTGGCTGGATTTCTAGGACAGGAATGGCTCCTCAATACCACTCTTCTTCCTTCCCTACTTATTTGCCTTGCCTCGATTTTCGCCACCTGCTATACCTACAACTCCCTCTTCTAAAGAAGAAGAACGAATCGTGTCTCCTAACATGTATACTCCGATAAGTAAATAGTGAAATTGTACAGGTTGCAAATACCTGAGTTTACGTTGCTAATATACACTTAGATTATTTTAATTCTTTTTGTCATTCATATAATACAAATTGTTTTTTCGAACATGAGCGAGTTAATTTTTGCATTTCGTTCCCAGGTAAACATACCATCTGATAGACAATACTCCCTCCATCCCTAAATGATGGAGACATTTTGACTTTTTGAGTCAAATTTTGGATATTTTGACCGTAAATTCTCGTTAGCCGCTAACAAATAATAAAGTCGTATTGGATCTTGTTAGATTCGTCTCGATATATATTTTCAAAATATAAAGTTCTTATAATTTTTACACATGTAAAATTAAAAATATTTACGTTTTAAGTCGTGTCTCGTAGACCGTGAAAAAGCAAATGACTCCATCATTTAGGGATGGAGGGAGTAATAAAATTAAATGGCATCAAGTGTTTAACCAATCATTGACAAAATACTCATTAATACTTTTATTTTATTTGCAATAGATTGGAGTGGTGTGTGTGAATAGGGTTGGCCGATTTGAAAAGAAACCCATAGACGTTAAAGAAGTCAAACCGAAACTTGGCAAATTCAAGTCTAGCCCAATGTCTCGAGTTAAGTTGGGTTGATTAGGTCTAGAGCTGTTAACGAGCCAGTTTTGGCCCGAACGGTTCGGACCGTAATCAAACCGGTGAACTAGCAAATCGGTTCGTTAATAGACCGATTTGGATGTTCAACTCGCAATCGGTTCGAAATAAAACCGAGTAAAATCGATTGGTTAATTGAATCGTATAAAATCGCTCGTTAATCGGTTCGAAATAAAAATCGCTCGCTTTCGCCAATCGTTTCAATTGTAACCGTTTTCCTCTCATGATTCAGATAGCTTGGCTATGTTTGGTATAATTTTTTAAATAAAAGGGAATATTATAAACAATTTTAATGAATGATTAACGAGCGATTGGCAACAAATTATGTACGAATCATCAACGAATAAAATTTAAAGCTATATTTTAATAATAGAAAATAGACCATTTTAACAAGCGAGTGCAAATGAGATAGTCTTAACAAGCTGATTTACGAGCGACTAACGAGTGAACAATTTCGATAACAGGCCCAATTTAGGTTCATCAAGTCATACATATCTCACCTCATCAATTATATTCGTAACTAACTCAAATAATTAGAATGAGTAATATACTGGTAAACCACAACATTCAAATTACTAAAGAACAGACAATTAACATTTGATGTTTTATGTAAATTATTCAATATCTTTAAATTCATCTTTGTTACAGTTTTTCGAGAGTTAAGAAATATTAATTTGAAAATATTTGTTTGACAGGCTTTTGTTACTAGAATTTGGCCTTGTAAGAATTATATATTTGAAGTAAAAATGAAAGCAAGATGAAATTTAAAAGGGTAAAATTTATAAAAATTTAAATAAAGGGCACACAATCTGGTATATTTAATAAAAAATCAATGTTTTTATCAATTCTACTACAACACATACATGCTGCTAAGTAGAGAAATTTGGCAGATTAACACTTTTTAAAGCTTTTTTTTTTTTGATAAGTGATTCAATTTCAAGCTAAATAGTGTTTGGGCTTGGAGTTTAAAGCTTTTTTTTTAACTTGGAGTACACCTTCTTTTTTTGCATAGCACTAGCATGCATTCCCCTAAATTACTATTTTACCCCTACTGAAAAAAACACCCTTTTCTTCTTCTTCCCTTTTTTTCTTCTTCTTCCCTCCTTCCACCATTTTTCATCCTTTTCTTCTTCTTCCATCTCCATCTCCATGTAAATTAGATTTTTGTATAAAACTAACTTCAAATCAAACTAAAAAAAAGATAAAATTCAAAGTTTGTTGATTGTAGAGTTTATCTTTTATTTGGAAAACTATTAAAAGATAGTGAAAATTATTTGGAAAATTCAAAGTTTTTTTATTTGAGTAAATTAGATTTTTATCATTTAATCATTTCCCACTATCTTTTATTTGAGAAAAGATTTTATTTAGAAAACAAAATGGTTTCCCTAATTCTTCTTGAATTTGGAACAAAATCGTTTCCCAGTTTCTTTTATTTGATTTGATTTGAGCTTTTGCAGATCTCGAATTGAGTTTCATCTCATTTACATGTTTAGATATAATTTATTATTGGGAAAGGTCTGAAAAATGGTAATGAAATTTGATTATTGCTCAAAATTAGGAAAGGTCTGAAAAATTGTTTTGGGAAGGTCTGAAAATGGTAATGGATTATTGCTCAAAAATCGTTTCCCTTATTTGATTATTGCTCAAAAATGGTAATGAAATTTTATTATTGTTCAAAATTAGGAAATGTCTGAAAAATTGTAATGAAAATGGTGGAAGGAGGGAAGAAGAAGAAGAAAAAGAGGGAAGAAGAATAAAAGGGTTTTTTTTTGAGAAATTAGGCACATTGGCACTTTTAGAAGCATTTTTTTAACTTGGAGTACACCTCCTTTTTTTTTGCATAACACTAGCACACATTCTCATAAAAAGACTCTTTTCCCTTAAAATTAAAACAAACTACACTCATACCCTTTTCTTCCTCCTTCTCCACATTCCATCTTCTTTCCCATTTTTACATAAGATCGGAAGTACTACGATCGCGATGTCTGCCGCCTCTTCCTCTCCGGCCTCTGTCCTCACGAGCTCTTCCAACTCACTATACCAATTTTTCTTTCTATTAATCGATTTCATCCCATGTCTACTACTCCTTCAATTTCGCAATTCAATTAATCTCTTTCCAATTTTTATGGTGCAGAAAATGGATATGGGTCCTTGACCTAAGGTGCACTCTTTGCAGCTTAGGAAACAATATCCTTTTACATGATAATATATCGAATTTATGTTGTGTAATTGTTTCACTATACAGTTAGTTGTAGTTAAATCGGTGAATCGTATGATAGCTCTTGCCAAATTCCCTGCCCTTTCTCCCTTTATTATATTTGAAATACTTTTAACTTCAATTAGATATGAGGAAGGGTAGGGTGGTTGTCGGCGGGGTAGTTGGCGGATGTTGTTGGTGAGATAGGTGGCGGTGGTGGTGAGTTTGTGAAAGTGGTGGTTCTAATTTGTAAAAAAAGATTTTGATGGTGGTGGTGAGATGATGGTGGTGGAATGGTGAAGAAGAAAGACAAAGAAGGTGGGGTTTCATTTAAGGGCAAAATAGACAAATTGCAGGGGAGTGTGCTAGTCCTATGCAAAAAAAAAAGGAGGTGTGCTCCAAGTTAAAAAAAGGCTCTAAAAAGTGCCAATCTGCCAAATTTCTCATTTTTTTTTTCAGTAAGGGTAAAATAATAATTTTAGTGGATGTGTGCTAGTGCTATGCAAAAAAAAAGGTGTACTCCAAGTTAAAAAAACTTTAAAAAGTGCTAATCTACCAAATTTCTCCTGCTAAGTAGAGGGGGCACAATCTGATATACTAAATAAAGAGGGCACAAATTAGTATATTATTAGTCGAATGGGGAATTGCATAACATGTGTAATTATCAATTTGGTCTAAGATAATGAGACACATTACACTTTAATTTTATATAATTATATTATTAAAAATTAGTCACTGAAAATGATAAAATATTATTGTAATTTGTAAAGTCTTCGAATTGTCATTGTCTAGGTCATATTACTACACTTATACATGCTTTAAAAATTAATGTTTAACAATATAATTATGTTAAACTAAAACCAACTTCATTCCATACACGAATCAGATGAGAAATTAACTCTTATACAATATCACTATATTAGTCTTGCACACTATAACTAATAACAAATAGGAATAGCAAAATCATTCTTTAAAGAGAGGATTCCTTTTATACCTTATGTGAACCACCCAAATTAGGGATGTTATGGTTTGGTTCGATCGATCTTTTTCGATTTTTTGTATGAAATCGATTGTATCGGTTTTTTAACTACACGAACCAAGTCGGTTGAAAATTCTTTTGGTTTAAATCGGTTCTGTTGATGTCGGTTTTGAGGTAAAATCGGTTCGGTTCGAATTTTTCGGTTTTTAACCAAACAAAAAAATAAAAGTCCACGATAATAGAGTCTACACATCCACAGGTCAGGAAGTTGAAAAATAAAATAGAAATAGCTCACGACAATGTAACACATATTAAGAAATAGAAAGCTTGGGTGTTAATTGTTAGGTTGAAGCTCCATGATTTTCTATGATCAAATAACAACTGACACTTGTTTAAATTGAAAATAACTTCTAGTCATTTTTTAACTCCCCGCTATTTAATTTTTTAAATAATTCTATGTTTTTGTATAGAATAATGGTTTACTTATATTTCTTCAAATTTATTTTTCAATTATATATGATGTGTTTGTTGACTTTCATATATATGTTACATAATTTTGATAATATCCAATTAATTATACAAAAACAAATTAAAAAAAAAAACGAATCGTACAGGTTGGACTGTACACAAATGGCTAGTGGATTTATAAAGTAGGTCTTGGACACTTCACACTTGGTCCATTGGGTCAATATTAAAGTTTAATCTAATAAATTATATAATATTAAAAAAATCAAAATTAAGTACAAATATAAAGAAATATCACAAATATAAATATTTTAAACAATATATATAAATAGTCGGTTCGGTCGGCTTCGGTTCGATTTATACTAAAACCGAAAACCAAATTTTTTTGGTCGTTTTGAATTCTTTCGCACCGCTTCGGTTCGGTGTGATTTTTTTCCCAACCAAGTCGGTAAAATTTCGGTTCTGTTCAATCGATTTTGTCGGTTTGCAGCAAACCGATGACATCCCTAACCCAAACCCAATCAAGTAATGAGCTCAGAAAATTAGCTTGGAGCCATTTCCATAAACAGTGTGGAGGTCGAAGACGGTTAATTGTCGATTTGAGCTCAACTAATTCGAGGAAAGTGTAGTTTAATCTCAAATGATTATGTTATTACAGATTTGATCCTTAAAATTGCCTAAGGATAGTAATATAATTTTAGAAATGTTACAATATGGACCTTGAAAAACAATGACAAATGTGACATTTGTCATTTTAGGGTGTAATACTTGTGTTATTTTCAAATATCTAATTTACAATAATTTAACTATTTGAGATTATACTGCAATTTCGTTTCACTATCTAAGACTAAATTGACAATTCCTCCGAACTGAAAGTTATTTAACAAATTTAATGAATAAAATGAAGTTATTGAATATAGCATCATTGCTGCGGATCCATAATATTAATCTAATATAGGTTTGTTAAACTCATGATAATGCTCATTCCTATATTATCGTCAATGTGTCACCAATTGATCCAAGGGGAAATCCAACTACAATAATCTCCACGTCTTAATAGAATTTTGACACAAAGCTCTTTTATTGAGGAACTGAAAGGTCACAGGCATACAAAGCAGTAATGAAGGCTAGAATTATTTTCTCTAGCTTGAATAATCGAAGGGAGACTACTAACATATATATAATAATATAGGTTAGAGTTGTGTATTATTAAGACTGAGACAGTAGAGTTGGGCTAATTGTGTGAACCAAAATATATGAACAATCTCCACTTATGGACCATGCATCGCATTTGATATGGGCTTGAACTCATCACCACCAAACTATTACTTACAAAATCAAAAAAACTATGCAAGTAATGGAGGGAACACAGATAGAGAGAAGGGAAACAAACTAATAATAATACCTTACTTAGTTGACTCACATTTTATACCCATATCAGCAGGATTAAATTCCAGATCAATGGGTCAATTAACCTATGTTAAAGTTCAAGATTCTTTGACATCACATGAGCTTCTCTACAGGCAAACATTTTATACCCATATCAGCAGGATTAAATTTCGAGAGATTTTTCTCCAACTTCGTAATGCCCTTATTAACAACATCATGAATATAATGAAACCTAACATCAATATATTTAGTTCTATCATGGAAAACAAGGTTCTATATGATTGAATAGCAGATTGACATCAGAAAACACAACCACATACTTGTCAAAAAAATCAATTTCAGACAACACAACCCTAAGCCAAAGAGCTTCTTAGCTTCAGTGGCAGCTACTTACTCATATTCAACTTTAAATAAAGCAATATTGGGTTGAAGTTGAGACTTTCAACTAAAGAAAGAACTACACAAACTAAACACATAGAAAATAGTAGATATTTCCCTAATTAGAATCTACATAGCCAATTAACTTACTACCATCATGGTATTTAGAGAAACTCAAGACAACATCAATCGATTTCAAATATCTTAACAACCATTTTAAAGTATTCCAAAGAGGCATATCGGGATTACACGTATAATTACTCAAGCAACGAACCGCAATATGCAATATCAGACCTAGTGCTAACCATGATATATATAACAGATCTTATAGCATTAGAATACGATACCTTCTTCACATAACTCATTTAAGTTTCATTCTTGGGGTTGATCCTTACTTAACACAAAATGAGAAGAAAGAGGCACATTAACAGGTCAAACATAAGACATAGAAAATATACTCGAAATCTTTTTAATATATGCACTTTGATTTAGAATAGACTCGATTCTTGTCGAAATTCTCACAACGACATTTTTGCACATTTTTAATAGACTTCAAACAAAGACTAACAATTAACATGTCATGCACATAAATCAAAAAAAATATAAGCCAAAGTCTATATTTATGAAATAAAGACAATAACCAGAAGAGCTCTTTTGAAACTTCAATGATCGCATACAATTAAATTTTATATTCCATTGTCTAAGAGATTGTTTTAAATCATACAAGGCCTTTTTTGACAAACACACATTATCAAGCAATTTAAGCTACAAAACCCTTAGGTTGATGCATATAAATATTTTTGTCAAGTTCAGCATGTAAGAAAGCATTAGTAATATTCATTTGTTCTAATTCCCAATTAATGAGCAAACAAAACAAGCATAATTCGAACAATAATAAACTTAACCACGGGAACAAAAATCTCAGCATAATTAATTCCCTCCTTTTGAGTAAATCCTTTAACTACTAGCTTAGCTTTGAATCTAACCTTATCAGATTCTTGCTACACCTTAAACAATCACTTACAGTCTACCACAGAGCAACTAGGGAGTTTAGGAACAAGTTTTCATGTCAGATTAATCCTTGGATATTCCATTTCATTATTCATAACATCAATCTACTCATTGAAATATTTTGACATTAAGGCTTCCTTGTAAGTATTGGGCTCATCATACTCAACGGATTGAAACAAATTAAAAGCAAACTCAGACAAGTAACAATCATTCAAATGTCTTTTGGGCATTTTAGTGGTTCTTTTATTTTTATCCCTCGTGAGTTGAAAATCATTCAAATCAGGCACAACATCAAAAGCAGTCTCAATATTAAAAGCAGACAAATTATCATGCATAACATCCAAAACATCTATAACGGCTAAATTAATAGGGACAATATTGTAATGCACATTATGCTCCACCTTATTTAGAGTAATATCATCTTGATTAACAGTAACTAAGTTATGCAATCTCATCTTACACGAAGAAGATTCAGGTTGATCAGTATGAATAGGCTACTACTACACCTTAATGGAAGCATCATTAATAGGAGAAGAGGGGACATACAAGCATGAAACTCATTTTCATGAAAAATAACATCTCAACTAATTACAATTCTCAACCCCGGTTCACTCGTGTCCATGGTTCAAAGTTTCTTTTTCGAACATAGTTTCGATATGATGAAAATAAAAAATATTTCGAAAATATTATGGAAACATTTAAAAAACGATGTAAAAATGTTAAACCTCAAGATATGTTATATATATTAAATCTTTTTTGTATAAATATAGATATTATAGGAAAAAAATATGAAATCAATGCTTTATATCAAATTAACTATAAATAAAATATTAAACTTTTATACAAAATATTTACTTTATAGCATTATTAGTAAAAATATATCTAAAAGTTTAAATCATAAAACATAGTTATACATTTGTAATTATCTAACACGTTAAAAATGTTAACTACATGTTATATATGCATAATGTAAAAACTTATAGAGTCATTACCTAACACATGATAATTATATTACATATTTCTATACAATTGTAATTTCTTTATTTAAATATATAGTTTCATGAAAATGAGTGAAACCCCATTTTAAGTTTTAATGTTTACAACTAAAGTTGGAAACTACATAATTCTTACATGAACAAATTAATAATTTTGAATTTGCATTAACGTTTCGTTTCTATGATTTCAAAAAAGGAATGAGTGTTTCATAGAATTATTGCCATAACACACAAGATTCACAAAAAGGGATGAACGACATTTTATTATTACCAAGATGACCATCTTTATGCAAAATTTGTAACACATTATTACTTATGTGACCAAGGGCGGACCCAGAAATTTTATATGAGGTATTCATTAAAAAAAATTAAAACTAACAAATAATATCAAATATAATTTACGATGGTACATAACAAATAATTAATATAAACATTAGCTAATGAATGAACGGTGAGTCAAAGAGTTATTGTTGTTTGTGTGAGCAACTTTTGAGTGTCATGATGTGGAAAAAAAATATTTTAGCTACCGTGATTCGAACCACTGACCACTAGTTTGTTGAACCAATGTAATTACCACTAGCTTATTTCTCAACTTTGCTAGGGTATTCATGTGTGAATACCCTAGACATAGCCTAGATCCGCCCCTGTGTGACCTAATTTATTATGGCACAAAATGGATTTGCGTTTAGTCACAGGGTTCACAGAAGCATTTTCAGCATGACAAACATACTAGTTATTTTTCCTTTTTAGTAACCCCTTTCTCCATTTACCCTCTAAACCATCATCTTCAAGCGGAGCACATCAAAGCAAATTATAACATAAATCAGGCACATACTTAACATTATTCAAAGTAAACATAGAAGCATAAAGAATTTGCCATAGATACAATCCCATGGTCAACATGTTTATAGTTTGAAAATAATTTTTTGAAGGAACTCGTATGAAAAGTCCAAGTCGAATCAACCAACCAATCAGAATAGCACAAAGAATCGGATTATACCGACGCGAGTTCAACAAAGCATAATCACATAAAGTACTCACCATAAATACATCACCAGTATTACCATCACATACGGCCAAATTAGTATGCTCATTTCTCTAACAAATTAGCCTTAGAGCAATCTTTAATGAAGTGACCATGTTCATGACAATCTTAACACTTTTTCATATTAGATCTAGTCTTAGATCTACATTTTTATTATCATTCGTATGCACCTTAAACTAGTTATGAGATCTGTCCCTGACATGCATAACTTCCCCAGAATTTCTACTACCCCAAAGTGTTTCAAATCCAGTTCTTTAGTTTTAAGACCATTAGTAACACACTCCAACGAAATGTTATCTCTACCATACTTAATCGCATATTTAACATCTCCAATAGAATCAGGTATAACATTGAACAAAGAAATGGAGCATAATAATCAATGTTTTTATCACCAGACAACTTAATATCGATTATAAGTTTAGTATAAACATCAATATTTTCATAAATATCCTTAGACATATCTAGATTGAATTTTAAAAGAAATTCAAGTAACAACATTTAACATGGCATCGGGGTTTCAATATATAGAGCATTCAATTTATCCCAAACAGTTCGCATTCAATAGTAACGACTTTTCTAATCAGAGAAACAGTTAAGTTCAAATAAATGGTCGAACATGCATTTTGATTCATTTCAATTCTCTTATCCTCAATATCAGCATCCACATTGTTTTTTAGTGATAGCTTTAACACATTTTTTGTTGAATTAAAACACATTCAATTTTTTGTTTCCAAATGCTAAAATTAGATTTTCCATCAAAAAGAACCAAAATCATATTGATTAGCAAAAATAGTCATATTTAAATAATAATCAATTTTTAAAAACAATATGGCCCAAATACACATAGTAATTTGAATTTTAGATAATTTAAACCCACAAAATTGAAATGATAAACAATAAAAACACAAATCATTAAAGCTAAACAACACACAATGCCGGATACACAGACTCGGACCTCAATACATAAATGAAAACCTGAAATTTGAAAAGGATTAAGCCTCTTTACCATAGAGAAAATTTATGCAACACTTTCGACCTTACCCAACCCACTCGAGGATTTTTTGAGCTCCAAAATCTAGAAATACCAATTTGGTTAACATGTAGTCAACTCTGGTCAAACTGGTCAACTTGGCACTGATCAAGTCACGTTCCAACTCAATAAACACTGAGCCTATTCTGGTCAACTCGGCAACTCCCCCCACATCAATCAGCTCAAGGCAACTAGCAAACTCAACAATGTCACCTCTAATCTCCAGCAATCGGATGGCTCAAATCTACAGCAACTCGGACGGCTCCCTTCTCCGATGAACAAAGACAGAGGTTGCCCGATGTGATTTGGGTTGGAAGGGTTGGAGGGGTGTGTGGGTGCGTGAGGAGATGGGTTTAGGCTAAGGTTTGTGCGTGAGGTTCTTTTTCTGATTAAAAAATAAACGATAACAATTAACACAAGCTCTCAATACCATTGTTGAAGATCCAAAATAGTTATCGAATATGGTTTGGCTCAGCTAACTTGATAATACTGATTCATATATTATCGTCAGTGCGTCACCAATTAATCCAAGGGGCAACTCATCTACAATAGTCCCCAACTCTCAATAGAATTTTGGCACAAAGCTCATTTATGAGGAAGCGAAAGAAATAGGTTAGGCGTACAAAATCATAGTGATGACTAGGATTATTTTTTATGGCTTGCATAATAAAGGGCAGACTACTAACATAATAATAATAATAATAATAATAATAATAATAATAATAATAATAATAATAATATAGATGAAGGTGGGATATTACTAAAAGGAAAATAATAAAATTGGACTAATTGGTGTGGGCCAACATATATATTAACAATCACTATGCAATGTTTCCACTAAAATATCAATATAAGCTCATACATAACAAAAGCCATACTTTTCGAATGAGGCAAACTAACATCATGAAATGCAATATTTTTCTTACAACAACAAAATAATAAAAGAACAAATAAACCAAAAGGGTTTATAGACCAACACTCAAACAAATTCCATATGAAAAGCACTCAATTATAACTAGAAGAAGAGCAATCCTACTATAAAACTCAAAATCTGTGTTTTCCTATTTAAGAAAAGGGTGTTATTTTATTAATTTAATTAGACCATTTTATTTATGAGAACAAGTAAATTAAATTATAGAAATCAAAGAAAAGAATGAAGATTAATTAGTTTCTAAAAGGACCCCTGCTGCTACTAGGAGAATATCCCATTCCACAATAATCTATCATCTTTTGTTCTAGCTCCATTGCATCGATGCATATTCCTTCATTCATCACCTATGCATAACAGAGTTTCAAACAATAAATATCAGAATTAATTCAAGATCAAACATACATAAGAAAGTACTGTCTCGGGTATGCCTCGTTGACTTCTCGTACTTTTTATCAGAACAATCGTCCTTTGTTTCAATACTATGAAGTAATTTGCTCATTCTTGGATCAGAATTACTTCCGGATTAAACATACATAAGAAAGTACTTTCTCGGGTATGTCTCGTTGACTTCTCCTACTTTTTATCCGAACAATCAAATAAAACGCGCGCAACAAACACATACCTTTGTTTCAATACTGTGAAGTAATCTGCCATCTACTTTAGAGGAATTGCACCTAACAATGGACAACCCTTGTTGCGAAAGAATGTGTAACGCCCCGGAAAGTTTCACCCCTCCTGCAAAGGCAGTATTGATGAGCACTTCAAACCCGGTCACGGTCGGCCTAATTGTTACACTTGTTTGGCTTTGATTCTGGAAATGTTCTGCTCGAATTGCAGTAATGGGATGAGAGCTTTGGTTTTTCATTCTTTCTCTTGTTAGCGATTGGCTCTCGATCTTGCTCTGTAGCTCTTTTATATATCCTACTGTCTCATGAATATGATCAGAGGCAGACCTTTTCCCCTGTAAATTCAGGATTTAGAAGTTACAGCAAACAGGGACGAAACCAGCATGAAATTTAAACGAAGGCAATAATGCAACATTTAAAAATGGAACATTTAAAAATGGAGTGAAAATCACAAACATTAAAATGTGTACAAGATAAACAAAAAACATACAAGTACGGCAATAATACAATAACACGAACCTTGATACGTTCGAGAGGCAGAAGAGATCTGAGGGAGCGATAAAGGTCCGCCATCTCTTTTCTCCTCTGCCTCTCGTTTTCTCGATGAGAAAGCTTAGTGCTGGAGGGACTAGGTTTGGCATCTTGGTTGTTACTACCTGAGGCAACCATACTAGTGTTTTGGGTTTGAATATGTATTGGTTGTGTAAGAAGTGAAGTTGTAGGAGGAGGAGGAGGATTTAGATCTTCTTGTAATAACATGGGATCTTCACTTAAGCTATCAGGAAAGAACTCCAAAAGTTCATTAATTTCATCGAATGAATAGTCCATTCTTTGATTTGACATTTATTTGAGAAATTAATGACTGTGATTAGCACTAATTAACTTTCTTAGCGATTGCTAATCATAGGGGGGAGTGAAGGGGGTCGCTTATTTATAGTATTGGAAGCAATAACTTTGCTTTCCTTTAAATGATACGCTCTATTTGAGGCGCCCCGCTTGGCTAGCTCATCGCCCAACAAAGGAGGTGAATTCGGGATGTGCCTCTAGCGGCTCGATACTCCACCTCAAGAGTGCCCAGAGAAGGCTGGGTAACCACCCACAAGCAGATCCTCCCTTGAACAAATGCAGAGTTACTCATGCACCAGTCGTGGATCGAACCCACACTTATGGAAAATCACACTCTTATAGTGAAGCCCCTTACCATTTGAGCTATGCCCCGTAGATAATAACTTTGCTTTCCTGTTACCTAAATGTTTGAGGACTTTTAGATTCCCCATATGATTTGTTTTTTCTTATATGTCCTAAAATAATATAAGGTCATATATCATATTTTATGAGATATTTTCAATTACATTTATTGACAGAATATACTATATTATGAATACTGTAGTTAGTCAAGACGTAGATTGACTAGTGAATTAATCGAATAGTCTAGTGCAAAAAGTTATTGATAGTGATCTGGTTTAAGTTCGAAATTCACCTCATCGCTAATTTACACTAAAACGAAAAATAAAGAATTAGGTTGACTAATTTATAGAAGGTCACTAGTGCAAAACTTGTTACATTTTGTTTGCCCATTACTATTAGCCTAGCAATATGTAAATGACCTGAGCTTTTGATAGTTAGCTATTTCTGTATTTGTTATTTCTAGTACTCTCCAATCTTTATATTCGGTAGTCGCCATTGTAATTCTGATCGCTAATTTACGAAAAAAAAACTTTAAATTTTTGTTTAGCTTCTAGCCATTTCTATTTTTTCAAAATTAAATAGCCATATGCAATTTTCATGCATGTTTTCATAATAAAATTATAAGTGTTGTTGATGAATTTACTTTTATAGGAGTATATTTTTAAACTAATGTAAAAAGGAAATAATGAATTTATTATGATCAACAAGTATAAAAAGAATATCACATAGAATATAAATTCCATAGAAATTCCTAAAACGTGTGTCGCTTTCATTATATGGACTATTAAAATTATTGCTATGTAAACACAAAAAATATTACTAATACGGTAATATCGGCTGTTGGCCTGTTGTAATACATAATTAGAAAATGGGAGTCCATTTGTAGAATATTCTTAATATATTAATGTGCCAATTTTTCTTTGAGGGAGAATTTCTCACACATATATATACTCTACTCCATAATTTTAAATATTCTGTTTGTTACGCTAGAAAGTAATAACTATAGAAAGTTATGATTTTATTAAGTTTTGTTCTATTAAATTTTTGTTTAAATAATGATTATTGTGGCAATTTATATATTGGTGTAAAAATTAATTTTGTAATTGATGCATTAAGAGAAATCTTAACTAAAAAAATCTTAATAAAACCGCACCCAATGAGATTGTAATTAACAATATTTTTATCCTTGATGTTTTATATTTGAAATTATATATATGTGTATGTTAATCTTTTATATTATACGTTTGATGTTTTGAATAATATAATTATCTCTTGATTTTTGTGAACTATACCACTATGCATATATATATAATCACGAGCTGCCTTCAGCATTTTTTTTATTTTACTGCATGAAAATATCCTTATAAAATAACTTTATCTTCAATATTCATTATGGGTAAATTTAAATTATCAAATAGAATCAATTTAGTATTAATAAACTCCTACTACTCTAACTAAAATACTTTTACTAATAAACTACTATTGTATGTTTGAATATGAAAAAGATTTAAAAATGAGATATAAAAAAGATTATTTTTTATAGTTGAAGATATGTTTATCATTTATATCGCTTATTTACAACAAAAAAAGATATGTTTATCATTAAATTTTATTTTTGTATCTACCATTTGGTAATAAGTGAAAAGAATAACTACCTATTAAAACAGAGTTAAAAAATTACAAAATATGAAGGATTGTCAAGTGGTTTTTTAACACTTTAGGCATTACATATAATATAGACTCTTGAAAAAGGTCTTAAGATTAGAACGTACAAAATATTTCATGTTAATATTTGATAACAAATTAAATTTTTCTTTCTTAATCTAAAAGTCAAATTAATTAATGTATTAGTGTTTATATATAATGAAAGTTAACTAAAACGTGAGTTTAAGAATACTTAATACAAATAAAAATTTGTTCTCAATAAAATTATTTAATAGATTTTCTTAAATGAAGTTAATTATCTATGGACGGATTGTTAACAATGAAGCAGAGGATGAGGGTTATTACCAGGAATGGAGGCGGAAGGTGGGAGGGAGAGGGTTGGGGACGAAGCAGGGGGAGATTCTTTTTTTTTATATATATATCAATTTTATTTCTTTTCAACGTATTTCCATGTATTATGTTTATTAAAATTGATCCAAAAGTCTATTATATGTTGAGTTTTCATTCTATCCTTTAATAAAACATAAAATTTATCAATATTAACGTAAAAATTCTCAAAATCACCACTTCAAATTGTTTCGGAGGCAAGGTAAGTAGATCAATTTTAAAACTTTCAAGCCAGACAACATAGGAAAGAACTTTAGATCTTTTCATACCAAACGTTTCTTTTCATAAATTTTGATTGGATCATATCAAACTCCTAAATCTTCATCCAATCAAAATTTACAAACCAATGCCTAACATATTCTAATACAACGCTTAGCTTAAAACTACCTCTACAGGTACTACACTTGAGAAATATTCATCATATACATTTGCAAAAAAGATAAAAGTTACATTAGTTACAAAGTAATCGAATCATGTAACAATTAAGAAAAATAACAATGAACAATAAATTAATTAATAGAACCCTAATTAAGATCCCAGTTTGAAACCTCCATCAAAAGCCCTAATTTTGAAAAAAAAAAAAAAAACAAATCTGAACTCTAATTAAAAGCGTCAATTTGGAAAACTCTAATTTAAACCCTATCTAAAAGCCCCAATTTTAAAATCACTAAGACCCTAGTATTTGAACACTGAATAAAACTCTAATCTAACCAAGATAAACCCCTAATAAACAATTCTTCAACAAAAATTTCCATAAAGTTCCACAACTGAAAAACCCCAATTTTTAGTTAGGATTGAAATTCCAACATCTAAAATACAACATGCATACACCGTTTCCAACACTTGAAAGAGAACATTTAACTAAATTATACTCCCTTCGTCCCTAAAAGATTGTCACATTTTGACTTTTGTTGGTCAAACATAACAAAATTTGATCGTGAATTCCCATTAAACAGTTTCCCTTTCTTCTGCAAAAGCTGAATATAGATCCTTGACGGCAGTTACTTGTGAGATCATATGGGCGAAATGGTTGCTACAAGTACTTGGTGTTTCTTCTGATGATCCTATACATGTGCATTGTGATAGCCAATCAGCTTTGCATTTGGCACATAATCCGGTTTTTCATGAGAGGACTAAGCATATTGAGGTTGATAGCCATTTTGTTCGCGATGCTATTATTGACAAGATTATTACTGCTTCTCACGTCTCGACTACCTTTCAGTTGACTGATTTCTTTACCAAGACTCTTGGGAAACAGCTTTTTGAATTTCTATTGCGCAAGTTGGGCATTTGTGATCTGCATGCTCCAACTTGAGGGGGATGTTAGACGATATTGTATATATTAGTATATTTATGTACTAATTACACTAGTAACAATATATTATTTATATGGACATGATGCCCTAAGCCCATTAGGTTATTTAGCATGCTCTAAGCTCATTAGGTTATTTAGCCTCCATATTGTACTCTATAAATATTGTATCATTGTACTCTATAAAGATGGTATCATTGTGAATAATATAAAGGGGGAACAGTTTATTCCTATAGCACATGTTTAACTTATCGGCCACTACATAGAAATTTTGACGATAACCCCACGTATAGTACAATTTTAACCATAGATGATAAACAGGAACGCTTAAAAATATATAAGGAATGAATCGAAAGCATTTGGTAGAAACAATCATAAAATTGATATTAAATCCGGCAATTCCCACTAAATAGACAATTTTTTATCATTGGAGCAAAAATGTGATCACGCTCACACTAAGCGCCCCCTCACGCCGAACCCACAGCTTGAAATGGAGTAAATCACGGTACGATCCCAGGACCAGAGTGTATGGAGGCCTGTCTACGCTGTGCACTTAGCCTGGGATAAAACTCCCAAACTGCCGCTGGCGCGGTTCGAACCCATGCCAATTGGAGTAATCTGCATACACCCTAACCACTGGGACAACCTGTGGGATTGACAATTTTTTATCATGATCAACTTCCTTTGGAGCCCAACGCCGTTCGGTTGTAGCAATTGATAAAGAAAGGATTCGATATTGAATAAAAAAAGAAGTAAAAAACTGCAAACTAAAACGAGACATCACATATATAAAACGTGGGAGAATTCACCGATAAATTAATAGCCAATCAAAAAAACGTGCTTCATCATCTGTATTATCAATATATATATATGATGAGCTATCAAAGATAATGTTATAAAATAAAACTTTCTACACTTGTTTCATCAGCAACAATTGGAACAGTATTTATATTATTACTATATACTTAAACAACGTTGATTGTGAGTTGTGATTATTATAATACTATTAACTTTTCGCAACGTTTGAATTGCTTTGTAATAAATAGGTATTTTCTATTTCTTTAAAGTAAGAAATTAATAACATGAGTTGAGTAAAATGAACGAAAACCTTTTTTATGCATGCATGATTTTATAAAGTATTTCTATCAAAAACCGTGCGCACTAAAAACATGTTAATTTTTAGTGTTCCTTCACTTTTTCACTTGAATAGTTATGTTTATCAAATATTAATGTTAAAATATTTTTTTACTTATGTGCATCAGCTTTCGTATATTTTTCTCTAAAATCATTTTCAATCATCACTTTTTTATTTTTAGGATTAATTGTTATTTAACAAATCCCCTATTATTCACCGAAATTAAAAGTTGAATTCTTGAAATACGTTATAAAATATAGAAATAATTATTTTGATGGTAAATGGCAGCGGACATTACTAACGTTTGATTTATTTACCACATTTACCACTGACGTTCAATTTCATGATATAGACATCACTCATGTTCCAACACTACTTGAACCAATTGCCCTAATTATTAACATATAAGTTAAACTTGAACATTAATCTGTAATTTTATACTACTATCGAGAATAGAACTACAACAATATCACTATTAGTGATTACGCTCTAATTTATTGACACAGAGCAGTTCCCTCAAAATAGGTGCGGTATAAAACGTAAGTTTGAAAATGATTTTCATATGAATCACGTGGATACTCTTATAACTACTTTATTGTTCCAAATAATATACCACAATTTCTTTTAATCTTTAATTATTTGAACAAAGAACCAAATAAACTTTTCAATTAAACGAAAAAAAGAGCTACTGTATAAATTTGCATCATTCTCGTCTTTATGATCTCGCCATACACTTTGAGGCGCCTTTAGCAGCCCACTAGGGTTTATTATTAAAATAGGAAAAAAATGCATATGTATTTCTGTTCCAATTGCGGACTTGAAGCAAGTTCATGCATTAACTACTGGCTTGGCTACGTCAATGGTAATATAAATGATACGCTCATTTAAGGTGTCCCGCTTCGCTAGCCCATCGCCCAACAGAGGAGGTGAATCCGGAATGTGCCTCTAACGGCTTGGAACTCCATCACAAGAGTGCCCAAAGAGGCTGGGTAACCACCCACAAGCAGATCCTCCCTTGAACAAATGCAGAGTTACTCATGCACCTGCCGTGGATCGAACCCACACACTTGTGGAGAAGCACACTCTTATAGTGAAGCCCCTTACCATTTGAGCTATGTCCCGTGGGCATGTCAATGGTAATATAATCATAAGCATCCGTGATATGTCTCGGGCACAGGTCAATTAATAAAAAGATTAGAATGAATAGCATCACGCCTTGTCTCTTTAATAATATCGCATACATTCAAATCTCCGATGAAACCGTTAAAGTTGGGATGCAACCATTTTTTTTATAGACATACAAGATCTATACATACCGTAAATGTAGATTATCTAGTAATATATTTACTTGCTTTGAGCCTTTAATCTGGTAGAATTGATTTTTTTGATGTTCAATCACCAATGAATTTGATGAAAAGGTGTGATAAATGATAATCTACTTTGGACAAAAACAAATAGGGGAAAGGACATATTTTTTTATTAATAGAAATAATCCATTATAATTATCAAACATTAATACAATTCGTAATTTCAAGAAAAGAGGCGATTAGAATCAAACTAGCGAGAGAAACCATCTCTCTAACCAAATTCCTTACTAGCAAGAGTATTAGAATTATTACACCATTAGTTGTATATTTGACCATTGACACCATTAGTTGTATATTTGACCATTGACCATTGAC
This sequence comes from Echium plantagineum, assembly GCA_003412495.2. Classification (NCBI taxonomy): domain Eukaryota; kingdom Viridiplantae; phylum Streptophyta; class Magnoliopsida; order Boraginales; family Boraginaceae; genus Echium; species Echium plantagineum. Next base: position 4,815,687 of record CM016568.1, on the reverse strand, counting down.
CATATAGTATTAGTGACCATTATTAGCATTAATGGTCATTACTCATTAGTTGACTGTATTAGCCCGTAGTGGTGCATCTTCATGTATAAATATGTATCATTATTCAATAATACAAGATCATCGATTCCACAATATTCTTACATGGTAATCAGAGCGAAAGCGATCCTCTAAACCAAAAACTTTCTTCTCTTTTTTTTGTTTTTTTCCTCCAAAAAATAACCGCCGCACCTATTCCTTTTTTATTTTCTCCATTCAATATCAATTCACCAAGATTTACTTGGCTGTCCCCCCCACTCTTCTAATATAATTTATTCATTTAGCATTCTCCCAACTATATTTCATCCCAAAGGTCTATCACCATAGTTGATATTGCTTCCTCCTCATCTAGAGACGGTTTTTTCTCCTTCTCATATCTCCTGCGCCTCTGCCTTCATACTCATCCCCCACACCATTCTGTCTTCATCACTATGGCCACTGAAAGTTGGACAAGGCCTCGCAATCCTTCACACGGTTCCGGCATACTTGGTCCACGACCTTCTCCCGGACCCTCACAGGCCTATTCCGCCACGGATATTGAGCAAGCTATGCACACACTCGGCATTGATCCACCAGACCAGAATTGGTATATGGACACTGGCGCCACATCTCACATGACTTCGGATCGAGGTACTCTTCACACTTATTTTAATTCTAGCAATCATAATATCGTTGTTGGGAATGGTCATTCCATTCCAGTAAATGGTCATGGTCACACTACACTCCAACCACCCCACCCACCTCTTCAATTAAATAATGTATTGCACGTCCCTCGCATCATAAAGAACCTAGTCTCTGTTCGTAAATTCACATCTGATAACTCTGTATCCATCGAGTTTGACCCGTTTGGGTTTTCTGTGAAGGATTTTCGGACGGGTACTAGGCTTCTAAGATGTGACAGCACGGGCGACCTCTACCCATTCTCCACACCTCCAGTCTCATCCACCAGTTCTACCACCTCCTCTTCCCAGTGTCATCTTTCCGTTATTTCTCCTAATCTCTGGCATCAACGGTTAGGTCATCCGGGAGCACCTGTCTTTGCTACCCTTAGACAAAATAATTTAATTAAATGTAATGGCAGTACTTCGACATTTTGTCAATCGTGTGTTCTCGGCAAACACATTAAACTTCCTTTTAGTCGTTCCTTATCTACTACTTCTATGCCGTTTGAAATTATTCATAGCGATATTTGGACATCTCCTGTTTTAAGTAGCACTGGTCATCGTTATTATTTACTCTTGCTTGATGATTTTACCAATTTTCTCTGGACTTTTCCATTATCTCACAAATCTCAAGTGTGCTCCACCATTATTATGTTTCGTGCATTCATCACCACTCACTTTAATCTCAACATTAAAAGTATCCAATGTGATAATGGCACTGAGTTTAAGAATAATATCCTCACTCAATTCTGTCACAACCATGGTATTACCCTCCGTCTATCTTGCCCCTATACTTCCCCTCAAAACGGCAAAGCTGAACGCACTTTGCGTACTATAAATAATATAATCCGCACATTACTCACTCATGTATCTGTTCCCCAATCATTCTGGCCTCACGCCCTTCAAACAACCACCCTCCTTCTCAACATAATTCCCCACAAGACACTAAATTACCTTACTCCTACCCACTACCTCTATCAAAAACAACCTACCTACGAACATCTACGTGTGTTTGGTTGTCTGTGCTATCCTCTATTTTCCTCCACCACCATACATAAACTTCAACCACGTTCCGCTTCATGTGTTTTCCTTGGGTATCCATCCAATCATCGCGGTTACTTATGTTATAATATTGCAACCCGTAAAATTATAATTAATCGGCATGTTTACTTTGTCGAAGATCATTTTCCATTTGCAAAAATTGGTGCCACCCCCACCCCATCCCCTCGGCCCAATGATGACACCCCACACCCTTCATTCTTTCATCCTTCCATCATGTTACGCTCTCCCGCTTCCCAATCTCCACTCTCATGCTCACCACCTCCTGCCCCATCCTCTCCTCATTCGGTTCCCATTTCTCCAGACCAGCCCAACGGCTCTCAACCTTCTCCCACCCAATCCCGTACCTCCCCCATTCCAGCTCTAACCAATCTCCCAAGTCTCCCCTGCCCTACCACCTCCACCATCCCAGCACCTCTAGCCAACCAAACTAAAGCTTCCTCCACCGTCTCTCACCGTCCCGTCACCCGTAGCTCACATGGAATAGTTAAACCCAATCCTAAGTATCTTTTACACACCACCACTCTCTCCCCACTTCCAAAGAACCCAGTGGCGGCCCTTAATGATCCTAACTGGAAAATGGCCATGTGCGACGAATATGATGCTTTAATTAAAAATAATACATGGGAGTTAGTACCTCGCCCTTCGGGTGTTAATATAATTCGGTCTATGTGGATTTTTCGTCATAAATTGAACTCTGATGGTTCTTTTGAGCGTTACAAAGCTCGTCTTGTAGGGGATGGCAAAACTCAACAGGTTGGCGTTGATTGTGGTGATACTTTTAGTCCGGTGGTTAAACCGGCTACTATTCGCACTGTTTTGACATTGGCACTATCTAATTCTTGGTCTATTCATCAACTTGATGTTAAAAATGCTTTTCTTCATGGAGAGTTACATGAAACTGTATATATGTACCAGCCAATGGGTTTTCGGGATCCTGCTCTACCTGATCATGTATGTCGACTGCGCAAGTCTTTATATGGACTAAAGCAGGCTCCTCGGGCTTGGTATCAACGGTGTGCTGACTATGTCTCAACTGTTGGTTTTGTTCATAGTGCTTCTGATCATTCTCTGTTTGTTTACAGGAAGGGGTCTGACATTGCTTACCTGTTACTTCATGTTGATGACATCATACTTACAGCTTCCTCCGCGACGCTACGCAAATATCTTATTTCGCTTCTCAGTACTGAGTTTGCCATGAAAGATTTGGGCCGTCTCAGTTATTTTTTGGGTATTGCTGTCACCCATCACACAGGTGGTCTCTTTCTTTCTCAGAAACAGTATGCTGAGTCTATTATCCAGAAAGCAGGTATGACTTCGTGCAATGCTTCTGCCACCCCTATTGATACTAAGTCTAAACTCAGTGGCAACTCCGGGTCCCCATGTGATGATCCGACTTTGTTTCGGAGCCTGGCCGGTGCCTTGCAGTATCTCACTTTTACTAGACCGGACATCTCTTATGCTGTTCAGCAACTTTGTCTTCACATGCATGCATCCATGACAGACCATATACTAGCACTTAAACGAGTGTTGCGATACTTACAGGGAACATTGGATTATGGCTTACACTTGTACAAATCCTCCTCATGTTCTTTAGTTTCATATACAGATGCAGATTGGGCAGGCTGTCCTGACACTCGCAGGTCTACTTCCGGGTACTGCGTATTTTTTTGTGATACTCTTATTTCTTGGTCCTCCAAGAGACAGGCTACTGTTTCACGGTCCAGTGCCGAGGCTGAATATCGAGGGGTTGCTAATGTAGTAGCTGAGGCTTGCTGGCTACGCAATCTGCTCCTGGAATTGCACCACCCTCTCACATCTGCCACCATTGTTTACTGTGACAATGTCAGTGCTATTTATTTATCCGAGAATCCAGTTCAGCATCAACGGACCAAGCACATTGTGATAGATATACACTTTGTTCGCCAAAAGGTTGCCCGTGGTCAAGTTCGTGTCCGACATATGCCATCAAGATACCAAATCGCAGACATCTTCACCAAAGGGCTTCCCCAAGTGTTATTCACCGACTTTCGAGACAGTCTGAGCATCCGTCCTCCTCCCGCTCCGCCTGAGGGGGTGTATTAGAATTATTACACCATTAGTTGTATATTTGACCATTGACACCATTAGTTGTATATTTGACCATTGACCATTGACCATTGACCATGTAGTATTAGTGACCATTATTAGCATTAATGGTCATTACTCATTAGTTGACTGTATTAGCCCGTAGTGGTGCATCTTCATGTATAAATATGTATCATTATTCAATAATACAAGATCATCGATTCCACAATATTCTTACAAAGAGGCCTCGAACCCGAGACCTCTATTATAGGTGTTAGTATACTTTACCTTTGAGACAAGATGTCTTGACGGAAAAAGGGCATTTACTATTGTGAAAGTGAGATCAAATTAAGCATGAAAAGGGGACCAAATTAAGGCTGTATACGCCAAACTCGTTTCATGTTTTGTTTTCATTTAAATAGAATTTATAGATAGTTATATGATAGAAAATGCATTATATTTTTAAACTAAACAAATAGAAGTCTAAGTGCGCTCTAAAAATACTCAAAATACTATATTACTGAATCCAACTTTCTCTCTTCAAACTCGTTATTATTGTCAATAAGGAGTAAATCAGAGAACTTGAAATTGTGTTCATATTAAATTGCAATACCTATATTTAATAAATAGCAATAAGAAATTTTAGAAAAAAATTAAGTAATCCAATACGAATGTTCTTAGACATCAACTATTTTCTTTCAATATATTGACATTTGATTACATCTTCTAATTAAGATAAATATTTGTCAATCGTCAAAATAATGAAAAAGTAAACATCAAATATATTCAAAAATAAGATATTTGTCTTTCATTTTCTTCAAACAATTGTCTTTCATAGTAAATTCAACTATAAAGTCTAAGAGAAATCTGAAGTAGCACCGTCCACAAATGAGAGGAAGAAAATGAATTTAATAAGAACCAATTAATATTTAAAATCTGATAATAAATTACTGAATACTGAATGTCTTGAATTTGGATTATAATTGTATATGAGTATTTGTTAACATTACTTCAAATGAGTCTAAAATTGATATAAATAAGAATCCCATATTGAAAATAAATGAGACAATTTATCACTTAGTAAAATATGGAGCTACTCCACTTAACACCAATTAGTTTTAAGATGGTGCTTCTTTGGATTATGAAGTGTGCTATATCTTCTCATATGAATATGATCCAAACCCCATTAGTGACATTTCAAGATGTTATAAGAGATTAAGAGCCCATAGTTAAGTAACCTTGGTATTCAAAAAAAAGAGGAAGATATGCCTAAATGTGATAGTTAAAGAAATTAGCCGTATATACCCGTTGAAGAAGGAAAAATACCCCCAATCTGTGATTTGAAAAGGGACCTCACATGTGAAGGGGAGTGTTAAGATTACTCTAAATGAGTCTAAAATTGACAAATATGAGAGTCGCACATTAAAAATAAAGGAGAAAGTTCATCACTTAATGAATTAGGAGCTACTCCACTTAATATCATTGGTATTAAGATGATGTCTTTTTGAGTTATGAAGTGTGTTATGTCTATTCATATGGGTGTGGCTAAGACACAATTAATGAAATTCGTACAATATTATTGCAAATATTTACTCCCTCCATTTTTCTTACTTTATTTTCGTTTTCGCCTACCGTTTCTGTTTTCTTTTAGTTTCCTTTTGCTTACTTTTTTTATTCATGTTATCCACCATCTAATTATATAATGACAATCAATTGTCTTTTTACATTTACAATATACTTTTTGACCACTTTTATTTTTTTTTAATACTAGTCATTAGGGACGTGCGTGCGTTGCACGTGGGTTTTCTTTTTTCTTTGTGCATGTCGTTTGCATTTTATTATTTTTAAGGTAATTAATAATTTTAATGGAAGCTAAGTTAGTAAAAAGGTTATCGTTTGAAAATTATTATATATGAATTTGAAGTTATTTACTCTTCTATAGTTAGGCAAGTTAGAAAATTAATGATGTTATTTCAAGTATCACGATGTACCAAAGAAAAGAAGAAGGATATAAATTATATCCAAAATAACAAAATTATATAGATAGACTTAATTAAATCCTTGAAAATAGTAATTCGGGAAAATGATCAAATCGTCAAAACATAGTTTATATAGTACGTAATATTAATTCATTACCGTTTATATAACACTTCAAAAATCAAAGTTGTTCCTTCTATATCTTTCTCATTAAAGTTGATATTTTTGCATCATCGTTGTCGTCTTGATCAAGAAGAATTGGGATTATTTCCACATTATGTTCTTTCACTTTTTTGTTTCTTCGGTGGCCGACATCTTCTTATTTTGCTATATTCTATTCCTGCTGATTATCTTGTAGTTCTGTTTTAGTATGACTCTTCTTTAAACGACTTCTTTAATATTTGAACGTTTATCTACTTTGTGTTTATTTGTTTGGTTGTTGCAATTATGTTGGAGCAATTCTACTTCTTCGACTATTGTGTAGAAATTTGTGTCCTTCATATTGGGCTTATTTAAGTTAAAGGTAAACATGTTCTCTTCTTATATAATTGAATCATGTTTTTGTACCACTTTGATTCGAAATTTTCATGTAATGTATAAATATATATATTATTTTTACACGAATTTTGACATTTATTAGATTACCTACACTGTAATACCTAGCCCAAAGTAGGTGATGTAATATGTTTGATATGATTTGATTGGTACTACTCATACCATCAAGATGCATCTTCTCATTGTAGCCCAACTCATAAGAGCTCCAAAGTTAAGCGTGCTTGATCCGGGGTAATTCTGAGATGGGTGACCCACTGGGAAGTGTCCCGGTGAGCACGTGAGTGAGGAAAAAAAACGTGTTGAAAAGACCCATGGTGATTTGTGAGGCCAGTCCATCAGATCAAATAACAGTCCGACCTGGTTTCAGGGGCGGGGCGTTACAGATGGTATCAGAGGGGGCAGCTGTCCGGAATTATGAGAACTAGAGTCTCACACGGATGGTACTGTCTTGGATGTGGATCTGGAGGTGGCTCAACGAGGACGTTGAATATTTAAGTGGGGGAGATTGTAATACCTGACCCAAAGTGGGTGATGTGATATGTTTGATATGGTTTGATTGGTACTACTCATACCATCAAGATGCATCTTCTTTCGGTAGCCCAACCCATAAGAACTCCAAAGTTAAGCGTGCTTGACCTGGGTAATTTTGGGATGGGTGACCGACTGAGAGATGTCCCAGTGAGCACGTGAGCGAGGACAAAAACGTGCTGGAAAGACCCGTGGTGGTTTGTGAGGCAAGTCCATCATCAAATAATGTTCCGACCCGGTTTCGGGGGCGGGCGTTACATATACCCTCTTCGTCTAATAATTGATGAGCTAATATAGGTGTTTTTATTCCTAAATGATTCCGTTCTTCATGTATTCCTGAAAAGTACACAATAATTAGTTGATGTATTACAAATATATTTTGCTATTTAAGTTGGAAATTACCTTGTGTTTTCATGACATTATCCTATTACAATGGTTCACTAGTTTTGATCTTCCTTATCACTTTCTAATGATTTTGCAGTTAATGGTTCATTTTCTAATCTTCCTTAGAATTGGTAAATTACCTTGTTCATTAACTAATAATGGTTGGACTGAAAACAAACTATTTGACTCATAGTCTTCCTCTTTATCTATACCTAAAAGAAATGTATAATAATAGATGAACATATATGTCAATTATAAATTACTTGTACATATGATCATATACTAATTCTAATTACTTGGTTAAGTAAAAGATACCTCCGTAACATGTCTCCTTTGATGTTTAAGATCGAATTTTGAGATTTATTTTTGGTATCCTGTGGTGCCATCTTATCTCTCCCATTGAAAATAACAAAGGATATTGCAACGGATCATAACAACCATAATAATATTTTACTTTGTGATTATAACCTGAGTGTGAAAGAATGATGATGTCTCTTTCATTGAGAAATTATAATTTTTACCTTAAACCTATATTTGACTACTTGATCAATTGTTGGACAATTATAAACTCGTTGATCTAGATTTACATCTTTTGATATATGAAGTGAAACTTTATGAATCTGTGACATATCTTGTAACCTTTTGAAGAATGTAGCATACTCATTTTTTGATTCTAATATTTTCATTATAGTTTTAAAAAACTTCACTAATACTTCCTTGTTCCATTATGTTCACTCGATTTTCCACCTAATTATCAGTATCGTGAAAATATAACTGACGATAACTTGGTTTTCATTGTGAGGGATAATCAATCCAGGTAAAATTTGATATACTTACCTTGTCCTCCAAATGTATAAACTTCTATACTGTTAGAACCAAGCTCCTTATCCAGATTGACTAAGAAATAGGGTAAATGCAAAAATAAAATTGTAGAGTCGAATCATAAAGCGAAACTTTAAAGCTTTCTCTGTTTGATGTAAGTAAAAAAAATTCAAGTTCTCTAGGAATAACACTTGTACTAGCTTTATTTTTCATTTTCACAACAAAATATTAGAGGCTTATATGCAAATTTTATTGCTCCACAATGGGAGCAAAGACATTTCTCTTTCAATACATGTAATTCTGAGCATGAAGGTATATAGATGGATTCATCTAGCAAATATATAAAGCATAATGACCATAATATAGTATTTGTTTATTATTCTTCATAATAACTACTTTTAGTAAAAAAAACTTGAAGGACATACTTTTTGTTTCGTAAGCAATCAACAGAGCTCTAGTATTTCATCCGACTTTCAGTACGTACAACATTATTATCATAAGAAACTCCGAATTGAGTAACCTTCCATTTTGTCCTAGATAATTTTTCATTTTCAACACAATTGGTTAGTTGTTGTTGCATCATGTTGAATACTTTGCTCTCATCATTTTCAATTTAGGATCTTTATCTAATTTTGTTAACGAAAAGTCTTAATTTTTTAATAGTTATAGATTAAGAAATAAAAACTAACATGTTAAATAAACATCTATTTTTCCATAAGCCTCTGTATGTATTATGTGAAAAAATTATATATATTATCAATTTTGCAATATTAGATTAAGGGAAAAAATTAGTTTGACATTAATGCTTTGAAAGTTAATTTGTCAAAAAATTAAGAGAAGATTATATATTTACATCTATTTATTTCCATTATCCACAGAAAAGAAAACCAATTGTACATAATCTAATGGCTTGTAAACAGTAAAGTGTAATGGAATAACTTGGTAGAGAGTCAGAGGATTAAAGACGAAAGCAATCAAGATATGTTACCGTTGATTTGTTAATGGAAGTTACTAGATAATCATATTGGCAATTCAATTATCTATTTTGTGAGGATTTTCATTAATAATATTTTTTAGTTAGTTTTTAGTTTACCAAATCTTCATTAAGAATTAATTGTAACGACAAAAAATATTTATTTATAATAAAATCGAGTTAAAGTAGCATGTATAATATTATTAAAATATGATAAAAGCACTAATAAGAGTTGAACGCATGTAAGGAGACTTTAGTTCTTTGAAAACAACTCCTAATATATTAAAACTCTATTATAATAATACTTAATAATGATTTTCTTGTCAATTAAAGAAGCAGAAAAAACTTAAAAATTATTAATGAAATTACTTTTATATCCCATTCATTAAGGGTATTTTTGTCCAAAAGGGGAGAAACTTTCAAGTAACTCGTGCTTATATACATATGCATATATCTATATTTATATATATAGATATAGATTTGTGTATATGACTAAAATGACAATTAAAAAAATGGAAGGTGGAGTTAATCGAATAGCCTAGTGGAAAAGGCTCTTGCTAGTGATCAAAAGGTCCTGGGTTCGGAACTCACATCTATCGCTAATTTACAAAAAAAGGAAGGTGTAGTTGTATTTGATAACCGTTCAAATAAAAACACTTAGATTAAGTTATGTTGACAACCTTGCCCTTACATTATTCATATATATATATAAAGAAAATTTATTTATTAACATATGTTAAGAGTTTATAGGGTTCCATTCTAAAACCAATTAGCAATAAAGGTAGTAGCCCAGGATCTTATAAATTGACCCGGGAGGGCATCGACTTCTGATGTGGGATGTTCATCTTGACACTCCCCCTCACGTGTAACCCAATCGTCGTCAAAATTTTCATCGTCTGTACTATTTGTCGGAACAACATTGGCGGGATTACACGTGCCTCAATAACTTTGGGTTGGCTCATGATACCATGTTAAGAATCTATGAGGTTCTACTCTAAAACCAATTGGCAATAGAGAGTAGCCCAGGATCTTATATATTGACCCGGGAGGACATCGACTTCCGATGTTTTGTTTAACTCGTTAGACTTATTTTATTTCAACTTGGCCTCCCTCTAATTTTTCATCCTGGTTTCGCCCCTGGTTGAAGATGTTGATCCTTGCAAGCTTTGTTTTGCGGAGGTAGTTTATGCTCACATGAAGAAGTATGCAGAATGATACTCGTTCTAGGTTATGACTGAACTTGGGGCTGCCAAGCTGCCTATGTACCCATAAGGATCAAGTCAAACGTAGTTCAGTAGGGTTGTTCTTTTAGCCTCATACCAAGGAGGGGTGTTAGACAGTTTATACTCGTGATTAGGAGGTTGTAGATAGTTTATACTCGTACCTAGGAGTCTATAAGTAGTTTAATCTCGTACTTGGGAGGTGGTGTTGGACAGTTTATACTCGAGTTTAGGAGTCTGCAGATAGTTTATACTCATACCCGGGAGTCTATAAGTAGTTTAATCTCCTACTTGGGAGGTGGTGTTGGACAGTTTATACTCGTGTTTAGAAGTCTGTAGATAGTTTATACTCATACCCGTGAGTCTATAAGTAGTTTAATCCGGTACTTGGGAGGTGGTGGGCAGTTTATCCTCGTACTCAGGAGCTATCTCTTTCTTTTTTCCTTTTTTTTTGGTTTTTTTTGTTTTTGTTTTTGTTCTTTTTTTTGTTTTTGTAGACAGTTTACCCTTCTATCTAGGAGCATCATACATACATTTTTTTATGCATAGTAACGCTTTAAGTAGCGACCGTTGATCGGCCCTACCCTAAATCCATTTGGATCTGCTATTAAGTATGTCCCACCAGTATAAACTTCTTGTACCACATATGGACCGTCCCACTTAGCTACGAACTTCGCATTCTCGCGATGTGTAGTAATCGGTCTCTTCACAGCTAGAACTAGGTCTCCCACTTGGTATAACCTTTGACGAACCTCCTTGTTATACGCCTTGGTAATGCGTGACTGGTAAAATTCTAGCCTCTGTTGTGCGTTGAGCCTTTGCAACCTTATTTGCATAGCCTGCTCGTGAGTCAGTCCCTCGTTTACCACCACCTTTAATGATGGAATCTGTACCTCCAGTGGGAGTACAACCTCGACTCCGTAGACCAAGGAATATGTTGTGGCTTGTGTTGGTGTCCGGTAAGTGGTTATGTAAGCCCACAATGTTTCTTGCATGAGCCACCAGAGTGTCTTGTTGAAAGCCTCTGCTAGACCATTAGCCTGTGGGTAGTACATAGATGAGTGATATTTCTTGAACTTGAACTTGGTACACAGATCTGCCACAAGCTTGTTGTCGAATTACTTTCCATTGTCTATGATAATGTACCTCGGGACACCATACCGATATATGAAATTGAACTTGATGAAATCAGCTAACCCTTCCTTTCTCCCACTCAACAACGGTATAACTTCCACCCACTTAGAGAAATAGTCGGGTTGCAGCAAGGATGTAGATGTGTACCTCTACTGACTCTGGCATGGGTCCAACTAGGCCTGTCAACAAACGTGCGGATTCGAAAAAGCTTGGGATATTTGGCTCGATAAGGTGCGGCTTGAAGTTTGGCCCGGGGTTCAAATATCAAGCCAAACGATTAAATTAGGTATTATGCAAATCGAGCCAAACCGTTTGAAAAGGTTTGGCTCGATTCACCCCCTCCCCATTTATATTATATAATGACTTGACTTGAGTCATTAACCATTTAGGCTTTAATGAATTAGTCCACAATCCATTATTAATCAGTCCACAATCCACAAACCATTTAGGCTTTAAGGTTATATATTTTCATATCATATATAATATTCCCTTCCAAAATCTAAACGCTAACCCTCATTCTGTCTTCTCCCTTCTCTCTCTGGCTCTCTGCGACTCTGCCGATACATATCAAATCTCTCTCAAACATTATCACAAATCGGTCCTCCCTCAACTGTAACCTTCTGAAAATATGTCGATGACTGCCTTGTTGTCTCTTGTTGGAGGTGAAATATCCATTTCTTGTGTTCAATAACATGTTTGACTTTTGTTGACCTATGAATTATTGTTCGTTTTTGGTCATGCATGTGTTGTTTAAGTTGTTTGTGGCCTTCATTATGTCATATTATCCCCGGTTTGTATTTTTGGTGTTCGATTTGGGTTTTCAATGGAGTTGACTTTCGTTGACCTTTGAATTCTTGTTCAATATTAGTATGAATATGTTGTTTAAGTGTGTTTATGGCTTTGATTATGTAATATTAGCCCTCGTTTTGAATTTTTGGTGTTAGATTTGAAATTTCAATAGAGTTGACTTTTGTTGACCTTTGAATTCATGTTCTATTTTGGTATGAATCTGTTATTTATGGCGCTTATTATGTAATATATGTCTTCGTTTTGTATTTTTGGTGTTAGACCTGAACTTTCAATAGAGTTGACTTTTGTTAACCTTTGAATTAATGTTCTATTTTGATATGAATCTGTTAATAATGGCCTTTATTATGTAATATTAGTACTCGTTTTGTATTTTTGGGGTTAGATCTGAACTTTCAATAGAGTTGACTTTTGTTGACCTTTGAATTCATGTTCTATTTTGATATGAATCTGTTGAAGTTCTTCTTTGCGGGGGATTGGATTAAGGAAGCTTACGGAATTCGAACTCCGAAATTGGTAATGTGTTTACTGTTGTACTTTATTCATTTGTAATTCTATTTTTATCACTATTAACTAATAACTAGTATATGTTTGTGTTGATTTAAGGATAATGATGATCCTGTGGAGTTAGAATTTCATGAGGAGTTTGACATGGTTGATCCTATATCCAAAACTGCTGGTATAGTTATTTGTTCTCATTTTTGTTATGTATTCTGTTCTGATTTTTGTTCGTTCTATACATTTAATGTTTCTTTTGTTCTAGTTGTTGCCGCTTCTTCTGAGCCTCCTGTGGTGCCTTGTACAACACAAACTGTAGTAAAAAAGAAGCCTGGTAGCGGCAGTGTTAACCCCCCCAAAAAGAAGCAAAAGACTCAAAAGAATACCCGAAAGACTTGACATTCAATCTTCTGCATTTCTGTTGCCTATTACACTATTGACTGTTCTTAGACATTTTCTATTCTATTTCCTACTTGGACTTGTATAATTATTACAATGTAAGATATAGTTCTAGATTTCATGTTCAAAACATCAGATTTTATATGTATTTTCGAACCAAACGTTTTCAAACGGTTTGGCTTGAGTCAAGCCAAATAGGACCAAATATGTACTTAAAAATTTCATTCAAACCTCAAGCCAAACGACTATAGTTGATATTTGGCCGAACCAAGCCAAATCAAACCTCACTTTAATAATTGATCAAACCAAATACAAATGTTTGATAATTCGGCTCGATTACAGGCCTAGGTCCGACCATGTGTAGTCTCCATGCGTCAAATGGCCATGATGTTATTGTCGGATGCAACAGCTCTGGTGGCTGATGGATGAAATTGGCGTGGTATTGACAAGGCTTACATGATTGTGCGTAATCCATGCAATCCTTTACCATGGTTGGCCAGTAATATCCCATCCGCTTGATCTGGAAGTGAAGCTTGCCTCCTGATTGATGTGAACCACATACCCCTGAATGCGCTTCTTGCACAGCTTGAGCTGCTTCCATCTTTGAGAGACAACGCAGAAGTACCCCTTCGAATGATCTTCTATATAGCGTGTCATTATAATACACGAAATGTGGTGCTATTCTTCGGATGTCAACTCTTTTGCGTGGATTATCAGAGTAGTCAACGAGAGGTTGTCTCCAATCAGCTGAGGCGCATGCGGCCGTAGTTACAGCCATGGCTTCTTCTTCGACTATGTCTTCGTAATCTTGTGCCTCGAACATAGGAGGTATAATCCCTCTCTTACATATTGAGACTTTTACTTCTTCCTTTGGCCGAACAAGTGATGAAGCTAGCGCTGCTAGGGCGTCTTCTTGTTTGTTCTTTCTCCTTGGGACATGCTTGATCGTGATTGAGCTTATAGACTGCATCAACCTTTTGGCATAGTTAAAATATTGGATCAATTCAGGCTTTCTAACCTCATAGTCCCCTAGTAGCTGATTGACAACTAGTTGTGAGTCCCCGTACACCTCCAAATGGGGTATTTCCAGTTCTGTAGCTGCCTCTAGCCCAAGTATGAGTGCCTGATACTCGGCCACGTTGTTCGAGCATTTACAACTTAAGTAAAATGAGTATGGCAAGAGGTCTTGTTGCGGAGTGATGAAAATGACGCCGGCTCCTGCACCTTCTTGGTGTGAAGCTCCATCAAAGTACATCGCCATGGCGGTAATACTTCTATATTCATCACATCCTCATCTGGTAATTCATCATTTAATTCCCATTCCGCTGGTAGAGGGTGATCAACCAAGAAGTCTGCTAACACCTAACCCTTTAATGCTTTTTGTGAGACATACACTATATCGAACTGTTGTAGTTGTAGATACCATCTAGCTAATCGATCTTGTTTTGACATAACATACTTGATGGGATTTGCCTTAGATGTTGAGATTTATGGTATGTGCTTGAAAATAGTGTTTTAACTTCTGAATGGCAAAGATCAAAGCCAAACACAACTTCTCGATGGGTGTATACTTTAACTCATTTGGTGTCATCCTGCGGCTAAGGTGGTACAAGGAGTTTTCTTTCCCTTCCTCATTCCCTTGGGCGAGTAATGCCCCGACCGATTGTTCTTGAGCTGCCACGTAAAGAATGAGCGGCTTGCCTTGGACGGGTGCAGCCAAGACTGGTGGTGTCATGAGGTATGACTTGCTATCCTGGAAAGCCGTTGAGCATGCATCATCCCAAACATTTGTAGCACCCTTCTTCATCAACCTACTGAACGGCTTACATTTCCCGGCTAAGTTGGATATGAAGCGTCGTAGATAAGCTAACTTTCCCTGCAAACTTTTTAACTTATGTATGTTTCTTGGCTCAGGCATGGATACAATCGCGTCGATCTTTGCCTTTCAATTTCAATCCCATGTCTTCGCACAACAAACCCAAGGAACTTTCCAGATGTCACCCCGAAAGCACATTTGAGGGGGTTCATTTTCATCTGGTACCACCTCAACCGTTCGAAGACTACTCGGAGGTCTTGGATGTGGCTGGATCACCCCCGGGATTTGACTACCAGGTCATCAAGATAATACTCCACATTCTTATGCAACATATCATCAAATATCTTCTGCATGGTTCGCTGGTATGTAGCCCCTGCATTCTTCAACCCAATGGGAAGTCATCTTCCGGGCATGCGTGGTTCAAGTCTCTGAAGTCTACACATACCCTAATTTGCCCATTTTTCTTGCGGACATGGACTATATTGGATAACCACGTTGGATACCTGACCTCCCAGATCAATCCTACGTCAATCAGTTTATTCACTTTGGCTTCTATGAGTGGAACCAACTCTAGGCGAAACCTTTGATGTGCTTGTTTTATAGGTCTGACACCTTTTTTCACTGCCAAGTTATGGATGGCGACCTTCGGATCTAACCCTGGCATCTCTGTGTATGTCCATGCAAAGACATCTCGAAACTCATTTAGTAATGCGATATATTTTGCTTCTTCCTCCGGAGTTAAGAGAGCGCTAACATAGGTCGGTCGTGGGTTTTCGGGGGTACCCAAATTAACTGCCTTGAGCTCGTCTATTGTGGCCTTGATACTGTCTTCCCAAGTTGGTGGAGCATCTTCTCTGTCTTCAACTGAGACATCGCCTTCTTCGACGGTCACATGGAATGATGAGCGTACACCTTCATCGGGCCATTCTATGTCCTTTTTTGAGGCTCTATCTGCTGCTAGTTGCGACCAAACGCCATCGAGTGCCCTCCTAAACCGCGGGTGATACAGGTGGATGAATCTGGGGCTCTAACTTGGAGAGTGACACTCGTTCCACAATGTCTGCTCATAGATGTACCGGTATAGTGGTTTGTCAGGACATCTATTAATCAAGTTTTGTACTTGGTTTCCCTTAACAGGCTCCCTCCCGCTATTTTCCCAGATTGTTTGTTCATAAATGAAGCGATGAGTTGATAACTCCATTACATTCTCAGGGGTTTTCTCATATTTTGTAGTTTCGTATTTAAAGACGAGACTTCTCTCTCCAGAGATCTCATCTATTGCTTCCTCGACCTCTGGTTGGTATGCCAGGAACCTGTCCTTTAAGTCTTGGAATCTGATGCTAGTATCCTCCCGTTTATACGAGGGTGGAAATTTGATTACATCGGGCATCACATTGTCATTTATTATCACATAACAAGATGAACCAACACTTTCTTCGGGTTCAAGATGTTCCCTCAAAGCCTTAGGCGCCTCCACTTTTATTTAGAGTGGCGTGAGGGTTGTCTTTTGGCCGTTGTATGGTCTAATGGGCGTTTGACTTATAGGCTTCCTATTCAGTCGAAGACGGACTTCCGTTGGATCAGATTCTTACATACCGTCGCTGCCCCCAATCTTTGAAATATTGATTTTTCGTGAGTTCTCTTCGATGGTTGTAAGTTTGCACCCGCTGTTTGAAAAACTGGCTTTCCCTGACTTAGCTTCCTACATGTTGTGAGCACTTCTTCTTCTTCTTCTTCTTCTTCTTCTTCTTCTTCTGTTGTGTAATGGTTACTTACTCGTCTAATTCGGATGCGCAACAGAGTCTTTGGTGTGTATCCGAGACCTCGGCTAGAGCTTTTCACTGCGTACCCCTCCTTTTGAAGTTTTCGTTGAGCGTCATTCAAACCATACACCTCATCGCCAGTGGCTTCTGGTGGAAGCCGCCCCATATTTGTCTCTTTGTGGGGGTTATAACCAGCTTTGACTAAAAGTCCATACTCTTTAGGTCCGAAGCTTCCATGTTCCATCCTTGGATTATCAACTGGTCTTGATGCTACCTTCTCTACTTTGGTGATTGGCAATGTTAGTCCTTCAAGTGCCTCGATGATTTCATCGTCAGCCTTATGTAAGATCGCAGAGATAGCCTGGGGTATTTTAGGTATCTGGTAGGCCTCTGTTGGTGGTGGAAACTGCAAGTTAGTCTTTTCTTTCCTCACATAATACTTAGCATCTGCGAAGTGCGACTCTTCCACCGTGAAAGGATTGTCGTCTACTTTGATAGTCCCTTCGACCCCTTCTTTAAAATACTTCAACCATTGGTGCAAGGTAGAAGGTACAACGTTACTACTGTGTATCCAATGTCTCCCAAGTAAGGCATTGTAAGTGGTTTTGCAGTCTATCACGTGAAACCATGAAATAGTATCCAGCTCACCTATTGATAGATGTAGTGATAACTTTCCTAGCGCTCGTTGTCCACCTTGATTGAACCTTTGAGTCATTACACGGGTTTGTTGTAAGTCTTCTGAGGACATACCCAACTTTTTTAAAGTCTGGAGGGGCAATATGTTTAATGCGGACCCTTCATCTACTAGCATCCTACCGATCTTGACTTCGCACACATAGCCCGATACATAGAGTGGTCGGTTGTGTTCGACATTTTCTTCTAGAAGGTCTTCATCGGTAAATGTGACAGCAAAACTTTGTGGGCTACCTGCCCCCAGTTCTGGCACCTTTAGGGGTGCTTCGGATGTGACTAGTGTGTCATCTTCCTCCATATACACATGGCATGCCTTTCCTAGGTCTTCACAATCGGAGTCACTTGAGTAATCTCCCTACAACGTCCCGGGCTCCAACTTGTTCCCCCAGAAGCCTTCTGGTATTTTAACTTCTGTTGAAGAAACAATAGTCAGCGTGGTCACTTGGTTAGTAGCGACCTTGTCCTCCTCCAATAGTATCGCCCCTTGTCGTGCCAAATCCATGACCTTCTCATTGAATATGAAGCATTTCCTTATGGGGTGTCCCAACACACGATGATACTGGAAGTAATTCAGCTCTGTGGTCTTGTTGGTCTGTTCCGGTCGTTTTGGTATGGGTAACTCTATGAGTTTAGCTTTGGTCAATTCCTCGAACAACGCAGGGATATCCGAATCAAAGAACGGGTATTCCTTGGCCTGCATCTCTTTCAGTGTCAAGCGTCCCTTTTCTCCCAAGTTAAGACCTCCGTCGGTCTTCTTTGTTTTGAAAGAAACCTTGGTAGACTTCGAGGTCGTGGTATATGCATCCTTCTTGACAATCTTAGATGCATCGCTTGGCTTTTTAACCTCGTACTTAGCCTTCGAGGAAGTGACATTTGGAGTGGCGAGCACGTGTCCCCTATTTGCTACGATACTCAGCTCCATGTCGTGTGCCCTCGTGGGTAACTGCTCAAAGGTCGTAGGAAGGATTCCTTGCAAGATATATTGCAAATCCCAGTGCATTCCTTGGATACACATGCCGATAGCAGATGTTTCTGAAAGTCGGTCCTTGCACTTGAGATTGAGATTTCTCCAGCGGTTGATGTAGTCTGCGATTGGCTCCTCTACCCGTTGCTTTGCATTTGTGAGTTCCATCATGCTAGAGGTACGACGAGTGTTGAAGAAGCGGTTCAAGAATTCTCCCTCTAGCTGGTCCAACTTTCTATTGAGCCTGCGTCCAGTTCGGTATACCAGTCAAACTGTTGCATGTTTCCATCATTGTTGCATGTTTCCACATTGTGTGTTATATGATCACCATCAGTTCCAGCATTGTTTCATGTTTCCACAAAGTGTGCTATATGTTGCTTAGGATTCCCCAACCCATCAAACTGTTGGAACTTTGGAGGCTGGTACCCAAAGGCATCTTTAATTGATCTATACGAGCGGTGTACATCTTGACATATGAGTGAGAGGGAGGGGCCATTTCTTTGTTATTCTTAATTTCTCCCATGATAAATTCTCGGAGTTTTGTTGTCAGGATTGTCCCAACGGTTGAGACCAAAGGGGGCTCCATCACACTTCCCGATTGTCCTTCAAGCATGTTTGAGGCATGTGGTTGAATTGTTGGGGACACTCCGGCTGGTTCACGAGAGGTAAGAGCTGCTTGTTGAGATATTAATCTTAGGCTGGCTTCAGTTTCTTGTGCTCGTTGCTCATGGTCGTATATCTTGCCCCTTATCTGAGCGAGTGACTCATCTTGTTGTCTCATATGTTTCGCCATATCCTCCATTAGTTTTGACATTGCAGCCAGCTGTTCTTCTATAGTGGTGGTACCCGTCATCATGATCGGTACGTGAGAGTCTACGGAGTCATCATACGACCTATACTCTGGTTGTACCCTTTTGGCAGACGAGTTGAGTGTAGGACCACAACTCGAGGTTGCATCTTCCGGGTGACTAGATTCCGTATCGCCAGGCTTAGTGGAATCTAGTTGACGGTGTAGATACGGATCGTTGGGCTGGCTTGTCTGTCTGATAAACTGCCTTGTTGTAACTCGTGTAACTGTTAAGGAGCCGGGCAGTATGTTGGAGCTGGAAACCTCAGCAGCGTCGATTTCCGAAGGCATCTTCTAAGTTAGCAGGGACGAGGAGTAGAGATAGTCTCACCGGGCGTGCCAAAATTTGTAGCATTGGAAAAGTTTTATTATAAATAAACCCTTAAAGACAACTTTTTCAGAGTACAAATAAATTTTTATAAAACGATTGAGGTTCGACTATCAATCTATTTATCTCCTACGCATGCTAGCTTTTAACGTTTGACTTGAACTTAGCTTGAACTTGACTTGAACTTGGATATGTGTCGAGCCTGGGTGCTTTCGCATCTTACTCCCATATGGATGGACTAGACTAGATTTGGATAGGCTGAATGATTCGTCGAGTCGGGTGCCTTGGTAGCTTACTCCGTATGACTAGACTGGTTCAGGGGCCTTCGCAGCTTAATCCTGAGCTTGTTTTACAGCTATCCAGCTGTGTTTAAACCAACGGGGGCTTTTGAGGCTTGATCCCGATGGTGATTTCAGCTATCCAGTTGTATTTGAACCAACGGGGGCTTTAGAGGCTTGATCCCGGTGGTAATTTCAGCTATCCAGTTGTATTTGAAACAACGGGGGCTTTAGAGGCTTGATCTCGATGGTGTTTTGGGTAGACGATACCGGGGAGAGAAGGGAATGCGTCGAGGCGGCGAACAAGACAACTACATTTTGGCTTTCGCGAAGCGCTAGCGCTACAGGGTTTGGGGGGGATAAGCTTGTGAAGAAGCAAACTTATCCACGCCCCGACCGGCAGCTGCCCCATCTCTCCTGAACTTCCCCCGTCTTCGGCCCGAGCTGTATGAGGCTGGAAGTCTAATGGGCGTCAGTCTTGGTGTTTGGTGGTTTTGTGGTGGTCTTGTGGGGGGATGTGAAGAAAGTTTTAGAGAAGTTTTCTAAGCTAAGAAAATTATATCTTGGTAATTTTTGTGACCCTCCAAATGAATGAGATAGAGAGGAATTTATAGGTTTCATGGGCTTGAGCTCCTTGCATCTCATTGGTTGATTTGAATAAAATATTAAAATAATAGTATTTTAATCCAAAACAAGTGGCCGACCTTTTTGAAGCGTGTCGCCAACCCTTTTTTTACTCTTTTCAAATTTTACTTTACCCTAGTTCAAGCTCCATTTCATTTTATTTGATCATCATTTTGGGCTCGTTTATAATAGAAATCCTATTTTCCTTCAATCTTTTGCCCCCATAATTTATTTTAATAACACATAAATTAATTAAATTAATTAAACTCTATAAATTAGAATTTAATTAATTAATTAATTTTCACATGTCAACAATTATGAAGAGAAATATTTTAACAGCTAGTGATTTTAAGCTGATCAAACCCACATCATGTAGTTATGTTCCTTTCCTAAAAATCAAGTTTTATTAAAAATGATATATATTCTTAAATAATTAAAAGACTATTCCTTACAAATCAAATTACTTCATTAAAAATAAAAAATGTTAAATTAAAATAAACTGAAGAGTACAATGCTAACAACAATTTGATATAAATGGAAACGAATAATTTGGACAAACAAAAGAAAGTAAAGAAAAAAAAAAAAGGAAAAATTAATTATATATGTGAAGCTACTAATTCATTCATAGTTCGGGGAGTATATGATTGCAGCAATAATTGGTCAACATTTGTTGGAGCTCAATCAGGTCTACGCTATTGCTTCCGACCCCATTTACCTGTCCATTATCAAATAATTAAAATGGTTATAATTAGTTTGGAAGAACGATAATGTTAATGTGCGACTAGCCCATGAGTTCAGTCGAACATATATAAGATTAAGTTTATTATTTGATTATAAATATATGCCTTCTCTGTTGTATCTGAATAACAATTTCTTCGATAAAACCTCTCTCTAAAAATATCAAAGCTTATAAAGATTCAACTCAAAATATAATTTAATATTAGTAACAAATAAATTCTATTGAGAGTCATATTATACACTCTTAAATTTGAAGGATGTTGTTATTAATGTTTTTAATTAAATTTCAAATCATGCTAGTATTAAACATTAACAGTAACAAATTTACTGTTCATTCAAGAAAACCAAACAATTAGAGTTTTAACCCATAATATCTACTATGAGTGGATGTTCAACCATAGAAAATCCCTACCTGAACCAATCAGTTACTCAATTATTACAAGTAATGTGTGTGTTTAACGAATAAATAAATTATAATTTAATAGACCATTAAAATCATCGCTAATTTACAAAAAAAAAAAAGCACCTATTTACAAATTTGGGTTAGATGTTAACAAACCATTACACCATTAACAATTATTACAAATAGTCTTGAATACACATTATTATTACAAATTCGTTGAATGGTCCCACTAAGTGGGGGTCTAATGCAGTTTGATCCTCGAAAGTGGCACTGTTACGGTCTTACGAAAATAGTTCTTGAAAGTGTGTATAATGGTGCATTTTGGTCCCTGGTCAATCAACGTTGACGGTTTTTGCCTTGACTACTGAAGTTTTGGGGCAAAATGAAACTTTTGAGAAGTTGGTTATCTAAATGAAATTTGGAGGGACAAAATGACTAAATTACCCCTTGATACACTTTTTTTCAATTTTAATGATTATTATTCCTAGTAAAAAAGGTTCTACTTTAGTGGTTGTTTTAGCAAAAAGTTTCGATTTTTGGCAAAAATGTTCGAAATCAAAAAGGTTCGAATTTCGTAATTTTTTGACAATGAACTACCAACACAAAAATCATACATTTTAGCCAAACCCGAAACTTTCATCTAAAACAACTACCAAAATCGAATTCTTTTTACTAGGAAAAATATCAAAAAAAGAAAAAAAAAAGAGAAAAAGAAAAAAAGTTGTACCAAATTATGAGGGGGTAATTTAGTCATTTCGACCCTCCAAGTTTCATCAAGGTAAATAACATCTCAAAAGTTTCATTTTTGCCCCAAAATATCACTATTCACGTCGAAAACCATCAATATTAACGGACCAGGCACCAAAATGCACCATTATACACACTTTAATTGACCATTTTCGCAATATTACCAATTTCAAAAACCAAACTACACGAGACCTTCATTTACTGAGACTATTCCAGCAATTAATTCTCATCCCCAAATATACTTAATAACATTGAGCCAATAACATTTACGGGTCCCTCCAAACAAGGAAAACATAAGTGAACCTTTGTTATTCACAAACTAAATAAGTCCGATATTTAAATTTTCGTTAGGATCCCATTAATTCTTTATTTGTTTGTTTTAGTCTTTTTCATATTTGTGTACGACACAGGAGATATCAACATCGCTATTATACCACAATCGTTCATTTTCCATAAAGCAATAGTTAGTTGTCTATAACCTAATTATAAATTACGTATCATATAATTATATTGTGATTTAATATTTTGTCGTATTTAAGAATTAAATTAATTTTTTATTAGAGAAATTTATTTTATCACTAATCCATCTTCAATAGTAGTGATGTCCCTCAAACTTTTTACCCTCTAAATGCAAAAAGAATAAAGAAAGCTCACATATGTAATTATATTTTCCCTCATTCTTTTCGATTTTTCTAGTTTATAATTAGAGAAAATTGCTGAAATAGTCCCCAATAGTATGACCGAGTTGCACTGTGGTCCCCAATAGTTATACGGTTGCACGTTAGTCCCCGAAAGTGGCAAAAATGTTGCACTTTAGTCCAACGTCAAGTTTTCAGCTAACATTTCAGCTTTAGGCGTTAAAACTGGGGTAAAAATATAATTTTTAAGACGTAAAGTTGATTTTTTGCCCCAATTGGTGCTAAAATGAAACTCCACAATCCTAATTGGGGTGAAGAAAAAAGGGAATTTTGGCAAGAGGGGGTTGTGGAGTTTCATTTTAGCACCAATTGGGGCAAAAAAATCAACTTTAAATCTTTAAAATTATATTTTTACCCCAATTTTAACTCCTAAACCTGAAATGTTAATGTAAAACTTGATGTGGGGACTAAAGTGCAACGTTTTGGCCACTTTCGGGGACTAACCTGCAACCGTGTAACGCTTGGGGACCAAACTGCAACTCGATCATACTATCGGGGACCATTTCAGCAATTTGCTCTTTATAATTATGGTACCCAAATAATAATACAATATATTCTTTCTGATTCCCTCTAATTTCGTTTCCTTATAGTGTTTTGCTCGGGGTAAATTAGAGGGTTAAAATTATCCTCGGAGAAGGGAATAAGTGGGTATCGGAGAGAATATATATATGTATTATTGTTATTTGGCTATCAAGGGGGAATGAGGGAAAATACAATTAAAAACGTGATCCTCCTCCATTCTCGTCCGATTTGGAGGAGAGAAAATTTGAGCGAATCAGTGGTAATGAGGGTAAATTAGTGGTAATAAATTCTCCTACCTAGATATCAATTGAATTTGTAAACACAAAAAACTATTAAATTCCCCTCGATTCCCCCTGATTCTCCTCAAAACAAACACACTAAGGTGTGTTTTGATCGGGTGAATCAGAGGGAGGAGATTTTTTTTAAGATTATCTTATGTGTTTAAATTGGGGTGAATCAGGGAAAATCTAGGAGAATTTAATAATATTTTATGTTTGGGAATTAAAATTGGTTTCTAGGTAAGAGAATCCATTACCATTAATCCACACCTATTACCACTAATTCCCCCAAATTTTTCTCCTCTACAAATCGGTGGAAAATCGAACTTTTAATTATATTTTCCCTGATTCTCCTAGTTTATAATTATGGTGCCCAAACAACAACAAAATATATTCCTTCTGATTCATACTAATTCCTTTCCTCTAGGATAATTTTAAAAAGTTCTCCTCCCTCTGATTCACCCGATCCAAACACGCCATAGTGGGGAAGGGAATTAGTGGGAATCAAATAATATATTTTATACATTGTTGTTTGGGTACCATAATTGTAAATTAGGAGAATCAGGGGGAATGATGAAAAATATAATTAAACATGTGATTCTTCTCCATTCTCGTGCTATTTGGAGGGCAAAAAATTTGAGGAGAATCAGTGGTACTAATGGAGGTGGATTAGTGACAAATTGATAATAAATTGTCTTACCTAGAAACCAATCCGATTCCTAAACACAAAAAATTATCAAATTTCTCTCGATTTCTTCTAATTCTCGCCAAAACAAACACACCATTAGGATAATTTTAAAACTTTTCTCTCTCTAATTCACCTCGATCCAAACACACCATCACAGACGAAATGAGTATATTATAGTTTGTTTACCTTAGTTTGTATGTTGTGTAGTAGTCTTCCATTTACTTGAATGGAATTGCAGGTAATAACAACCAACTCTTTTGTGATTAGAATATGAAGCACCTTGGAGAGTTTGACCCCTCCTTCAATATAGGTGTTTACAAGAACATCAACTCCTCCTCCTATTGAACCTTCAATTGTTACATTTGATTCTTTCCCCTTAAATGGCTTCACTTTCTCTCTTTTTTCACTCAGCTTTTTAATTCCAATCTCCAACTCTTTTATATATCCCACTGCCTGTTGAATATGGTCAGATGCTGATCTTTTCCCCTAAAAATAAACTCATACTCAGCAAGAATTAATTCAAGAAAAGAAAATGGATGGAGCAAAAATAAATAACTAAAATAAGATAGTTTCCTTTTTTTAATAAAAATTACAAATTAATCCTTTGACAAAAATTATAAGTTAGTCCAGGAATTGAGAAACCAATTACATAATTACTGTTAAGTTCTTACATGTCTTAATTTTTTGTTAAACCATAACTTTTGTTCAATTTCAAAAAATAAGTACTCTCTTCTTCCCAAATTATTTGTCTCATTTGATTTTTACGGTCTACGAGACACAACTTCAAACGTAAATATTTCTAATTCTACAAGCGTAAAAATTATAAAAAGTAGATATTTCAAACATATACATTGAGACGAATCTAACAAGATCCAATATGACTATATTATATTTTATCGGCTAATGAATATTCATTGTCAAAATTTTCAAAGTTTGACTACTAAAATAGAAAATAGACAAACAATTTGGGATGGAGGGAGTAATAACAATCTTAACCCAATTTTTAAGATCATTTCCGTAACTTCCTCATTTTTCTAAAATAGAAAGTAGTCAGAGTTGTTAATGTATATATTTGTAAAATTAAAGAATTCAAACGTGATAACAGTATGATCGATTCAAGAAAAGCAAAAGTGGGTAATCATCATAACTTTGAAAAATGATTCATAAAATAAATTAAATATATAAACAAAAATAAAAAATGGATTTGTTATGTATCCAAAATCCAACAGTAACTCCTCTAGCTCCATGAATGATCACTACTAACAACACACGGCAAAAGCGTGGGTCGAAACCCACACGATCCCGACGCGAACGGGTTCGCGTCGGGATAGCTTCGGGTAGTGTCCCACGGATATCTGATATCGTTAATCCATGTCCGACGCCAACCGACGCTGAATACAGTAACACTTAGTGTTAAGATGTACATCCCACGTCGGAAGTCGATGTCCTCCCGGTCAATATACAAGATCTTATTAAACGGGTTAAGTGTTAAGATGCACATCCTACATCGGAAGTCGATGTCCTCCCGGGTCAATATACAAGAATATTGACCCGGGAGGACATCGACTTCCGATGTAGGATGTGCATCTTAACACTTAACCAGTTTAGTTTCATTGTTTGTAAAAAAAGAAGAAAGCAAACCTTGATATACTCTAGAGGAAGAAGTGATCTTAAGGATCGATAATAGCTAGCCATTTGTTCCCTTTTCATCTTCTCATGTTCTCTATGAGAAATCTTCTTGATGGGATTTGGGGGTTTTTTAGCATCCATATTGGTGTTTTGTGGTAGGGTGAGTATAGGTGGGGTAAGAAGGGGGGTAGTTGAAGGAAGCATATCTAGTTGCTGTTGGAAAGGACTAGGACTAGACCATTGTTGTAATAAGAGATCATGTTGGTATGTTTCAAGAAATTGTAAATGATCATTATTCATAGGATCATTAAACCAATCCATTATTAGTATTGTTCTTAACTAGTAACACAACAACTAATCTTCCTTTATAGTGATCCATTGTGGATGTTTTTTGTTCTTTAATAAGTTATTGTGATATATTGATAATGATGTCATTTGGATGTCAAAATTGAACAATGTTGGTGTAACTTGGTTTAGGACTCCCTCCCTTCGAGAATGGTTGACGTTCTAGCTATTTGCACATAAATTAAGAAAAATTAAAAGTAGTCAAAAGAACATTGAGAAAGTAGAAATGCAATTATTTCATCATTGGTTGATTGCTAATTTCAATAAAAAAAAATAGTCAAAAAGTTCATTGAAAATATAAAAATACAACTTTCAATATTAAAACATCAACTATTTTAGAACGAAGAGAATAATTAATATTCCCTCTACCCATAATTGATTGGAGATATAACTTTTAAGGGTCATCCGGTTATTTAAACGTAAATAATGATCTCTGAAAAGTATGACCCCTCATTTAGTTGATTCTTAATAATTGAAGAAGTCATACAAAATTTAGCCTAGTTAATTATTTTATACTACCTCCAATTTAAAAGTAGTGATTTTTTAGAATTTTTATACAAAACAAAAAGACATTGAAACATTCTCACAATGGTCTCTATACCCTCGTTTAGTTACAAAAGTATTTGTGAGTTATTTTTAAATATTGAGTTTCAATTAATGCAACTAAGGGCATTGAGAAAAGAAATAATATATTTTAATTTGATTTATGTAAAAAATTACATTTTTTTGGACAATTTTAAAATATTTAGAATACTATTTTTTCTTTGAATTGAAGAAAGTACCTAATAACATGTAGGTGGTATAAGAACTAAGCTAGGTCAGTTGGTAGAGATACCCCTTTCCAAGTTCCAACAAGTGGATTTGGGGAACAAACCTTTTTGGCTTTTAATTTTCCACAACTTTCTAGTTTATGTTTTTTCCTCAAAATTTGGCCTCTTATTCTATTTTGTAAAATTTATCTCCCTCTTATTTTTATCTAAATTTTATTTATGTGTAATTGTGTAATACTTTGTTCATTTTGAATGAAGCAAATAATGGTAATTTGTAATTATTAGTGTTGTGTAGTGATGCTTTTGTGCAATACTTTGTTCATTTTGAATGAAGCAAATAATGGTAATTTATAGTTTTTTTTTTGATAGATAATTTATGATATTAAGTGAAACAAATTTGTTTGTTGCCTTCGTGGCTACTACATGAAGAAATGCTACATGAAACTGAATAATGGTAACTTATAAGTAATTACTAGTGTTGTTTAGTGATGGTTTTAGTAACTCAAATTCTCATAAGAGCATTTACAATAAATTCTTCAAAATAATTCCCTAAACTTAACTCCTTATACTATTTTGTCAAATTTAGAAAGTATATTTTAAATTTTACATACAAGTTCAGATTTTATATTTATCACTTACAACACTTAAGAGTTAATTGCTGGAATGATCCCAGTAAGTGGGGGGCCTGGTGCACTTTGGTCCCCGAAAGTCGCACTGTTTCGAAAATGGTCTCTGAAAGTGTGTATTGTGGGGCAATTTGGTCCCTCTTCCATTAGTTCCGTTAAATTTAATTGTGAATAGCAATTTTTGGGGTAAAAACAATTTTTTTATACATTTAGGGCCAAAAATGCAAATAACAAAAAGTTAAAGATAAAAGTAACAATTAAATACATTAAAATTAAGAAATTAATCTAGTTTAATGATGTTCGATATCTTTTCGTTTTTTTTCGATTTCTTTTCGATTTTTTCTATTTCTTTTTTATTTTTTTCCGATTTCTTTTCGTTGTTCTTTTCTATTTCTTTTCTATTTTTTTGGTTTACCTAGTAATCAAGGTTAGATTTTCGTAGTTGTTTTAGCTAAAAGTTTGGTTTTGGTTTTGGCAACACTTTTGGTTTTCGTATTTTTTTTACAAAATTGTTCAATTTTTGATAGTTGTTTGTCAAAAAAGTTCGATTTTGATAGTTGTTTTAGGTAAATGATTCTTTAGTTTTTTCGAAACAGTTACCAGCTACCAAAATCCACATTTTTGGCAAAACAATTATCAAAATTGAACCCTTTTTTTATATAAAGAAAAAAGTATGAAAATCGAACCTTTTGCCAAAAAACTAAGTAAACCAATTTTTTTTTTCAAAACTAAAAGTTTTAGCTAAAGCAAGTACCAAAATTGAACCCTTTTTACTAGGAAAAGAATCGAAAAGAAGTCGAAGAAAAGAAAAAAAATTGATTGTTCCCTAATAAAAAGAGGTTCAATTTTAGTACGTGTTTTAATTAAAACCTTTGATTTAATGCAATTGAAACAACTTTATGGATATACTTTGGCTTTAATGCAACATACATGAAGTGTTTGAAGGAACCATTATTAGCAAGTTGCTCTTCATTAATTACATTTGTGGGGTTAGATTAGATTGTCTCTCCTAATTTAATTGTATGAACGAATTAGATTAATTTTATTTATTGATGTATATGTCTCTCATAATTGATTTATATATATAATACCCCTTCGTCCCTAAGAGATTGTCACATTTTGACTTTTGGTGGTCAACAAAATACGATTTAAAACATAAATATCTATTATTCTACATGCGAAAAAATTATAAAAAGTTAATATTTCAAAAATATATTTTGAGACGAATCTAACAAGGTCCCACAAGACTGTATAATTTCTTATCGTTTAATGGGAATTTGATATCTATTATTCTACATGCGAAAAAATTATAAAAAGTTGATATTTCAAAAATATATATTGAGACGAATCTAACACGGTCCCACAAGACTGTATAATTTCTTATTGTTTAATGGGAATTCATGATCAAATTTTGTAATGTTTGACTACCAAAAGTCAAAATGTGACAATCTTTTAGGGACGGAGGGAGTAATTTGTAATATGTGAATGAATGTTAACTGATTTAAATAATTAAAAATAAAACATACCAACGATGGCATACCTTAGGTGTTACGTGTCGATATTTGACTAATGGAAATAATTGTGCGTGGTTTGGAAACCTTATCTCTTTCTATTTATGGCCTCATCCATCATTAATTTAAGAAACCTATAATTAGGGTGGTCCATGTAAATTGTTTGTGGTTGTGGTCCAGGAGACCTTCCTAATTTTTCCAATTTTGTACACTTGTATATTAAATTCAACAAACTTCTAATTTGTTAGGCTCAATTAATAATAGACATTAATTTTAAAAAGGACTTAAACGGTGCTTGCTTAACAAAAAATAAAAAGATCTTAGACGGCATGACATGATAGTGACATTTAAACGCTAAATGAAGCGCCATCTAAGTGAATTTTAGACGGTACTCAATAAAGCGCTATCTAAAAGGGTCTTAGACTGTGCTTTCTTAAAAGTCGTCGAAGGTCTAACTTTTATGTCGTTTTCTGTTGACTTTATATGGAAATAATGAAGCAATTAACTAAACTCGTTATTACATAAGCTACTCAATTAATTATTTTATGTTACATAAGTTTCAATAATTTAGTGACTATTCGTACGTAATAATGAAAAATATTTATTTGTAACTAATACTGAAGTCAAATCATACAGTATGCACATATTTATTCTGAATTCAAATCCAAATTTTAAGCTGATATAATTTTGTTATTTTACAAAATTTATAATTTGAAAAGGGTGTTATATATTGTTATATCTAGTAAAAAACTGGTTAATTAAAAGGGTTTTTGACGTCAAACATCCCAAAATAGATCGTAACAAAAACAATATTAATATAATGTTTGATGGACTTTTTTTTTGCACACCATTCATACTGTAAGGAGCTTACACTAAAAATACAGGAGTAACAGATAACTTTACAGATAAAATTAAGGAGACGAAACATAAAATTACAATCTCTAGACCAAATCTTGTGATAAACAAAATATCCTTAAACCGAATTCGCCCTCTTCCCTTAGGTGCTTAGGAAACTTCAAGGTGTTCGATTCCCAGGATAAGATGGTCTGCAAGTAGAGCTTTCGCAAGCACTGGAAACTCCACAAGCGAACTGCGGACGAGGATGAAGCTATCACGAAAAGACCTTTTGTAGAATTGTATTTCAGATTTTTGTTGTGTTCTGAATAGTGAGGAAGATGTTGTATATATAGTGTGAATTCAGCCATACCAGCAGCCATACCCAAGGCCCCGCTCCCGGACTAATGTATTATATATCAACCCGTGTCAAGTCTGATAGTAGTCTCAGTTAAGCCTCGTTCCTGCAGGCGTGGAGGCTTTGGCATAATATTAGTAACAACATTACTCATACTTCATAACTCCTTCTTTATAAGGTGAGCGATTCACATTTAGTTGAGCAATGTGGGACCACATTTAAAATAGAAGCTTACAAATTTTGTATTCAAACACTATTTCCAACATCCCCCACATGAATCAAAATTTGTATTCATATCCAATATCCCCCACTGAATACAAACTTTGAAAATCGTTTTGACTCAATAGTGGTGATAGCCTCATCGACCAATTCCTGCATAGGATAGGTAGGTGTGGTAGCCTTTGAACCGTCCCTCGTGTCCTACGTTTACGTTCACCAACAGACATAGTAGACGCGATGCTTTGAACTAGTCAGTTATGGAGAGCGAACCATTGACGTATTTCACACAGGTCTCAGTCTAACTCATTTCAGTTCTCATTATTGTGTCCGGTTTGGCCATGGACACATGCCTGGTTCTATGAGTTGTCATCAAGAAATGCGCCCTTCAACATTTCTCTTTCAGGGCGGCCTCTACCCTAGCTCACATAGGTGACTCCTCATATTTTAAGTAAACCCGCCGGTTACTTGTTTAACATCTCAGGGAGTCATTAAAAGCATAGCTTACCCTAACTCATGCGGGTATCACTATTTCATGTAAGAATGGTTAGAGGTGAACCTCTAAGTGATCTTTATATGCGACCTGAGCCGGTTGCCCTTGAAATCTAGATCTTGGGATCTCCAGTCAACTAGATTGGGTTGTCACTCACCGCATATTTTCCTGGGCTTTCAAATTCGATGATTTCTCAACTAGTTCTCTATTTAACCCTTTGGTTAGTGGATCCGCAATGTTATCCTTTGATCTTATATAGTCAATGGTGATAACTCCAGTTGAAATCAATTGTCGAATGGTATTATGTCGTCGACGAATATGTCTCGACTTACCATTGTACATGTGGCTGTGTGCCTTCCCAATTGCAGATTGACTATCACAATGTATGCAAATTGGAGGCACAGGCCTTTCCCAATCTGGAATATCCTCTAAAAATAAGCGAAGCCATTCCGCTTCTTCTCCACACTTATCTAGGGCAATGAACTCTGACTCCATAGTCGATCTTGCAATGACCGTTTGCTTAGAGGATTTCCATGATACGGCTGCACCACCTAAAGTGAACACATATCCACTTGTTGACTTTGAGTCTCTCATATCTAATATCCAATTCGCATCAGAATATCCCTCAAGTACTGCTGGATAACGTGTGTAATGCAACCCATAACTTCGAGTGTGTCGTAGGTATCGAAGGACTCGCACGAGAGCCTTCCAATGGTCACTACTCGGGTTACTCGTAAATCGACTTAGCTTACTTACGGAGTAAGCAATGTCTGGTCTGGTACAACTCATTAAGTACATCAGACTCCCAATCACTCGGGAATATTCGAGTTGTTGCACACACTCACCTTTATTTTTGGCCAAGTGTTGAACTACATCCATTGGGGTTCTAGAGACCCCTAAGTCATGTTGACAAAACTTCTGAAGAATCGTGTCGACATAATGTGTTTGACTCAACACTAGACCGTCTTGGGTTCTGGTGATACGGACCCCTAAAATGACATCTGCTTGTCCAAGGTCCTTCATGTTAAACTTAGAATTTAACATATCTTTGGTAGCCTGAATCATCTTCTTATTATTACCAGTAATAAGCATGTCATCTACATATAAACAAAGAATGACGTATCCATCTTTCGAGGATTTTACATAGACACATTTATCACATTCATTAATTCTAAATCCACTCGAAAGCACGGCCTTGTCAAACTTTTCGTGCCATTGTTTAGGAGCTTATTTCAGCCCATACAAGGACTTAACAAGTCGGCAAACCTTCATTTCTTTTCCCGGAACGACAAAACCCTCAGGTTGTTCCATGTAGATCTCTTCTTCTAGATCTCCATTCAGAAACGCAGTTTTCACATCCATTTGGTGAACGTCCAAATTTCTTAGGGCAGCAATCGCAAATACTATCCTTATGGAAGTGATCCTAGTAACAGGTGAGTAAGTGTCAAAGTAGTCTAGTCCTTCTGTTTGTCGATTTCCACAAATGACTAGTCTACTTTTATACTTATCAATCGTCCCGTCAGTTTTCATCTTTCTTCTAAAAATCCATTTGGATTTCAGAGGTTTACAACCATGTGGTAAGTCTACCAACTCCCAAGTGTGATTTTGTAATATCGAATCAACTTCACTCCGTATTGCTTCTTTCCAAAGTGGACCTTCAGTCGAACTCACAGCTTCGTTATAGGTGCGAGGTTCACTTTCAAGCATATACGTGACGAAGTCTGGACCATAGGACTTCTCGAAACGTGTCCTTTTGCTTCGTCGAGGTTCTTCTTCCTCAACTGATTTATCTGGGCTCTCTTCAGCCATGTTTTGAGTTGTGACATCATCTTCAGGACCACGTGTCCTCTTTGATGTTGAAGCCTCTTCTATAGACTTCAATGGAAATATATGATCAAAGAACGTAGCATTTCTTGATTCTAATATTGAATTCTTGTAGACCCGAGAGTTGTCACTCTTAT
This sequence comes from Echium plantagineum, assembly GCA_003412495.2. NCBI lineage: Eukaryota > Viridiplantae > Streptophyta > Magnoliopsida > Boraginales > Boraginaceae > Echium > Echium plantagineum. Next base: position 4,782,436 of record CM016568.1, on the reverse strand, counting down.
GTACTAGAAATCGATATGCATTGCTGTTGTGAGCATATCCGATAAAAATTGCATCAACGGTCTTAGGACCTATAGTTACTTTCTTAGGAGGAGGTACTACGACCTTTGCTAGACATCCCCAAACTCGAAGGTGACTATAGGTGGGAGGTCTTCCTTTAAACTGCTCAAAAGGTGTTTCATCCTCAGACTTACGAGGAATTCTATTCAAAAGGTAATTAGCTGATAATAACACTTCCCCCCACATTCCTTGGGTAAGCCTGAGCTTATTAGTAGAGCATTCATCATCTCTTTCAAAGATCGGTTCTTTCTTTCAGCTATTCCATTTGATTGAGGTGAGTAAGGTGGTGTAACTTCGTGTATGATGCCATGTTCGGCACAAAAGTGACCAAAAGGTGCTACATATTCTCCACCTCTGTCACTTCGTACTACCTTAATTTTCTTTTCAAGTTGATTTTCAATCTCATTTTTGAAAAGAGTGAATTTGGATATCGCTTCATCTTTACTTTTCATTAGATACACACAACAAAACTTGGTGCAATCATCTATAAATGTGATAAAGTACTCATTTCCACCCTTAGATGGCACAGCGCTCAAATCACAAACGTCACTATGTATCAGGTCAAGAGGTTTACTATTCCTAATTACATTAGGAAATGGGGTTCTAGTTGTCTTTGCTTCAGCGCATATTTCGCATTTGTAATCTTTAACAATCTGTTCATAGGGTATGTGATTTAATTTCAATACTCTTTTTAATGAATTATAATTCACATGTCCTAGTCTACCGTGCCAAACATTAGCAGACTCAATCACATAAGCCAAATTGGTAGTAGTTTTATTCATGTTTATAACCATTACATTTAGTTTGAAAAGGCCATCAACAGCATAGCCTTTTCCCACATACATACCAGACTTAGTTAATATCACCTTATCAGATTCGATTACAATTTTAAAACCATGTTTGCTCAGTACTGATCCAGAAACCAAGTTCTTCCGGAGCTCTGGAACATAAAGAACCTTGTTTAGAGTGACTTGCTTGCCGGACGTCATCTTGAGCACAACACTCCTTTCACCCTCTATAGTAGAAGTCGCAGAGTTCGCCATGTACATCTTCTCGCCATTAGTAGTTGGCTTGTAGGTAGTAAAATGCTCTTTAACAGAGCACACATGTCTAGTCGCACCGGTGTCGATCCACCACTCCTATGGGTTTGTCCCACAAAATTCACTTATGATATTACAGCACTTAAGTTGACACCACCCAAGTCTTCGGTTACTATGTTGACCATATTACCTCCAGTATTAGCCTTCTTAGGTTGTCTGCATTCATATGACTTATGACCTTTCCTGTTACAATTGTAGCACACGCCTTCAAACTTCTTGAAGGTATTTCCTTTTGAGTCTTTTCCACTTCTCTTGAAAGAGGATCCCCTAGGAGCATAGTTATTCTTCTTCCATTTCCCAGCTCTAGAGGAGGACCCGTGCTCAATCACATTAGCTCGTACTTCCCCCACAGTTTGGTCATTCACGTTTGTTCCAACTCCAGAATTCCTGTTGTCTTCCTCAATACGAAGACGGAGAGCTAGTTCCTTGACTGTCATTTCCTTTCGTTTGTGTTTCAGATAGTTCTTGAATTCTTTCCATCAAGGAGGCAATTTTTCAATTATCGCCGCAGCTTGAAATCCCTCGCTAAGCATCATACCCTCAGCATGAATTTCATGAAATATAACCTCAAGTTCTTGGACTTGATCATCAACAGACTTACTATCTACCATTTTGTAGTCAAGAAACCGACCAACTATAAACTTTTTGGCTCCGGCATCCTGCGTTTTGTACTTGTACTCCAAAGCATCCCATACAGCCTTGGTAGTATTCAAGGTACGATACACACCAAAAAGATCATCGGAGAGATAACTTAGTATATAGTTACGACTCAAATAATCAGAATGGTGCCAGGCATCCACGGCTGCCGTATTCCATATGTTGGAATATCCCGGGGTTGCAAGACACAATGAACTACGATAGTTCATATGTCTAGAAAACCCTAATTCGTTGATCGTTAGAACTTACACAATAGAACTAGCTCATAGAAGTATATGTTTAAAGATAGTGTGAATATGCTACAACTAACATAATCAAAGAGTGTGGCTACAAAGATATACCTTTGAAGCGTGAGCGGAAGCGATATGATCTTCAAGTGCTTATCCCCACACCTTGCTCCTTGCTTTCTTCTTGAAGAAATTTCTATCACCAAGGTGATATGGAACTACTATGAAATAGTCCACACCAATACCTTAGATAGCAATAAGACACACTTGGACTAGTGTGTGTTATTGAGGAGTGTGTAGTCTAACTACTATAGCAAACTATAGAACAATTTCTATACTCTAACACTTAGAGTTTTGCTAGAGGGTTTGAAGATGAAGTGTGTGTGTTTGTTTTTGTTCTCTAACAAGAGTTGTGTGATACTTAGCTTGATCTTCTACCCATTCTATATCATCTTATGATATAGAATGGATGATGAAACACATTATACACTAAACAAACACATTAACCATCCATATGGTTAATGCCTCTTGGTCCATGGAAGATTCTCTTACAAGAGTTCTTCCCAAGACTTACAAAGCCTTCCCAAGGCATAAAGTAGCCACCAAGATGTCAACCATTCATGATGATGGAATTAATTAATCTTAATTAATTAATTAAATCATATCTTATTTAATTAATTCATTAATTAATTAAATCATTTCAATAAATGATAATATATATATATCTCACATATATATATATATACATAAACCCCAAATGGTGTGTCCGGAACCAATTCCGGGCGCACCATCGGTTCGGTCGGGACACGATCTCGATCGAACCGAAATTCCTCAATATGGATCAAATTCCTTATTCACTTTCGGGTCATTACTCGAAAGTATCTTCGGTAATGTTACGTGTGTGACCTCATAGCCCGAGTAACGAAGGCATCGGGATTCAACGTATAAGACCGTATACACGAATCCCGAAGATCATCGTGAGAGCCTAGTCTACCATTCGATGACCCCCGGCATTATCTCGGGTGAGACTACTGATAGTTCAGATAACTATCGGTTGTTGAACCGTATATATAGATGATATAGTTCACGGGCACTAATTGAGGAAATTGACACATCAATTTCCAACACTCCCACTTGCCCTTGGACTATTACCAATGTCTTGGATGTACACTTGCATCCTTGTCACATGATTCCCTTTGTCCTCGGTTTTCGTCATAGGCTAAAGCAAGAAAGCGTGTCGCCAACTCCTATGACATAATTTCTCGGAACACGAGATAGTCTCACTCTCCGAGTGGCCAGAAAAACCTTCCCTGTATACCAGGGTGGACAAAGACCCTACCAATGCATGACCGATCATCTCACCACTGCATTCACATAAGACCCAACGTACCCCATTACCACCAGTAACGGATGGGTCCGGAAGTAGTCAAAGCCTCATGCTCACGTAGCATGAGAATGATATGCATGTAGGTCTCAGAACCTCTATCATATGGCTCGTGTGAAATATAGGACACAAGATCTCTTCTATAATTTCACAACGGTCACTGTCCAGTACCATGTCAAGACTCTCTTGACAATGAACCCATGTAATGATTTGGACCATCCTTTTGACTTAAGAAACAAAGTCAAACGAATCATTACACACTAGTTTGGTTGTGTCCGTTCCCAAAACGCCGGGACATACCACTAGGGAGAATGTAATCACCATAGTTCTTGTCTTGAAAAAGGGGTTCCTTAGCCAATACACTTATTGGCTCCTCTTCAAGAACTTGTGATTACATGGGAATTAAAATATTTATCAGACAACTATGATTAAATATTCAATTGTTTATTCAAGTGCTATAAAAGAATAGGCAATCAATAAACAAGAAGTAATACTTTTATTCAACAATAAGAGTTTTACAAAAGTATACTTCATACATATAAATCAAATAAACTGAAATAAAGCTCCCACTAAGACTAAGACCACTCGGACCTGAGTCTAAGTCCAATAGCTGAAGTATGGAACTCATGTTTGGTCTGAGGCAATGGTTTAGTCAAGGGATCAGCTGCGTTGTCGTCTGTATCTACTTTGGATACTTTGATGTCACCTCTCTGGAACATTTCACGGACGAGGTGATACTTCCTGAGGACATGCTTGGACTTATGATGAGCCCTGGGTTCCTTAGCATGTGCTATGGCTCCAGTGTTATCACATAACAACTCAATTGGACCATCAGCGCTAGGAACTACCCCAAGCTCAGTCATAAACTTCTTAAGCCAACATGCCTCCTTGGCTGCTTCAGAAGCTGCAATGTACTCGGCCTCCGTAGTAGAATCTGCAACTGTGTCCTGCTTGGAACTCTTCCAACAGATGGCTCCACCGTTCAGGCAGAATACAAACCCGGTTTGAGAACGAAAATCGTCTCGATCGGTTTGGAAACTGGCATCGGTGAAACCTTTTGCAATCAACTCCTCATCTCTGCCATATACCAGAAACATATCCTTAGTCCTTCTCAAGTACTTAAGGATAGATTTCACAGCGGTCCAATGGCTGTTGCCTGGATTCGCTTGATATCGGCTGGTCAGACTCAGAGCGTACGATACGTCTGGTCTAGTGCACAACATGGCATACATGATAGATCCTATGGCTGAAGCATACGGGACTCTACTCATGTTCTCCTTCTCGACGTCAGTGGTGGGGCACTGACTTTTGCCGAGAATAGTGCCAGTTGTCATAGGCAGTATTCCCTTTTTGGAATCGATCATATCGAATCGTCTCAAAACCTTATCAATATAAGTGTCCTGTCTTAGGCCAATCAACCTATTGGCTCGATCCCGATATATCTTGATTCCAAGGATATACTGCGCCTCTCCTAAGTCCTTCATCGAGAAACACTTACACAACCATCTCTTGACTGACTCAAGGAGTGGTTTGTTGTTTCCAATGATCAGTATGTCATCTACATACAGGACTATAAATGCAATGTGGCTCCCACTTACCTTCTTGTATACACAAGCATCCTCCTCATTCTGAATGAAGCCAAATTCTTTAATTGCTTCATTGAATCGGAGGTTCCAACTGCGAGAAGCTTGCTTGAGTCCATAAATGGATCTCTGAAGCATACATACCTTCTTAGGTCCTTTTGGACATGTAAAGCCTGGAGGTTGTGTCATGTACACATCCTCCTCAAGGTTTCCATTAAGGAAAGCGGTCTTTACATCCATTTGCCATATCTCATAGTCATAATATGCGGCAATGGCTAAGAGGATCCGAATAGACTTGAACATGACTACAGGTGAGTAGGTTTCATCATAGTCAATACCATGAATTTGTTTGAAACCCTTCGCCACTAGTCTAGCTTTGTAAACATGGACATTTCCATCTTTATCAAGCTTTTTCTTAAAGACCCACTTACACTCGATAGGTCTAGCACCTTCGGGTAAGTGAACCAATGTCCAGACATCATTCTGGTACATAGAGTCTATCTCGGATTTCATGGCTTCAAGCCATGACTCGCTATCTGGCCCTTTTATTGCGGCTCCATAAGTATAAGGCTCGTCGTCTTCTATCAAGAAGGATTCCCCATACCATCTATCGGGAACATGACGAGTCCTACTGGATTTCCTAAGGGTCGGTACTTCTTCAGGAGTTTCATCTACCGTGGATCTAGGGTCCAAGATAGGATCCATCATGAATGGAGGATCTACTTCCTGAAGTGAGCCTGCCGAGTTCGTTAACTCGACTTGCTCATTTGATGAGACACTTGGGTTCAATAACCCATCTCTCTCATTCAATGAGTTTCTTGAGTTCGACAACTCAACTTGCTCATTAAACGTGTCGAATGAGTTCATTAACTCATTCGGCTCATCATCTTGAACTTCTTCAAGTTGTACCGTATTTCTGACATTTCCTGATAAGAACTCTTTCTCAAGGAAATGTGCTGTCCTAGCCACGAAAATCTTATTTTCTGGCTTAAGGTAGAAATAATACCCTTTGGTTTCCTTTGGATAACCAATGAAATGGCACAAGTCAGCCTTTGGGCCTAGCTTGTCTACGTTCAATTTCTTGACGTAGGCCAAGCAACCCCAAGCCCTGAGGAAGCTAATCTTGGGACGTTTCCCAAACCACATCTCATATGGTACTTTCTCAGCTGACTTGGTTCGACAATTATTTAAGGTAAGTGCGGCAGTTTGCAACGCGTAAACCCAGAAGCTGACATGTAGGTCGGTTCGACTCATCATGGATCGCAAACTGTCTAACAGAGTGCGATTCCTCCTTTCGGACACACCATTATGCTGTGGTGTTCAGGCCGGTGTGAGTTGTGAAACAATTCCACAATCTCTAAGATGAGCGTCAAACTCGTGGCTCATATATTCGTCTCCTCGATCGGATCGAAGAGTCTTAATAGTCTTGCCGAGTTGATTCTCTACTTCATTCTGGAATTCTTTGAACTTTTCAAAGACTTCACTCTTGTGCTTCATTAGATAGACATAGCCATAACGGCTAAAGTCATCCGTGAAGGTAATGAAGTAGAGAAAACCACCTCTTGCAGGAGTGTTCATTGGACCACATACATCGGTATGTATTATCCCCAATAAATCACTTGCCCTTTCAATCGTTCCAGTGAAAGGTGATTTGGTCATCTTGCCCAAAAGGCATGATTCGCATTGGTCATATGATTCAAAATCAAGTGACTCAATAATTCCACTTTCGTGGAGTTTCTTGATGCGATTTTCATTTATATGACCAAGTCTGCAATGCCATAGGTAGGTAAGATTCAAGTCGTTAGGCTTGTTCCTTTTAATATTTACGTTATATACCTCATGGTCCTCATCTAGTATGAAAAGACCATTTTGGTTTGAAGCTTTTGCATAAAGTAAACCATCACGATTAATAGAACATATATTCCTTTCCATAAGGATGGTAAAACGATCATTGTTCAAAACAGATATGGAAATAATATTTCTAGAAATAGTAGGAATACAATATACATTATTTAAAACTAAGACCATCCCGGATGGTAGTTTTAAATCTATCTTGCCCACGGCAACTGCAGCAACCTTTGCTCCATTGCCTACCCGCAAGTCCACCTCTCCCTTCCGAAGGGCTCTACTGTCATGTAGTACCTGCATATTTCGACAAATATGAGAACCACATCCTGAGTCAAGTACCCAAGTAGAGTTATTGGAGGTGATGAAAGCTTCAATAACGAATATACCTGTCGGAAGAGTCCCACTCTTCTTATCTTCGAAGTACTTCTTGCAGTTCCTCTTCCAGTGACCAGGTGTATTACAATAATGACACTGGTCAGTCCCCTTAGGACCTTTACCCGGAGTTTTGGAAGTCTGGGCCTTGACTGTTCCAGTCTTGGCCTTTCCCTTCCATTTCCCCTTGCCTTTCTCAAAGGCCTTCTTGTTCTGAATCATCAGAACAGAGGGAGTAGGGGTAGAGCTCTTCCCACCGTTCAACGCAGTATCAGCCGTGCTGATCATGTTATGCAACTCCGACAACGACTTATCGAAGTCATGCATGTTGAAATTCATGACAAAGTTACCAAACTTGTCAGGAAGGGAACGGAGGATTATGTCAACAGCCAAATCCTTGGAAAACTGAGTTCCCAAAGACTCAAGTCTCTCGATGATCCCAATCATCTTGAGAACATGAGGACTGGCCTGTTGACCATTGGATAGTTTGCAATCCATGAGGGCACAAACAGCTTCGTACCGCTCATTTCTTGCCCGCTTCTGGAACATCTGTTCCAGTCTGCAGTACATGTCATATGCTGCCACATTTTCGAACTGAATCTGAAGATTCGGTTCCATGTTGGCCAGCATGAGACATTGGACATCCAATGCATCGTCCACGTGTACATCATATGCACCACGTTCTAGCTCATCGGCATCCTCATGGGGTGGAGGAGGAAGTTCTTCCTTAAGAACATATTCGACTCTCTCGTGCTTGAGAACGATTCTCAAGTTACGAGACCAGTCGTTGAAGTTATTGCCATTGAGTTTACACTTCTCAAGTGTAGATCGGAGTGAGTTTGAAGTTGATTTCTTAGCAGTTGCCATCTAAAACATGCGAGTATGAAACGACGTTCAGTTTAATTTATATGTAAAACATATGATACAAGTAAAGCATGCTTGAAACAATAATACGAGTACCAACAACCCCTCGAAGTGTACAAGTATACCAAGACCCCACGGACTTGGGTATGAGCGGCACACGCAATCATCCTCATAGTCCAATCCATGGGTAAGTTCTACTAGACTATCATATATCAATCATCCAATGATTATATATGACTCTTGGCGTCTATCACTAGTCGTTTTAAGACACTATAGACTTCCTTTGCCAAACGGGCCGGTTCGATGGGCTAACCTGTAGCCACGTTTTCAGCAACCTTAGTTCACCATAAAGGGATGGATTACATTTGCCGATTCGATGGGCTAACCTGTAGCGCATGTAATCCCATTGCCTCCTATTCCTATGAATCAAAGTGCCCATCTAGGGATGATCCACCCGAAACGTAGGAAAGTTTGACAACTTTAAACTTAGGTTTGGCGAACACTTAATTATTACGTGGAGGGGTTTAGATTAAACATGTAATCCACATTTCATGCATATCACATAAGGTATACATATACTTCAAGAAAATATATGTAAGCATGAAACATGGCATGAATAATAAACACTTTTAAAGGGACGTGATATGGCCTAAAAGACACTAAATAAAACTAGTCTAACTAGTTTTAAACTAAGTCCTTGGTCTCCGTCTTCTTGGACATCGCCATGCTCCAAGTCCGTCTCTTCTTGTCTTGTTACATAATCAACTTTCGCATTAAATGGCACATGCGCCGCGAAAAAGAAATAACAATACAATAATTTAAAACGACACATGCGTCGTATTTCAATATCAAGGACAGTACGCAGACTGTATTTCGAATAAATACTAGGCCATATCAAATCCCCATTCCATTCAGACTACAGTTTATATATGTATAACACATTATACATAAAACACATAAACATGCTAGGAATGGAATAAAACACACAAGCAACACACAACTCACACACAACTCACACACATACTCACATTCAAATAATGTGAATCATAGTCATATATGTATATCATAACCTTTAGTTGTCCAACAACTAACATAGCCAATTATCGGAAGTTTTACCATAAGTTCAACATTTTGAACTAATAACCCAATTACATTCAAAGAGACTTAGCATAAGTTTAAGGTTTGAAATTCATAATAACTCAAACCACAAACTTCCTTTCGATACTCAATTAAACAATTTAATTAGTACCGATAGGATAAAATCAACACTTTGACATACATGCTAATTTTAAACTATTTTAAACTTCTCAAAGAATGTTTTGGACTTATAAGATTATTTTCAAAACAATCTCTAAATCACCCATAACAAACCGAAAACGTCCATAATCATCAAATGACTTTGGACTTAATCGATTAATTTTGTTTCGAAATCATCAAATGACTTTGGACGTGCATGGACGCGTCCAGGGGTGCCGAACCAGGCTTCGGGCCAAGGCGTTCCCTATCCAGGGAAAGCCGAGGGTGCGCGTTCCAGTGGAGCCGTGTCCTTGGCTTGCCTGGACTCACGCAGAACTTAGGTTTTGTCGGGGAGGGTTTTCCGAATACGAAAATCGGCTACGGTTCATATATCGACATATATACTATATGGTACTACTTTAAACACTTCTAGAACATGTTAAACGTGTAATATAGCTCATGATACCATGTTGGAATATCCCGGGGTTGCAAGACACAATGAACTACGATAGTTCATATGTCTAGAAAACCCTAATTCGTTGATCGTTAGAACATACACAATAGAACGAGCTCATAGAAGTATATGTTTAAAGATAGTGTGAATATGCTACAACTAACATAATCAAAGAGTGTGGCTACAAAGATATACCTTTGAAGCGTGAGCGGAAGCGATATGATCTTCAAGTGCTTATCCCCACACCTTGCTCCTTGCTTTCTTCTTGAAGAAATTTCTATCACCAAGGTGATATGGAACTACTATGAAATAGTCCACACCAATACCTTAGATAGCAATAAGACACACTTGGACTAGTGTGTGTTATTGAGGAGTGTGTAGTCTAACTACTATAGCAAACTATAGAACAATTTCTATACTCTAACACTTAGAGTTTTGCTAGAGGGTTTGAAGATGAAGTGTGTGTGTTTGTTTTTGTTCTCTAACAAGAGTTGTGTGATACTTAGCTTGATCCTCTACCCATTCTATATCATCTTATGATATAGAATGGATGATGAAACACATTATACACTAAACAAACACATTAACCATCCATATGGTTAATGCCTCTTGGTCCATGGAAGATTCTCTTACAAGAGTTCTTCCCAAGACTTACAACACTAATTGAACCGTATATATAGATGATATAGTTCACGGGCACTAATTGAGGAAATTGACACATCAATTTCCAACACTCCCACTTGCCCTTGGACTATTACCAATGTCTTGGATGTACACTTGCATCCTTGTCACATGATTCCCTTTGTCCTCGGTTTTCGTCATAGGCTAAAGCAAGAAAGCGTGTCGCCAACTCCTATGACATAATTTCTCGGAACACGAGATAGTCTCACTCCCGTTCATAACGGGTGAATTCATAAGTAAGACTCACTCTCCGAGTGGCCAGAAAAACCTTCCCTGTATACCAGGGTGGACAAAGACCCTACCAATGCATCACCGATCATCTCACCACTACATTCACAGATAACTTTACAGATAAAATTAAGGAGACGAAACATAAAATTACAAGCTTTACAGACTTACTATCTACCATTTTGTAGTCAAGAAACCGACCAACTATAAACTTTTTGGCTCCGGCATCCTGCGTTTTGTACTTGTACTCCAAAGCATCCCATACAGCCTTGGTAGTATTCAAGGTACGATACACACCAAAAAGATCATCGGAGAGATAACTTAGTATATAGTTACGACTCAAATAATCAGAATGGTGCCAGGCATCCACGGCTGCCGTATTCCATACACTATTCTTGTTGGAAATTGATGTGTCAATTTCCTCAATTAGTGCCCGTGAACTATATCATCTATATATACGGTTCAACAACCGATAGTTATCTGAACTATCAGTAGTCTCACCCGAGATAATGCCGGGGGTCATCGAATGGCAGACTAGGCTCTCACGATGATCTTCGGGATTCGAGTATACGGTCTTATACGTTGAATCCCGATGCTTTCGTTACTCGGGCTATGAGGTCACACACATAACAATTACCGAAGATACTTTCGAGTAGTGACCCGAAAGTGAATAAGGGATTTGATCCATATTGAGGAATTTCGGTTCGATCGAGATCGTGTCTCGACCGAACCGATGGTGCGCCCGGAATTAGTTCCGGACGCACTATTTAGGGTTTGTGTATATATATATATGTGAGATATATATTTATATATTATCATTTATTGAAATGATTTAATTAATTAATGAATTAATTAAACAAGATATGATTTAATTAATTAATTAAGATTAATTAACTAATCTCATCATTATGAGAAGTTGACATCTTGGTGGCTACTTTATGCCTTGGGAAGGCTTTGTATCCCTTGGGAAGAACTCTTGTAAGAGCATCTTCCATGGACCAAGAGGCATTAACCATATGGATGGTTAATGTGTTTGTTTAGTGTGCAATATGTTTCATCATCCATTCTATATCATAAGATGATATTGAATGTGAAAATATCAATCTAAGTCTTGCATATCTCTTGCTAGAGAACACAAAAACACAAACAAACACACTTTATCTTCAACCTCAACCCTCTAGCAAAACTCTAAGTGTAGAGTGTAGAACTAGTTCTACATTTTTGCTATAGTAGTAAAGACTACATACTCCTCAATAACACACACTAGTCCAAGTGTGTTTTATTGCTATCTAAGGTATTGGTGTGGACTATTTCATAGTAGTTTCATATCACCTTGGTGATAGACATTTCTTCAAGGAGAAAGCAAAGGAGCAAGGTGTGGGGATAAGCGCTTAAAGATTTACAAAGCTTCCGCTCACGCTTCAAAGGTATAACTTTGTAGCACTACTCTTTTATATGTTAATTGTAGCATATTCACACTACCTTTAAACATATACTTCTATGAGCTAGTTTCATTGTGTAAGTTCTAACGATCAACGAATTAGGGTTGTATGACATATGAACTATTGTATTTCATTGTGTCTTGCAACCCCGGGATATTCCAACATGGTATCAGAGCTATATTACACGTTTAACATGTTCTAGAAGTGTTTAAAGTAGTACCATATAGTATATATGTCGATATATGAACCATAGCCAAAGTTTCGTCTTCGGAACCCTCCCATCGTGGCCTCCATCGTGAGTTCACAACTCACGATGGAACTCACGATGGGTTTTTGCCCTATGTTTTCGAAACAAAAACAAATCGATTAAGTCCAAACTCATTTGATGTTTATAGACGTTGTTGGTTTGTTATGGGTATACATATACTTCCTTTTGAATATTTGAATGTGACTTTCTGTGTTTGAGAAGGGTGATTTTATTGCTTTACACATCGTTTACAATGTGTGTGTTAAAAATATACCCACATTATTAGATGATGGTTTAGTTTCATTCCCTGGTAGTCCATGGCACCATGTAGACTCCAGTAACATACTGTTTGATGTAATGAAGCCCACATACTCATTTTCTATGTCGGTGTGCACGAGCTTTGGTGGTGCACAACTTTTATAAATTCACCCATAACAAATCGAAAGGAAGTTTGAGGTTTAAGTTATTATGAATTTCAAACCTTAACAATTATAACTTATGTTAAGTCTTTTTTGAATAAAATCGGGTTATTAGTTCAAAATGTTGAACTTATGGTAAAACTTTCGATAATTGGCTATGTTAGTTGTTGGACAACTAAAGGTTATGATATGCATATATGACTATGATTCACATTATTTGAATGTGAGTATGTGTGTGAGTTGTGTGTTGCTTGTGTGTTTTATTCCATTCCTAGCATGTTTATGTGTTTTATGTATAATGTGTTATACATATATAAACTGTAGTCTGAATGGAATGGGGATGTGATATGGCCTAGTATTTATTCGAAATACAGTCTGCGTACTGTCCTTGATATTGAAATACGACGCATGTGTCGTTTTAAATTATTGTATTGTTATTTCTTTTTTGCGGCGCATGTGCCATTTAATGCGAAAGTTGATTATGTAACAAGACATGAAGAGACGGACTTGGAGCATGGCGATGTCCAAGAAGACGGAGACCAAGGACTTAGTTTAGAACTAGTTAGACTAGTTTTATTTAATGTCTTTTAGGCCATATCACGTCCCTTTAAAGTGTTTATTATTCATGCCATGTTTCATGCTTACATATATTTTCTTGAAGTATATGTATACCTTATGTGATATGCATGAAATGTGGATTACATGTTTGATCTAAACCCCTCCACGTAATAATTAAGTGTTTGCCAAACCTAAGTTCAAAGTTGTCAAACTTTCCTACGTTTCGTGTGGATCATCCCTAGATGGGCACTTTGATTCATAGGAATAGGAGGCAATGGGATTACATGCGCTACAGGTTAGCCCATCGAACCGGCAAATGTAATCCATCCCTTTATGGTGAACTAAGGTTGCTTAAAACGTGGCTACAGGTTAGCCCATCGAACCGGCCCGTTTGGCAAAGGAAGTCTATAGTGTCATAAAACGACTAATGATAGACGCCAAGAGTCATATATAATCATTGGATGATTAATATATGATAGTCTAGTAGGACTTACCCATGGATTGGACTATGAGGATGATTGCGTGTGTCGCTCATACCCAAGTCCATGGGGTCTTGGTATACTTGTACACTTCGAGGGGTTGTTGGTACTCGTATTATTATTTCAAGCATGCTTTACTTGTATCGTATGTTTTACATATAAATTAAACTGAATGTCGTTTCATACTCGCATGTTTTTAGATGGCAACTGCTAAGAAATCAACTTCAAATTCACTCCGATCTACACTTGAGAAGTGTAAACTCAATGGCAATAACTTCAACGACTGGTCTCGTAACTTGAGAATCGTTCTCAAGCACGAGAGAGTCGAGTATGTTCTTAAGGAAGAACTTCCTCCACCACCCGGAGATAATGCCGATGAGCTAGAACTTAGTGCATATGATGTACACGTGGATGATGCATTGGATGTCCAATGTCTTATGCTAGCCAACATGGAACCGAATCTTCAGATTCAGTTCGAAAATGTGGCAGCATATGACATGTACTGCAGACTGGAAGAGATGTTCCAGAAGCGGGCAAGAAATGAGCGGTACGAAGCTGTTTGTGCCCTCATGGATTGCAAACTATCCAATGGTCAACAGGCCAGTCCTCATGTTCTCAAGATGATTGGGATCATCGAGAGACTTGAGTCTTTGGGAACTCAGTTTTCCAAGGATTTGGCCGTTGACATAATCCTCCGTTCCCTTCCTGACAAGTTTGGTAACTTTGTCATGAACTTCAACATGCATGACTTCGATAAATCGTTATCGGAGTTGCATAACATGATCAGCACGGCTGATACTGCGTTGAAGTGTGGGAAGAGCTCTACCCCTACTCCCTCTGTTCTGATGATTCAGAACAAGAAGGCCTTTAAGAAAGGCAAGGGGAAATGGAAGGGAAAGGCCAAGACTGGATCTATCAAAACAGTCATGGCCCAGACTTCCAAAACTCCGGCTAAAGGTCCTAAGGGGACTGACCAGTGTCATTATTGTAATACACCTGGTCACTGGAAGAGGAACTGCAAGAACTACCTCGAAGACAAGAAGAGTGGGACTCTTCCGGCAGGTATATTCGTTATTGAAGCTTTTATCACCTCTAATAACTCTACTTGGGTACTTGACTCAGGATGTGGTTCTCATATTTGTCGAAATATGCAGGTACTACAGGACAGTAGAGCTCTTCGGAAGGGAGAGGTGGACTTGCGGGTAGGCAATGGAGCAAAGGTTGCTGCAGTTGCCGTGGGCAAGATAGATTTAAAACTACCATCCGGGATGGTCTTAGTTTTAAATAATGTGTATTGTATTCCTACTATTTCTAGAAATATTATTTCCATATCTGTTTTGAACAATGATGGTTTTACCATCCTTATGGAAAGAAATATGTGTTCTATTAATCGTGATGGTTTACTTTATGCAAAAGCTTCAAACCAAAATGGTCTTTTCATACTAGATGAGGACCATGAGGTATATAACGTAAATATTAAAAGGAACAAGCCTAACGACTTGAATCCTACCTACCTATGGCATTGCAGACTTGGTCATATAAATGAAAATCACATCAAGAAACTCCACGAAAGTGGAATTATTGAGTCACTTGATTTTGAATCATATGACCAATGCGAATCATGCCTTTTGGGCAAGATGACCAAATCACCTTTCACTGGAACGAGTGAAAGGGCAAGTGATTTATTGGGGATAATACATACCGATGTATGTGGTCCAATGAACACTCCTGCAAGAGGTGGTTTTCCCTACTTCATTACCTTCACGGATGACTTTAGTCGTTATGGCTATGTCTATCTAATGAAGCACAAGAGTGAAGCCTTTGAAAAGTTCAAAGAATTCCAAAATGAAGTAGAGAATCAACTCGGCAAGACTATTAAGACTCTTCGATCCGATCGAGGAGGCGAATATATGAGCCACGAGTTTGACGCTCATCTTAGAGATTGTGGAATTGTTTCACAACTCACACCGGCCGGAACACCACAACATAATGGTGTGTCCGAAAGGAGGAATCGCACTCTGTTAGACAGTTTGCGATCCATGATGAGTCGAACCGACCTACATGTCAGCTTCTGGGGTTACGCGTTGCAAACTGCCGCACTTACCTTAAATAATTGTCCAACCAAGTCAGCTGAGAAAGTACCATATGAGATGTGGTTTGGGAAACGTCCCAAGATTAGCTTTCTCAGGGTTTGGGGTTGCTTGGCCTACGTCAAGAAATTGAACGTAGACAAGCTAGGCCCAAAGGCTGACTTGTGCCATTTCATTGGTTATCCAAAGGAAACCAAAGGGTATTATTTCTACCTTTAGCCAGAAAATAAGATTTTCGTGGCTAGGACAGCACATTTCCTTGAGAAAGAGTTCTTATCAGGAAATGTCAGAAATACGGTACAACTTGAAGAAGTTCAAGATGATGAGCCGAATGAGTTAATGAACTCATTCGACACGTTTAATGAGCAAGTTGAGTTATCGAACTCAAGAGACTCATTGAATAAGAGAGATGGGTTATTGAACCCAAGTGTCTCATCAAATGAGCAAGTCGAGTTAACGAACTCGGCAGGCTCACTTCAGGAAGTAGATCCTCCATTCATGGTGGATCCTATCTTGGACCCTAGATCCACGGTAGATGAGACTCCTGAAAAAGTACCGACCCTTAGGAAATCCAGTAGGACTCGTCATGTTCCCGATAGATGGTATGGGGAATCCTTCTTGATAGAAGACGACGAGCCTTATACTTATGGAGCCGCAATGAAAGGGCCAGATAGCGAGTCATGGCTTGAAGCCATGAAATCCGAGATAGACTCTATGTACCAGAATGATGTCTGGACATTGGTTCACTTACCCGAAGGTGCTAGACCTATCGAGTGTAAGTGGGTTTTTAAGAAAAAGCTTGATAAAGATGGAAATGTCCATATTTACAAGGCTAGACTAGTGGCGAAGGGTTTCAAACAAATTCATGGTATTGACTATGATGAAACCTACTCGCCGGTAGTCATGTTCAAGTCTATTCGGATCCTCTTAGCCATTGCCGCATATTATGACTATGAGATATGGCAAATGGATGTAAAGACCGCTTTCCTTAATGGAAACCTTGAGGAGGATGTGTACATGACACAACCTCCAGGCTTTACATGTCCGAAAGAACCTAAGAAGGTATGTAAGCTTCAGAGATCCATTTATGGACTCAAGCAAGCTTCTCGCAGTTGGAACCTCCGATTCAATGAAGCAATTAAAGAATTTGGCTTCATTCAGAATGAGGAGGATGCTTGTGTATACAAGAAGGTAAGTGGGAGCCACATTGCATTTATAGTCCTGTATGTAGATGACATACTGATCATTGGAAACAACAAACCACTCCTTGAGTTAGTCAAGACATGGTTGTGTAAGTGTTTCTCAATGAAGGACTTAGGAGAGGCGCAGTATATCCTTGGAATAAAGATATATCGAGATCGAGCCAATAGGTTGATAAGGTTCTGAGACGATTCGATATGATCGATTCCAAAAAGGGAATACTGCCTATGACAACTGGCACTATTCTCGGCAAAAGTCAGTGCCCCACCACTGACGTCGAGAAGGAGAACATGAGTAGAGTCCCGTATGCTTCAGCCATAGGATCTATCATGTATGCCATGTTGTGCACTAGACCAGACGTATCGTACGCTCTAAGTCTGACCAGCCGATATCAAGCGAATCCAGGCAACAGCCATTGGACCGCTGTGAAATCTATCCTTAAGTACTTGAGAAGGACTAAGGATATGTTTCTGGTATATGGCGGAGATGAGGAGTTGATTGCAAAAGGTTTCACCGATGCCAGTTTTCAAACCGATCGAGACGATTTTCGTTCTCAGACCGGGTTTGTATTCTGCCTGAACGGTGGAGCCATCTGTTGGAAGAGTTCCAAGCAGGACACAGTTGCAGATTCTACTACGGAGGCCGAGTACATTGCAGCTTCTGAAGCAGCCAAGGAGGCATGTTGGCTTAAGAAGTTTATGACTGAGCTTGGGGTAGTTCCTAGCGCTGATGGTCCAATTGAGTTGTTATGTGATAACACTGGAGCCATAGCACAGGCTAAGGAACCTAGGGCTCATCATAAGTCCAAACATGTCCTTAGGAAGTATCACCTCATCCGAGAAATGTTCCAGAGAGGTGACATCAAGGTATCCAAAGTGGATACAGACGACAACGCAGCTGATCCCTTGACTAAACCGTTACCTCAGACTAAACATGAGTTCCATACTTCAGTTATTGGACTTAGGCTTAGGTCCGAGTGGTCTTAGTCTTAGTGGGAGCTTTATTTCAGTTTATTTGTTTTATATGTATGAAGTATACTTTTGTAAAACTCTTGTTGTTGAATAAAAGTATTACTTCTTGTTTATTGATTGACTATTCTTCTATAGCACTTGAATAAACAATTGTGTATTTAATCATAGTTGTATGATAAATATTTTAGTTCCCATGTAATCACGAGTTCTTGAAGAGGAGCCAATAAGTGTATTGGCTAAGGAACCCTTTCTTCAAGACAAGAACTATGGTGATTACATTGTCCCTAGTAGTGTGTCCCGGCGTTTTGGGAACGGACACAACCAAACTAGTGTGTAATGATTCGTTTGACTTTGTTTCTTAAGACAAAAGGATGGTCCAAATCATTACATGGGTTCATTGTCAAGAGAGTCTTGACATGGTACTGGACAGTGACCGTTGTGAAATTATAGAAGAGATCTTGTGTCCTATGTTTCACACGAGCCATATGATAGAGGTTCTGAGACCTACATGCATATCATTCTCATGCTACGTGAGCATGAGGCTTTGACTACTTCCGGACCCATCCGTTACTGGTGGTAATGGGGTATGTTGGGTCTTATGTGAATGTAGTGGTGAGATGATCGGTGATGCATTGGTAGGGTCTTTGTCCACCCTGGCATACAGGGAAGGTTTTTCCTGGCCACTCGGAGAGTGAGTCTCACTAATGAATTCACCCGTTATGAACGGGAGTGAGACTATCTCGTGTTCCGAGAAATTATGTCATAGGAGTTGGCGACACGCTTTCTTGCTTTAGCCTATGACGAAAACCGAGGACAAAGGAAATCATGTGACAAGGATGCAAATGTACATCCAAGACATTGGTAATAGTCCAAGGGCAAGTGGGAGTGTTGGAAATTGATGTGTCAATTTCCTCAATTAGTGCCCGTGAACTATATCATCTATATATACGATTCAACAACCGATAGTTATCTGAACTATCAGTAGTCTCACCCGAGATAATGCCGGGGGTCATCGAATGGCAGACTAGGCTCTCACGATGATCTTCGGGATTTGAGTATACGGTCTTATACGTTGAATCCCGATGCTTTCGTTACTCGGGCTATGAGGTCACACACGTAATAATTACCGAAGATACTTTCGAGTAGTGACCCGAAAGTGAATAAGGGATTTGATCCATATTGAGGAATTTCGGTTCGATCGAGATCGTGTCTCGAGCGAACCGATGGTGCACCCGGAATTAGTTCCGGACGCACTATTTAGGGTTTGTGTATATATATATGTGAGATATATATTTATATATTATCATTTATTGAAATGATTTAATTAATTAATGAATTAATTAAACAAGATATGATTTAATTAATTAATTAAGATTAATTAACTAATCTCATCATTATGAGGAGTTGACATCTTGGTGGCTACTTTATGCCTTGGGAAGGCTTTGTATCCCTTGGGAAGAACTCTTGTAAGAGCATCTTCCATGGACCAAGAGGCATTAACCATATGGATGGTTAATGTGTTTGTTTAGTGTGCAATATGTTTCATCATCCATTCTATATCATAAGATGATATTGAATGTGAAGATATCAATCTAAGTCTTGCATATCTCTTGCTAGAGAACACAAAAACACAAACAAACACACTTTATCTTCAACCTCAACCCTCTAGCAAAACTCTAAGTGTAGAGTGTAGAACTAGTTCTACATTTTTGCTATAGTAGTAAAGACTACATACTCCTCAATAACACACACTAGTCCAAGTGTGTCTTATTGCTATCTAAGGTATTGGTGTGGACTATTTCATAGTAGTTTCGTATCACCTTGGTGATAGACATTTCTTCAAGGAGAAAGCAAAGGAGCAAGGTGTGGGGATAAGCGCTTAAAGATTTACAAAGCTTCCGCTCACGCTTCAAAGGTATAACTTTGTAGCACTACTCTTTTATATGTTAATTGTAGCATATTCACACTACCTTTAAACATATACTTCTATGAGCTAGTTTCATTGTGTAAGTTCTAACGATCAACGAATTAGGGTTGTATGACATATGAACTATTGTATTTCATTGTGTCTTGCAACCCCGGGATATTCCAACAATTCTCACCTTCCTGAACTGTAGGAGGTTCCTCTACCAAGAACCGATTAAGGTTCAAGGTTGTAAGATAAAACATAACCTGTTCTCTCCACCTTTTGAAATTCTGACCAGAGAAGTTTGATGGTTTTGCTTGAGCATGAGTTGGCATCATTCCCATGTGATGTGGTGGCACTGGTGGTTGTTGGTATGAAGCTATCACGAAAAGACCTTTTGTAGAATTGTATTTCAGATTTTTGTTGTGTTCTGAATAGTGGTCCGAAATCAGACCAGACCACCCAAGACCCCCCCCCCCAAGGCCCCAAGGCCCCGCTCCCGGACTAATGTATTATATATCAACCCGTGTCAAGTCTGATAGTGGTCTCAGTTAAGCCTCGTTCCTGCAGGCGTGGAGGCTTTGGCATAATATTAGTAACAACATTACTCATACTTCATAACTCCTTCTTTATAAGGTGAGCGATTCACATTTAGTTGAGCAATGTGGGACCACATTTAAAATAGAAGCTTACAAATTTTGTATTCAAACACTATTTCCAACACATACATATGAAGATATATATGTCACGTATCTGTAAAATTTATATGCACAAACGTAATCGAGATATTTTGTAACATAACCCACATACAGGTCCCAGACCCGAATTAATAAGGCATGTCAGTAGGCCTGTAATCGAGCCGAATCGAGTCGAATATTTGCAAGGTTCGAGTTCGGTATCATGTCTTCGAACCTTTTCGAACCGAACCGTTCGATTTTAGAAATACTTAAAAATCAATGTTCAGGTATCAGTATCATGCCTTCGAACATACTTCGAGCCGAATCTTTTCGAGTCGAATACGTCGGACTATTTCGAACAGAGACGTTTGATCACAAGGCTAGGCATGCCTCATGAGGGGGAGCAGGGTGGGGTAGCGGCTTTTGAGAAGAGAAGAGATGAGGGAGGGCCGAAGGGGAGGGGGAGGGTGATCTGGAGAGTAGAGATGAAAGAATGAGAGGAGTACACTGTACATATAAGAGAATATATGTGGGTTGATAAGGATTTTATCATTAAATACATATATAGTTATTAGGATTTATATGTGGGAATATATGTGGGTTGAAGGGAATACATATATTAGTCCACAATGGTTCAACCCTCTTATTTAATGACGGGGGAGGGGGGTGATCGAGCCGGACTAAATCGAACCGTTCGTCTCGATTTTGGAAATACCTAAAAATCAAGGTTCAGGTATCAGTATCATGCCTTCGAACATACTTCGAGCCGAATATTTTCGAATCGAATACGTCGAATAATTTCGAACCAAGACGTTTGCTCACAGGCCTAGGCATGTGTAACCCCGTCGCTAATATTGTTTCCGCATATAACGCCATGAGTAATTAACCCTACCCCATTAACCTAACACACTTGACCTTAAATAATCTTTCATAATAATGGTCGAGTTAATAAGTTATACATACATATATAATAATATTTTTCAATATAAATATTGGAACAAACTTGGTGGAGAAAGGCCTATAAAACTATTACAAAACTTTCTCTTTTTTACGATAATGCAAGAGTATTTTATCAGATTCTTATGTTTTCAGAACGAAGAAGAACTCATATTTTGTAAGAAAGTATTATAGAGGTTTTATAATACTCTAATATTTCATGATTGTCCACTTATTATAAGATAACCTATGTGCTTTATGTCGTTGCACTTTATTGCAGGGACGAATTTAAGAATTCAATTTTAGTGGTGTGAATTTTTTATGAAAAAATAAGGGTTTTGATTTTACATTCTAAAAACTGATTATTACATTTCATTTTCACTATTTTACCCTTCAATTTACTCTATAAAATGCAGAGACGCATAATAGATAGATATGAACATCATGAGCTGTCCCGTAATAAAACTTGTGGTTGCTGATACCTTCTTCTTTGTTCCTTCTTCCATAACCTGAGCTCGGAGAAGGAAAAGATAAGAGGGCCCTATGGAGAATGTGGTCAGAACTCCATAATAGAATCCGACCACAACGACCGAATTTATTATCTTCATCCATAAGAATACTAGATTACCTAGTAGAAAAGATTGAAAAATCATCACAAACCTCCCTTATTTCTTTTCTATTGTGTATTTCTGGATTATTATATGATGATTTTTGAACTTTGGAGTATGGTTATGAAATTTGGAGTGTAAAAATCAAAGACCAAAAATAATATGCAAACAAAAATTAAGATTAAAATGACTTATTTTTATAACTATCATTTTCATTCCATTAATGAATGAAAACAAGCTCAGTCATTACTTCTATGATGGAGGTGGATAAGAACCGAACCTAATCTAGTTCAAATAAAATATGATCGAATTGAAGTTTTATTAACATATTTGAATTCGTATTCTTATTCGATCCGAATAAATATTTGAATCCGTACTCTTATTCGATCCGACTAAATTTCTAATAACAATATTTAAATTTAAATCTTATGGATTTCAATAATAAAAAAATCATTACATACATTATCTATTGATCGATGAATATAATATATTATACAACCCAAATAAATCTACTTATTATAGCTTAGGGAAAATATGGTATTATCTACTAAAACTTTATTATACATGTCGAAATGGTCTAGAAAAATGTCTTTATCTACTCCCTCATTTTCAATTTAATTGACGTTTTAAGATTTCGTGTCAAACTTTAACTACAAATTAATTTATATTCATTCGTGTAGAAAAATTTATTTATCTACTCCCTCATTTTCAAAATATTTTCATAATATTATTTTTTGTAATTTTCTATAATTTATAAAGTAATTGATGATTAAAATGGTATTTCAAACATCATGAAGTGAGCAAATTGTTGAAATAGTCCCCAATAGTATGACCGAGTTGCACTTTGGTCCCAATAGTTACACGGTTGCACGTTAGTCCCCCAAAGTGGCAAAAAAGTTGCACTTTAGTCCCCATGTCAAGTTTTCCGTTAATATTTCAGGTTTGAGCGTTACATTTGGGATAAAAAAATATAATTTTTCATATTTAAAGTTGATTTTTTTCCCCAGCTGGTGCCAAAATGAAACTCCACAACCCCCTCCCGCTAAAACTCCCTTTCTTCCTCATCTCAATTAGGGTTGTGGAGTTTCATTTTAACACCAATAGGGGCAAAAAATCAACTTTAAGTCTTAAAAAATTATATTTTACCCCAATTTTAACGTCTAAACCTGAAATGTTAATGGAAAACTTGACGTGGGGGCTAAAGTGCAACTTTTTTGCCACTTTCGGGGACTAATGTGCAACTGTGTAACTATTGGGGACCAAAGTGCAACTCGGTCATACTATCGGGGACCATTTCAGCAATTTTTTCTCATGAAGTCAATAAAATAAAATGAAAGTAGTATTAAATTGGAATAGGCAAAGTTTGGAAATCATGGATAAGGCTAAAATTGAAAAAGATGGAATTAATTTACTGAGGAAAGAAAATGAATAGTAAAAATATAGAATAAAATTTTCAAAAATAAATTATTATGAAAATGGATTGAGAAAGATATGTGTCGTTTAAGCCAATATTTTTAAAAGTAAACTCTAAAAGGAAAAGAAATAAGAAATAAAAGGTAAAATAGTATAACTGAGGAAGGGAGAAGGAAAAAACAAGAAATAAATGTCTTTTGCCAGGTAAACTAGAATATGTATTG